>JAKNDB010000109.1:6000000-6600000 GCA_024305405.1 Dirofilaria immitis
CTGCAACCTTGACCATATTTCCAATGAAATCCTATGCTATAATTCTAAATTTCCGTTGGTAAAACAACCAAAAATAAAACTGATGGGTTTAAGATGCAAATATTTGATAAAAATTCATTTCCCACATTAATATTTCTACTTTTTTCTCTATTTATCGTAGTAATGGCGAAAATAAGTTTGCATATCGCAGAAGAAATTGTTTACGGAAGCAGTTTGGTGGTAAAGAGTAAGGTAAATGAGACCGGAAAAAAGACTGTCTGACTTTAGAATGGATGAGGCTTTAATCCTACAACATTGAAATAGATGACAGAAATTCTTAAATAGTAGAGAAAAAAATCATTGACATATCAGTGATACTAGAATAAACCCATTTTTAAAAATTAGCATGAACTACCAAAATTTCATGCAAATTATGCCAATATAAATTCAGTAGGGCAAAGTTACTCATTTTACGGATTTAAATGGCAATTTCATCGCTTCCGAAACTTCAGCCGACAAATTTCTTTCAGCGATACAAGCCACGCCGGCTCTTTCATAAACGTTTTCAATACCAATGTCCGAAATATCCAAAGAAGGTGAGTCCTAAATAAATGTATATTACCATATTTTGCGATATGCAAAAACGTTCCAGTCCAATAAATTTGAATTTCATGAATAACGTACAGGTTCTTGTTCTTTCAGATTTTTATAATCTTTCAGCATGCGTTTGACATCATCCATGTAAACCGGTTGATGTAGATCATAATCTGAAAGAAATCAATCATTGCTAACATATCCTCAATATCTTCAATAAAGTTTCAGTCACAAATAGAAGCACAATGCATTAAAAGAAACGAAACATGAAATGAAAAAACACCAACCTTATAAAAATTACTGAAACTATGATACTTACCGACAAAATCAGGGGAAAAAGAGTGCTCTGCCCAGCACGAGCCATTGGAATCTTATTTAAATCACCGAATTCTGAAACTGAATACTAATCAGCTGGTAATTTATTCGTGAAGATCACATTAAAAAGATATTTGGTTAAGGCATTCTACTTTCGTGCATAAATTACACGTAATGACTCGTTAAAGCCAAAATAAATACTTCCAAACTGAAATCATACAAGATCAGTGCTATATTTGAAAAAGATGAATTTTTACTACAATATAAGATCTCACTAGAAATCTGTGAAGATTATGAGTGATAAAATTTTTATTCCTATTTCCACAGTGTGTAATGAAAGAGTTTCTCATTAAAAATTGAAACATTATGTAAAGTTAAAATATCTAAACTTTTTAATGGAAACCTACCTTCTTCATCTGAAGAGAAACCTGTTTTTCCCCAACTTCCTCTCGCACTCGGTTTAATATTCTGTAATTCTCTGTAGTTTTGGTTGGAAACAAATAATGTTGGACATATCATCATCATATAAGCTACTTTATATTATTAAAAAATCCTTGTAATTAAAATTATTTAATAATCGTTTTAGATATATAATCTTATAAATATTCGTGTATGAATTTTATATCAAATGTTTATAAAAATATCGAAGCAGCTTCCAAATAAATTTATTTTGGAACTTACAACTTCAGTCGAGCTGCAGTACGCCATTTAATTCTTTTCGATATTTTCGATTTTCGAAAAAACCTGGTGTAAGCACTTTCTTCGCTACGGGTTCCTCAAACACGCTTGAACTGGTATATTTCACGAATTCTCTCTAAAATCACTGTGTCTATAATGAAGCGGCAGGACAGTACATGTCAAAGGATGCAAATTAACGATTTTTTGAAGTAGGAAGTAATCAACTTTAATAAAAAGATACAAAATTGGTAGTAAAATACAAGGTTCAAGAATATATAAGTTACAGCTAATACAATACACTAAACATAATTATGATTTCAGTAGCAATCGGTACTTCCTAAATTTATTTCTACTTCTCATTCTCATACCACATCGATCTCAAAGAAAAATACTTACATTTCGGGAAATGAGAAGTGATTTTAAAACTGTCATATAATAATGGCGTATATAATGGTCGTATAAAACTCTTCGATTATCACGTAATTGTACTTGATCTGATGGTCTTTCTGGATTAAACCAACCACCTAAATTGTAGGAATATGAGAAATTAAGGCGCTCATACAAAGAATAATGCATTTAACTTATTTAGCAAATTTAATTATGCAGCAGCAGAGCATTGAACCAAATATGCACATCTTCAACCGCAATGTACAAGTTCTATTTATTAAGTAACAAACTGAGCTTACACCGAATCTTTGAATGTAGTTTCCCTAACGGGTTTCCGAAATACAAATTTGGATCTGCTGTAAAAATAATATCTAGGATTTTCTCTTCGTCCTTATCTGATTCTTCATATTTGGGCAGGAAACGCTGAAACATTGTGTTCGAGTTATTTCTAAATAATGATGTGCTGTATGAGCGCATACTGAAAAAACGGTGGATAGTGACAAGAAATTATACCTTCAAGTAATTTTGTGTATCGGTACCAAGACTTTGAAATGCATGCTTGGTTATCACTGCCCGGAATACTGTTTCCTGCAAGAATATATTGAGAGTTGATATAAAGATAATGCATATTTTAAATTAAGCATAACCCTATAAAATATTTAGAAATACTTATTTCGATGTATTTCGAGCAATCAGAACTTAGTCAAGTCATCTAGTGCAGCTATTTTGGTGTAATGAATGCATGGCAACCTGCTCCACAATGATGGTTGGTACTTGGACAATCTCACCGCCAAGACATAAACGTGAAAAGTGTGAACTCGGCGCGTTTGTTCTTTTCATCCCTGAATACGTTGATAATTTCTGGCCCCTATCCTCAACATTCTTCATTACAGTCAAAGCCTATAACAATATACTGTATAGAAACTTTATGTCACCCTTATGCTTATTGACTGATGGCGTCTCCGTAATAAATGCCGCCTCGTGACAATGACAATCAGCTTTTTCGTCCTGTCTAGTAACAGCTGACGGTATTCAACGGTTGGTTGATCGTTACACTGAGCTCTGCGGATGGAATTCAGTATGCTTCAGGTTCAAGTAAGTTAAGATGTTGTGCTAGCTCAATTGCAGAAAAATTTAATGTGGTTAAAGATGACTGGAATGGTTTTAATATCTTGCATAAAGCCGCAGCAAGAGTCGGTGGATTGGATGTTCAATCTAAGCTTTGATCTCATGAGAATCTAAACTTTGATCTCATAAATCAGTTGTTAACAGTTAAGGAAGTAACTGAAGGATATGATGGTTTTTATTTCATTTTTCATAATAGTTTTCATCGTGTTTTTGAGATTTATTGATCGAAAAGATTTAGTTCGAGACTAATCTGTTAAATTTCATTTAAATACACGGATTTTTATTGCGGAGGTCATGCCCCGATTTCTTTTTTCGGAACAGATTTTATAGTGAAGCGGAAGAGATAATCTGTCTATTTTATAATTAAATGGAAATAGAGAATCTGTTTTAAAGATTTTTAAAAGTGTTAGTGTGCAATCCTGATCGATTTCTAGCACTGTAATAATTCTCTGCATAATTTTTTGAAAAAAGGTAACATTCATTACATCTATTTGCTTCAGCCTTATATTTTCAAGATTAGGAGGGTCATAACATTATCTTTTAGTATGGAGAAACGGTGGGTGACGGATTTGGAAAATCAGAATATTGATGGTTCTAGAAGGCTGCGACATCTGTTAATGACATGTGCGGATCCTATTGAAACGATCAAAAATTTCCAGGAACGAAATAGTATTAAGGTTTATGTAGATGTTGCACCATTCCAATGCAGTGCTTTATTGAGGGTGTTCTTGGTTTTTTTTTACTAATAACTATTAATATGAACTCATTGATGCATAAAATTTGAGTAGCAACTGTCATTATCATTATTTTCTGCTACATGTTGCAAGCCTTTTATATGGATTTTTGCGGTCATTTCATTAGGGATTGCTCGACAACGATAAATGTTCTGTTAGAAAGAAGAACAGTTCATGGTATCTCTCGAAGAGAGATGACATATTATAGCTTGCCTGCAGAATTTTCAGTAATCATTGTTTTGCTATTGACTTGAACTGCAGTTTGACAATTTGTCAGTAAAAAAGTGACATATCTCTCATAAAATTAATGAAGCTGTCTTTAGGCTAGCTGTTGTGATCCCTAACTTAGAATTTATTATTTATAAGAATTTTTAGTATTGTTGATACCATTTCACAGTAGTTTTTCAGTTACCAGCATTAAATCCAGCATTGCGGTTGCTCGATTTGCATAATATTCGCAGAACAGAATTCCATGAAGAAGTACGTTGCTTTGTTTTGGGATGTAGCATTCATATTTTGCATGCGTGGTAATTTGATGCATTTCTCATTGTTTTGACATTGGATGATTTGTAGGCGGCGAATGATATATCAGACTTGCTGCTTGCGAAAATCAAGGATTTAGGTTCTACAGGGACTATAGAATCAGTGCAGTTATTAGAAAAACAACTGGAAAAGAGTTTCAAATTGTATCGAGTTCCCAGCATTCGCCCTTTTGTATTAGAAACATTGAGACAGCTACCAAAAGCTCCAGATAGGTAAATATTAATTATTAGCATTCTTAATGATACCAAAACTTGCTGAAAAAAGCGGCTCTTATAGGTATAAGGATATTTTGACTTTGTCATTCACTTTCTGCTGTTTCGATATTTTGACTTTGTCATTCACTTTCTGCTGTTTCTTCTAAGAGTATATTATGAGCGAACAAAAAATATTATCATTCGGTGTAAGTATAAAATCTGGCTGAAGTTGCATGATATAATTTGCGAAGAGTAGTCACTGTACCTAAAAACTTTTACATTCCATTATTCTTTATCTTCCTCTAGAAAAACTCGTGAGTTTTTTCCTGGAATACATGCAATTTCTTGCTCACAACTTTAGAATATAGCCAGTGTTTGACATTTCCAAAGGAGACGCCCCAAATTGAGATTATAAAAAAGTCAAGGCGAAATGTGTCCTTTATTTTGCATATTTCTTCTAGATATAAGATATGCTTCTAAACAACTTTGCTTAAATATAAGTTTTCATCTTGACTAAGTTGAGTTTAATCAGATACCTAAAAGTGATTGTGACCGATCGGGAATTTTACGACAGTTGCGCGGTTACAGTACGACAACAGATTTGGCTGAAGAACGATTCATTATACATGGATGCAATAGTTCCAGTTATAGATTCTTATATTGATGAAAAACAAAAAGTTATGCAAACAGTAGACCAATCACCAACGAATTATTTTACATGTGAGACAACCAAATCCAGACGGCAATGGCCTCAAATTTTAGGTAAATGGAATTTTTTTTGAAGCTAGAATATGAACTCAACAGTTTCTCGAGCAGTGTGTGTCTTGAAATTACAGTCTCTCACCAATATAATTTATAGAGCTAATGGCAATGGTTGGTCAACAGGAACTGTTGTATCGACGACTGAACAATGTTATCCGTGAACGCTTTTTAAAATCCGGTGATGCAACATACTGTTCATTACGGATGGAACTTGTGATGTCTGCTCATGATTTGAATATTGAATCTGTAATCCGATCAGGTTATATATTATAATTTTCAGATTAAAAAATAACTGTGGAATATACTATTAGAAGTTTTTTATTAATTTCTATTTTTAGATCCATGTCATGATTTAGCATGGTGTCTAGATGCGTGTGTTAGAGATAAACATTTGGATGCGCAACAGACGAACAAACTGAAAAATATATTGGATTCAATGAAGAAAATTAAATCAGAGGTTACTCATTGTTTTCCAAGCGTTTATAGAATCGTTCATATAATTTCATATTGTTTTTGTAATCCATTAGATCTTCTTGTAATCCATTAGATCTAATCTTGCTTAGCTTTTATGAAAGAATCTGATGATATCATTCTTTAAAATTTTGACTTTATCAATTTGTTGGTCAAAGTTGAGTATTTGAATTCGAACTTTTAACCCAATAACAAATAAAAAATTTTTCTTTCTTGCTTGGAAGTTTCAGAAACATGTCCCAATTCAGTTTTAGGAGTATTCCTTGGTGCTATAATATTTTATGTATATCATATTAACTCTTAAACATTTTAATTAATTTTTGTGTTCTCAGATAATTGGCGATCTCGCAATGATTGCTGGTGATGCGCATGTTATACATTTCTTGTGCTCAATGGCAGTTAAAGTATTGCGCGATTCAGCTTTGCATGCCACTGGTCATTTGCCAAGAGAATTGATTCCCTTGCAACTTCTTTTAAGGTTTTTTTGAATAGATTTTGAATATCTCCACTGAAATTTAAATTACGTAAGTTTAGTACTTCCAGGTTGTTATCATTTGGAGCTTCTGCACACAGCGTTTTGTCAACTAACGATGTGACTGTCTTACAGAATGTTGATACTCTTGTTTTCACTAAATTTCTGGCTTCTTTTACTACACTTATTGTAGAAGACGTTATACGATATGAACTCAATCGGGCACCAGGTAAAGAGCATGTTTTGTGAAACTTGGAACTGTGTAAGAGAGCCAGCTATATATTGAAGTTCTCAAATTATTAAACCTGTGTGAAAAATGCCTAAAAATTGAAAAAGGCTATCTTGAACATTGACTTGATTAAATTGATTCAAGTATACATTAGGCAGATTTTTTCATTATGTGTTTAAAGTTTGATCATCTTTATAGGCATAACATTTTGGATCATTCACTAACAATATTTTGTAGATGAAATTATTGACGAAAATCCTGCAAGTGATTTTCTCTCTGATCCTTCCGAAGAGATGTTGAGTTTTTGAAGACGGATGTGACATGTGCGTTGCTCTGGATTCATTATTTTCTGGATGTTCTTCCAAGCAAGCGCCGTGTTTCAGATTTACCAGGCATTATGCGTTATTTGAAAGCATTACCTCGCTTAAAATACAAAGTACGAAATTCCGAGCGGAATAGTTTTGTTACCACTTAAGAATGTACTCGGAATTTTCAATAGTTGTTTTAGATTGCCTTTTGTGATCCATGGATACATCTGGTAATTCACCGGTTGCTGCAGTCAACACCCTTTGACCATCTTTTATCAACTGAGCAAGTATCATGTTTCATTATAGAAGAATATCTATTGAAAGGATTGGACGTAAGTATTTCTGCATGAATTCTCGGTTTAAGAACAGTTAACATTTACTGATTATCTTTCGTTCTTTTTTCCAATCAGGTTTCTGGAATAGCTCTTTTGTATTCCGAATAAATTAATATCAATTTTCTAGCGTTACCCTGGTGTGAAATATCATCTTCTACGCATTCTTCATTTATTATGGTCTTCTATAGGCGATTTTCGTTGCCGTCTTATCTTGGACAAAATTGCACCAGAGGTAGGCTGATTTATTATCTTCTCTGCATATTCTATTTGCTTACTTTTTTATAATCTTACTATAAACCCATTTACTCGTCATTTTATTACTTTCTAATATAGCTTTCATTAATTTTTTGTATAACAAAATTACCGAATAATATTGCATATTTTTACAGAAACTTTTCGAATCAAGTGATCTTGATGTTGAGATTGACTTGAAACGTTACACTCAGGAATATCAGCGTATACGAATAAAAATGACGGAAAAGAGCTCGTCTACGGATGGATCAATACCGAGTGCTCCGGTTACTCCTGTGCAATCTCTTTCAGACACTACACAAATCGTAAAGAAGTGAATGTTTTTATTTTTCATTATTTGTATCATTATATCTGTATATTTATGTGACTTTTTGATCTTTTCGGAAAGATTCAAGCCGTTTCAGACATTATCATAAATTCGTAAATCGGAAATAGTGAATAAATCAATCGGTATGATTAATACTGGTCTGATGAATTATTATAAGAACCAGAGCTCGGCCAGAATCATTCCAGCTTCACGAATCATAAAATTTCTAATCCACTATAAAATAAATTGAATTAAAATGCATGCACAAAGTTTGCTTACCAAAAATGATTTTAAGAAAACACATGTTCTACTCATCTAACGTTTAACAGTAATAGCTTCCAAACTGTAACGGTCAAATTTTACTTTTGAAATTCAGTTTATTCTACTTGTATTGCTATATGATTTGTGATAGTTATGAACTCGGATGAGAAAGCCGCAAATTACTAAGTGTTTCTGTTTATTCTTTTTGTATGTAGCAATTGGATAATGTTGAATTTTTGGTTGTTAATCTTTTCCTTGCTGCCGAATTTCCTAACGAGCTTACATTTTCACTGCATCCAAGTGATTGTCACAGTTGACTGAACAAAATGAATGTTTATAAAATCCAGTATATTACCATATCCCTAATGTAAAGCAATTTCAATGATATCTGAAATGATTTTTATGTTATTTAAAAGGTTTGATTTTGCTAGAGTGCTTGCGTAATGTTGTCGTCGAAATTTTATGTTGAAACATTTATGCGGTTTGCAAAGTCCGTCGGTACTAAATATATTCATAAATGTTTCCTATCCAAAATCTGACAAGAGAATCCAAAGACTTGCCTGGAAGTGAACGACAGTGCACTAAAGAAAATTTGTGTTCCGGGATGGCGGGGTAGACTGCTCTTAGGTTTGTAGTTCATACTCATTTCAGTTGTTTTCATTATATGGACCGTATTAAAGTGAGACAGATGGTGGGTGATTAGTGTGTTGTTTAGTGGTTTTCTGATATTGGGATTTACCGAATAATTTGTTATAGCATATCTTTCAGCTTCAGCTGCAATGCAGGAACAGGTTACTAGCGCAATGGAAAGTGCGAAGGAAGCTGCGGCATCGGTCACTGAACGTGTCAGCGATTTCTTCCAGGGCAGTCCGTTTGCCACACCAATCGGACGCAAAATCGGTGACGTTATCGTGATTTTTGCAGTTTTGTGTATTACTCACGTAAATGAGCGACTTAATATGGTATTATTCGGAGAAGTACAAATAAAAGTGGAGGAGCGAGAGAACTACACCGTTAACTGAAACTGTTTGCGTTCATTGTCTTCCATGTTCTATCAATTTATTATTCTTTTGGGAAGATTTACCATAAGAAATTGTTGAAGTTAATTTTATTGTATTTTTTTTTTAAAGTTAATTTCCTTCTATCTACTTCTAGTAAATCTATGTTATTGTAGAAATGGCAACCGATGCAACTGTTTTGGCAACTGAAAACTGGGGATTAAATATGGAGATTTGTGATTTCATTAACAACACAGCAGAAGGGTTTGTGCTGTTTTCTCATCCTCCTATCTCCTCAAAATTTTGATGATAAGTGAAGACTAGGAGATCTACTTTTTCTGTGGGATTAGAAATTCAGAAGACCATTCAACGATGTTGTAGGGGGCGTGATGCAATGCGCGCAATCCGTAAACGATTACATTCACAGATGTCAAAAAATAACGCTGTTGTTATGTACACACTAACAGTGCTAGAAACGTGTGTAAAAACTGTGATATTCGATTTCACGAATTAGTTTGTCAGAAGGACTTTATAAACGAACTTGTCAGGCTTCTTGGTCCGAAGTTCGACGCACCTCAAGTAATACAAGAACATGTTCTAGGCTTAATTCAGGTTATTTACTCGATCACTCTTGATTTGTTTTGGCTATTCATATACAAGGTTCATTTTTGGCTATTGGTGTTATTCATAATGCTTTTATTTCGCTTTCCGTGGTGAAGTTTTATGAGGTTTTTTGCAATAATCTAGACAATAGGAAATGTCTTTGTTCATCTTGTTGCAATAGAAATTTCCAATCAGAACTACGAAGAGAATTCCAGTCATGGAATGATGTGTTTCGAGATGATCCGCGTTTGCAAGGTGTTTGTCAAATTTACGATGAATTGAAGGCGAAAGGTGTTCAGTTTCCCTTGCAGATCCTAGTTCCATGGCACCAATATTGACCCCAAAAAGAGTAGGTTTATTGTAATTTCTCATAGCTGTGTTAAGAATATTCTTTCGGAAATATTATTTTGGAAAAACACTTTTATTACGCAATAAAAATTCTTATGTTATATGATTTATTCTTTTTTACCCACTGTATTTATCTGTAATTATTGTTAACGAATTGAAACATTAGTCGATAGAATAAATTTTGATAATCAATTTGAATAACTTAATATGCACTTTGTGAATTCTTTACACAAAGACATTTTTTTTGCTGTATGAGTGACTATACGCAGCTTCATTTTAGACTGTGTTTCCGATTGAGAAATCTCCGGTTGCTATTAATGTCCTGGGAGATGCTACAAGACAGGGCATGTTGGTACGTGAAAGTATTTCTTTTAATTTAATTTTTAGATTAATGCTGTAATGTGCAAGATCATTCCGTTATACGGTCGTTTGATTTTCTAGTAAAACTTACATACAAGCCCACAGTAACGTATCGCAGAAGTCTGCTTCGGATCTTTTCTCTCTACTTTCTATCCTTTACGTACTGCTAGTATTCTGGAACCCAGCGAATAGTCGTTTATCATGCAAACATCACTAAGAGGTAACCAAAGCCTACCGGCTTCCAGTAATGAACTCATCATTTTATGCAGATGATCTTCATTGATCTCATTCCAGTGAATCGTCATTCTCGATGCGGTGGATGAAATTTATCGCGTCTTTCTATCAGAAATTGACAGCGTTAAAACTTTCACCCTCAAGAATTACGATGTTTGAGATCTGACACATATTCAATACTTTTAACGAAGTAGATGAAAAATGCTTCACTGAATATAGATTTTATATATATACAGTGTCCTGAAAGTGGAATTTTTGTGTGATTGAAAATCGGATAGGATTAAATTCGTTGTATAATTAATTTCCTGGTTTATTTGCCACAGTTACGATAGTTTGTATTTCTTTTTGAGGAAAGTTATCCTACGGTTGTTGGTGCTGGGGATTGATAATATTTGATGGACTTTGGAATTGGGTTGAAAAGCACTGCTGTCTAGTACCTATCACAGCAAAGCAAAATGAAATGTATAAAACTGAAAAGATAACAATCCTTTTTATAATGGGAGTTGCTTTAGAACATATCAAACATTATATAATTTTATTTGTCAAATGAAAAGATCTTTACAAGATTCAGATATTAGACATAAGCTAGGTTATCACTCCAGAAACATTTTGTTAATGAATTTTTGGTACTTTACTAATGAAGATAAAGCTCGGTAATCGGAGACAAAGAATAAGTAAATATTTCATTACATTAGACTTAGTGAAATTTATTTATATTCATCTTAGCGATAAATCATTTAAGAAATATTCTAATATATACTACTTTAATTGTTTAAACATATTTATGACAACAGCAATTATTTCGGTTCTTCGACGCCAGTATTGTTGCTGCTCTTAACTGCACATTCTGGCATTTTGATTCACTTTTTTCGTACATTGCATTTATAAAATTTTATTAACTTCATGAGAACTTATAAAGTGAATACATATGTAATCATGGAAGCGTAAATGAACGGATCAGCCATTAATTTATGCCATTTCTTTAGCTCATTTTGTTGTGCACCATTTCGAACGAATTTTTAATAATTTAAAATAATCCAGAAAAGATTGATTGAATCATATTTCGTAGCCGTCTTTAACCTTTGGGAATTTATTCTGCAGTTCTTTTTATTGGAAAAAAATCATTCAATTATTCATACTTCTGTATAGATGAAGCTGATGCGTAGTCGTCGAAACGTAGATAAAAATTTTTCATTATCATGGAGAAACTGTAAAGAATTCGTTACTGCTGGTTGCATGTTCATTAATACAGCATTCTTCTGTTTAAAAATTTTCCACCACGTTTTGTTTAAAAATTGGCATGTACTTGGCAGCTAATTTGTACTAATGCATTTTTTTTTATAGAGCATGGTAGATAGGAGATAGGACATTATAAACAAATCTTATTTACATTGATATATGAAGATTTAATAGAAAAATTAACCGAATTGATTTTTTAAAAATGGTTAAAGTTGGAAACCTTTTATAACTGCATTTTCACTAATTTCTTTTTTTTTAGAACTTACCGATAATTCACTGCACACCATTTTTCAGAATTCGGAGTCGTACAACTTCGTTGGTCCGTCACAGTCTGTGCAACCGACACCGGAGCAACTCGAGAAATTACGCAAAGAACTTGATGTAGTAAATTGTAACTTGAAGGTAATGTATATCAAAAGTCTGTGCATATCAGGATCTGTAAAATTCGAAATTCGTGGAATTAGAAATCCGAAATCCTCATAATTTCTGTGAGTTCTAGATATCATAATATGCAAATTTTCTTTTTAGCTTTGGTTTATTGCATTTAGTTTTCACTTGCTTTGGTGTCACAATGAGATGAGTTTTGAATGATTTTACCTCTTCCTGGTTTTGGTGGGACAGTTTTAGTGCCGTGTAATTTATGCATTTTGCTTAAGGTTATGCGGGAATTGTTATCTGAGATGATTCCGGGGAAAGAGGTGCCCGATGACTTACAACTGTTGGATGAATTGTATGTTGTCGTAAAAGAGATGCATGCTAGAATTCAAGATCTTATTCGTTCTGTTCAGAATGATGAAGTCATGTGTAAGTTTCTATCCTGCAAACGAGTGCAAATTATATGCATCTTTATAAAGAAAGTAGTATTCAGTTGATTGCGAAGTACTGAAACATAAGAAATGAATTCTTTAGTCTCCATCTTAACATTCTACAGCTGTTCATAAAATGGTTGCGATTGCGATATAATGAGACAAGCAGAGTGGGTGTTTCTGAAATCTAATAAGCTGATAATATTTTCCACATTTTAGATGAATTTTTCTACTGTGGTTAATGCATGGTAGTTTTAAAGTGTTTTCTTAAATGAGCGTTGGATATATCTGTTATAGTTGTGCTTCATATTCCAGTACAACAAATGAGAATTCATTAGGTTTGGGTGTTTTTAACTTCTGCAATGAGAAAAAGTAAATGCTGATAACGATGCTGGCAGCAAGACCGAATACTGTTAAGTGGGTGATTGTCGGATAAAAATTTCAGACGAACTTCTCATGATGAATGATGATTGCAATAATCTTTTCGAAAAATATGATCATCATGTGGCTAATCGTGCATGTGGTGCGAAGGAAAACGTGACTTCGGAAAACTACTTGATTGAACCTGATGATCAGATGCTGAACCAGCAGTTTGGTGCATTGAAAACTTTTGATACTAATTTTATTTGGTAGTGTGTGTTCTTTTCTATCCTTTTTTCTAAGCTAGATAAGCTCTTGTTACTTCATTCTTTTTCGGAATTCGATGAAGATATTCATAATAGTTCAAATGGTGATGACCGAATAGTGTGATGTTGCTGATGATCGGGTGGAATGATGTGGTGTGGAATACGGCATGTTCCAGAAACTCAACATAACCACAGCATAACGTTGCGTGATGCTGCTTGAATGCACTTGGTTCTAACCACATGAGTGCATTTGACAGATTTTAGATCTGCATACAATCGAATTCGACCCGTCATTCTTTGGGATACGCTTGATTGATGATCCCGATGATTTCATATTTCTAAGTTCAAATGAATGGCATTGTTGCGCAAACAACTTTGTCTTTTGGAAAACGATTTAATTTAGGAATAGTGTAGTTTGCAGTATCCAAAGAAACATAAATTTATGCTGTCGAATTGTTTTCCATTTTCTTTGAAGGACCGAGACCCCCAGCGCACGGCAGCAAGTTGGTGCCAGTCAGCTGGGAATGATAACTAAAAACGATGTTCAAGTTAGCGATAGAGAAGCAGCGGAAATGACAGAATGGTTAACAGCCCAAGAAGGTAAGAGACTGGTCTCATAGGCGGTATGCTTCCCATTATGATTGCTAAATTTATTGATCTCTAGTAGCATATGGCCCTGGTGGGATTCTTTTGCCACATACTTTTTTGCTGTTGAATTCAGTTTGAATTGTTTTCACTTTGAAATAAATTTTTAGGAACCTCCGTAGAATGTGAAGCGCTTCTGCAGATTCAGTCAACATCGCGGGATAAAACAAAAACTACACCTCAAACTTAAATATATATTACGTAAGGAAATATACATAATATATACATATTTTTTTATATTGTAAGACAAAACAAAAGCGATATTTTAAGGCCTAAATATATACATTTTTTCTGAATAATGATTGTTGAAAAAATTTGTGTCAATATTACTATTCCCTTGGTACTGTTAATTTCAATTATTTTAGCGTATCGCATCCACTCATTGTATAATTTGAAAATATATCGTCAATTCATTGTCTTATGTGGTAAATTGATTGTATGTAATGGAACATATTTTATAATTTTTCAGAAAAATGTGATGGGACTTATTTTATAATTATTTGGAAGCATAAAAATTATTTGTTTCAAGAAATTCTTGTTTATGAATAGTCGCTAATAAGAATGATTAGAAAGATAGGGAATATCTGAACATTCCTCCTCCCTTCCTCCCCTTCCCTTACTCTCTCTCTCTCCCCTGAGTCAGCGTAGTTACGAGATTTGAGTTTTAAATCTTTGGCTAAGTGAGATATAAATGGAGTTACGTAAGGCATAAAGTATCGGATGGAGTTCTGTAGGACGTAAAAATACGAGTAAGCTCTGCTTACAGATCAAATTTATTTAGGATAAGAGCGATTTTTTTCTGAAGCTTGTATTTCAACGAAATGTAGTAAGATATGGAAGGAATAGCTGAAATATTCATGCGTAGTGAGCACTTCAACTTTTCAAACATTTACGATGGAACATCTGGTTTGAATGTGGGTGACATGCGGCGTCTTCGTTACCGATCGGTGTTCCACATGCAGTACATGTTGTTTTTTCATCAATTTGAATATGTAGGTGAGCAGCCTTCAGCGCTTGTCTTGAGAGTAATTTTAGCGCTTGTGCCGTAGCCGGAAAAATATGACTTCTTTCCACTCTCATATTTAGAGTTTTCGCTGAACTTCAATTAATAAGTGAAAAGCATTGAAAACACATTGCTCTACACCAAATTATTGATAAAATACCTTTGTCTTCAGTTTCTGGCAGTGAGATCGGTCTTTTGCCGACAATACAGCACTTTCTACGAAACAAAAAACTGATGATAATAACCATTCCTTCGGGATATCTTGCAATACTTCAGTTCCATTTGAGGTGAAATCAGATATGCTTAGTAAATTGATTATACGAGATTTGAATTCCGGCTGAGACCTATATGAACATCATTAATGGAGGAGAAGGAAAACTGTCCGTGAATCGATTGATAATTTCTAGAATTTCAGAAAAAGGGAGCTTCCTTAAAAATGAAGCAACAGCAGTTAGTTAATCGCGAACTGATGCTTACGCGATATTTTGCAAATAGAACTTCAAAAGCGTTAATCTCAGAAGGTGTTCCGATGTGTCTGTATAGATGCACAATAATTCAGCTGCGTCATAATCCTTGTGATCATTGAGTAATTTTTCGAGGCATTCAACAGAACCTTTTTCCTGACAATTTCCCTTTTAAGAAATTCATTAATTTAAATTTCCCCTCGAAACTATACCTCCATTTATGTTTCGTTAACTAAATGTAATTTAGTATTAACTTTCTGTTTTATCTCTGACATAAATTCAGCACTTTGGGACGCGCGCGAAAATTGCTGAAGTAGAAGTAGACTTATTTAGATGTAGACTTATCACTTCAAATGCGCTCTTTCTCAAGTTAATTAATGATTAAAGAAACAAGTTATAACGCTACCTTAACGCCTTCCAGCAAAATCAATTCGACAGCAAAATGCGGGTAAGTTCTAAGAGCCGCATACACATCCAATAAATTTAGCTTATTTGGCTGAAGAAGGAAAATTCGTAACTCTTTCCTGCATGATTTTTCACACTTTCTACCTTCGCGTAGCAACATGTTGATTTCGTCTATGTACGTTGAAAATAACAGTGAATGGAATTCGACGTTCTGAAAAAAAAAAATTTCCACGCATCGCCATAGCAATTTTACGAATTCTTTACCTCTACATCTAACCTATCTGGACCAATAACCTTCTATGTGTAATTTGCTATTAGGTTCTACATGTATGTCCAGTGAATTTAAAATAACGCAGCGCGTGAATCCTAGCATTTAGAGCAAAAATTCTAATCTTCAAATTATCTTTTACCAAATAGCAGAAATTTTGTTGGAGTGAAATATTCTAAGTTCCAAAGATGTTAGTGAAGATGAAACTGAACTTCGCGAAGTTGAAAATATATTTTGAAATATTAAAGGAAAATACTTGTAGAGATTTAATTCCTTCAAGATATTTGATCAGCGTCTTCCGATCTTGCTGCAAGATTCGCACAATTTTTGAATGATCTAATTTGACAGAACATTTTTTCAGACCTTCGATTACATCATTCCGACGAACCCTGAGCAAAAATTCAAGCCAACTTAATATCGTTTGTTCTGAATGAAATCTGTAAATTTAGTAAAATATTTTTCACAATATTCAAAAAATATTTTGAGTCTCAGCGGAGATTGGTGTTATCAAAAGCTATGAATAAATTCATTTCAAAAATTTATATACTCAAAATTAAATATCTGTCTCAGATCTACATAGTGCTAGGCAAACCTTGGAAAGAAATGCAGACATAATTCAGCAATTTCATCATCCCATAGGTTCTCATTATATAATTCTCGACTTATTACAAGTGCATTATTATAATCTAAAAGACAAAGTGCAACGGTGACAAGGAATTTTCGACGCTTATGTTTTCTCATCCATTCATTACAGTCATCAAATGTACAGCGAAGATCTAATGACATATCTTCAGCACCCAGTGCATCTTGTCGTAATGAGATCAATCTTAGTAGTATGGCGTCAATATCCTGAAAAGATTATTTGCTTATTTGAATAAAAAATATAACATGAGCAACGAAATCAGGGATTACTGCAACCTGCCTATGCAAAGATTTGCGTTCATTTCATAATTTCCCAGTATTTTACTGCTACTTTTTGACTAGAAGTATCACTGTTAAATCAGAAAATTTAATAAGTAGTCAATTCCGGAACTCGAAAAACTGCGGAATATTTAATAGCGGTTTTGATCATGCATGAAGTTCATAACTTTTCATCAAGTTATAAAGAAACTAAACTAATTACCCAACTTCATACGTTTTGTGTTCAAAAAGTGATATTAAGTTCTTTAGTGTTTAAGTTTTTTAAACGATATTTTACTGACTATAGTAACTACAAAAGAATAATCGCCCGCAAAATGAATTCTCGGCTTTAACTCTAAACAACGAAAAACGGTTCAAAGTCAACGAAATGTACGAGTATTAATTTGAGAAATGCGTTAAATACCCGACAAAATCCAATAGTCCAATGAAGTTTTCTGATCGTTCTGAGATAATGCTCCAAAAAATTGTAAACTGAATGGATTCTTCTGCAACGGAATCATCAAAAGTTTCTTTTGATGACTGTGTGGCTACTTTGCTTAGCTCTGATCGGAATCCTGATGGAAATGGAAGTAAAAATCTAAGTGATATCAAAACCTGAAAAAAGAAACTGTCACATGTTGAACAGAAAAAATAAAAATTGCATCCAATAAAAATAGAACTTCTTTTGGATAAAAACTTGAAACTCATTACCGTACGAGGATCTAATTCAGATAATACAGCCAATTCGAAAAATTTTTCAAACTCTTCTCGTTTGAAAAGCACTAAGGCCACTTTTGCCTTAACCCATTGAATTTCTAAAAATACTTTGCAATATTTTGTGTTTCATCAAAAATATACAATAAGGAGTACCTGAGAAGAAAAAAGATTCGTTACACGTTTTCAACATTACCAGTATTTCCGCTTCATCATGCTGCCTGTTCGAAAGAACATTTTCAGCAAATCTCAATGCATCATCTAATTCTCCATTATCAGCAAGAGCTTCTGCCTTAATGAAAATATTGTTATATATTCTTTTCCTGACACTTTTTCATACCTTGAAAAAAAATTACAACCTCCAACAACTAAGTCCTGGAACAATCTCTGATTTACTGACAAAAAAATATCAATTTCCTGAACAAACTCAATTTATACCTTATCAAGCCATGATATTTCTTCTAGAAGATTGATATTTTCGTTATTGCAAATATATACTTGCCCATTAATACACTCTAACAACGTCCCAGCTGTGAAAGGCCATCTCTGGAGAACAACTGACTGTTCGGAACTGGAAATATTTGCAGAAGTTACCAAGCATTTTCTTTTAAATAACTGTTAAATGAACTTGAAACTCTTACCAGAAAAAAACCAACTTTTATTAATTTTAATCGTCAGAAAAAGAACCTGTAAACGGTAACCGATGATGCTGTTAGTACAAAGACATGCGGTGAACGATACGCAAATGATACAATAGAAGTCAGACCCCAGAATAGCGGCGGTCGTGATGAAACACCTTCCGATGTCGCGAAAACACCTAAACCTTGCATGCCATTCACTAGAAATTCTCCCTGAAACCACTGATACTTACAATTTAAGAGATAAAGAATTAATTTCACTTGAGGCTAAACTTAATATGACTCCAAATGAAATTTTACTAACCAAATCTGTGTTTATAATGATGGGACGTATAGTTTGTGAGTCATACGGGAACAAAAATAGGGTTTTATTTTCCAGAATATTGTGGACATAGTAAGCATTAGGTAGAGCATAGCATATGCAATATTTATTATAAGAAAAAGCAACCACATTGTCTTCAGTTTGAATCTCTTTTGAATTTTCAAACTATCTGCTTTGCTTTCACAGATTAGAATATGGTGATTGTTCGTAACTAAACCAAGCTGTAAAGCAAATGGATCTGTTACCACTGGATCCCTATTCAGTGTCAAATGAGTTATGCTCGATGCCGAACTTGAGCTGATTAGCTGAAAAATTCAAATTAAAATTGATTTCAACTGAATTGAGTTTCACTCAATAAAAAGAAAGAAAAAAAACGAAAAAATTACGTAGAAGAGTAACGAATACATATTGGAGGAGTAATAAAGCTGTTTTGAAGTTTGACGGTTGTTCTGACTAGCAGTCACCAATAAGTTTAAAAAGTACTGTAATTGAAATGTGCAAAGCATGGTCGTAATATATATATTAATGATGATATTAAATAGTGAGAATAAATGCAAAGCCTACATTTAAAATAAAATAATTTTCCAATAGTTTCGATTCCTTTCTCCTAAAAACTATTTAAAAAAGAAAAAATATGGATGCTTACCCTCAACGTCATTATCTCAATATTAAAGATGATAGACGCTGATAGAACAATAAGATAATCTAGTGCTGTGGCAGCCACTATTCGTGTAACGGAAACATTCTAAAAATACCACTCAAGATTTGCGACTACAGATCTCGGAAATTTCCAAGCACCTTTTCTGAGTCTCAAAAATTTTTAAACCATTACCGTTGAAAGTTGCAATGTATTAATCACACTTTTTCTTGAAAGATCCAAAAGCAAAATACGCCCTCGCGAAGTACCAACAAACAACGTCTTTGATGTACCATCAACACAAGTAACCTGATACTCAATTGACGGAAATAAATGAAAACAATTTAAGAATGTAATGATATGTACTTCCAAATTCAAATGCAAACCTTCTCATCAGGTTCGAAAATTGAAACCGTTTTAAAAATATTATTCAGTCGATAATATTCGTCCATCATTTCTAAACTAAGAAGAAATCACTGAAAATCATGTAAAATAGTCAAGCTTCGATACGATAATCGATACGCAATTGCGTGAAGTATTTATTCACGAAAAATCATTCGAAATTTGCATATAATTATAAGATATAAAAATTTTATTTACAACAGGTACAACCCTATGAAGACAGAATATATGCATGGAAAGCAAGACTAAAAATAAGATATAGGAAATCTTGAAATAATATATAATAGATCATAAGAAATTTTCAAATAAATACCTAAAATATTAATTTAAGTTTCATATTCCTGTTATGGCACTCAAAAGTTATACTGCAAAATTAATTCATATACAGTTCACTACATGCCATTACTGAACTGGCAACTAAAGGAACCTGCGACATCAACTATTTATAGGAATCACAACATTTTTCTCATTAATTGACATTAAGGAATAAAAACAGTGGTCAACATGAAATGAAAATTTAGATTGAAACAAATAAAACGTGAAGAGATTCGAAATCCCAAAATGAAACTAAAATCAAAATGAAACATAAAACAAAGAGACCCATACGAATGAGGATATATCATCACATGAAGAAAGACAAAAACAAATTCATTAGTTACCAGAAACATAAAAACAGAATGATCACACAACCACATTTGGTATAAACTACAAGGACTAGAAGGAAAGAAATAATAAGCTCTATTAACTACACTTAAGACTGATTTTTCAGATACGTAGAAAAAGCAACGTTATTTTGAGAAAATTTTTCAAAATGCATCTTTCATTTGATGAAATGGACGCACAGCTAAATCCACTGGTAGATGAAAATTGTACTTATGAAGATGTTCCAATAATTGATAAGTATCCTTACAACCTATAAACTATTCATTATTGATAGTTAATTGATATGAACGAGGTTTGAGAGCTTTAAGATCCAAACTCATGACCCTTTCAGAATCCTCAGTGCATCTACTGCAATGTACTTTTTGGTAATAGCAAGGCAGCACATCAAAAGTAACAGTTCAAGCGCCTCCAAAATGATATTTATCCTCATTTATTTAACCGCTAACTATTTCGATAAACTTTTGCCAGTAGACAATATCATTGTAGCATTCTTCAAACTTCTAGAACTATGTTATTGCTTCGATACTAGTTAACCCCTGCTATTTCCATTCCAAGATCTGAAATGTAATCGAAGTTCGAAAGAATTTAGTCTTGAAATTGTAAAATTTTCGAAAAACTAGAGTACCTGTTTTAGCTACATAAGACCAAGGAGAAAAACATTGCTCAACAATCTGTTGTGTGCAAAAAATCGTTCGTATCCACGCTGGTAATTTTTTCTCATTTAATGCCGCAGATACCAGAGCCTTCCACATTGCATCAGAAGAACGCTTCAGTCGACTGTGAGTTGAAGTAATATTTTCGATAGTTGACAACAAAAGCTATAAGGGAAAACTTAAAACATTACACTTCAAAATATTCTAGAAATAGAACTATTTACGAGAAAATCTAAGACAAAATCCTTTGATTCCAAACAACCACTGAACTCAAGAAAATTAAATTTCACCTGCTTTGATGTGACAGTCCGACCTGCAATCACATCAAGCTGGTAACTCTGTGAAAGCCGTCGAATAGGTGTATTACAATATTCACGATCGAACTTTGAATCGTAATAATACATCACAACATCCCAAACGTGTTCCAACTTTCGCGCTAAATCTTTTTATCCAAAGTTTATATTATTTCAAGTGTGCCAATTACGAAATATGTATCATAAAAAAAGTAGTACCTATAAAAACTAACCACTAGTACTTCTAGCAATACGTGAACTTCCAGGATAGCAACCCAGAGATGTGAAATTAATAAAATGTTTGACAACGTTATTCATGCCATGTTCCAAAAGATCACGCATGGCGGGACATAATTGTTTTCTAATGACGGTAACTACTTCTTCTTCGCTACGTTTGAAAATCTAAATTAAAAAACTTTTTTCCATTTATAAAAGAAAGAACAAGTCCTAGTCACTTTAACTCTACATCAAAATAGGGTTTTGTAAAAATCATATTAAAGGAAAAGAGTAACAGATGAATTTCACGCCAACAAATCCAAAGAAACTGGTAGCGTAATTAAGATAACAACTCATACTTTCGTTGCAAATTCATCAAACATTAACTGGTATTAAAGCTCGCATCGCAAAAATAAATAAATAAAAATAAAATATGATAAAAATGGTATTTATCACTGCTCTCTTACCCTGCAGTAATTCAAATAATCTATGAGAATTCTTTCCTTAAAATTCATGGAAATAAAACCAAATAAAGACCTCGTCACACGATTTACCAGACGAATCAGCATGAAACGTGTCTGTATCCACCGAGAGTAAAAGATATTTTTCCATAACTTGAGTTGTTGCATCAACCGCTAATTCTATCCGTGCTCGTTCATCACTAAAATTATTAGATTTGTCAACGACTTCATCGTTTTGCAGAAGATTGGGACATTATAAATCTCTACATTAGGTTTGAAAATACTTGCCCATAATGACTTCCTTGTGGTGTTTGCTTCAACTGATTACGCTCGAATTTCTGGTTAAACTTAATTAAATTCATGAATGAACTTTTCTTTGTCGGTACAATTGGTAGCGAGGAAATTGAATTCGGTAGACGCTCACTGGCTTCTGTCTGCAGATAACCAATAAATCGTTCAAGATCAACAATCTGTGCTTGCAACTGCTCCACTAACTGCTCTTTCGCTTTAATTGGCTTCATAAGCTAAAACTATTTCAGTGCAACGTATGTACTGTCTAGATTTCCTTGAAACATAAAGGATAATTATAACATCTTTTCCGCCAGTTCTTAAATCATGAATCCACAAATTTTCGTACCACTTAAAGGAAGTACCTTCTTCAGTGCTTCATCAACTTTTTTTGCAAGTCGCTTCGAGACATTTTATCCAGCTCCAGATCTAATTGCACTTTCTCATGAAGTTTATCGATAACTGCTTTCTAAATACAAAATCACCTGCATCACGTCAAAGAACTCCAGTTCTATATCAAGATGGCAATAATAAAAACAAAAACTCCTTTTGTTGCAAGATGAATAATAAAATGGGAACAAAGTGAAAATAAAGCCAGTTAACTTATAATAGATAAACTGAACAACAGTAGCAAACCTGTCTAGCCATGACTTCGGCGATTGGAAGATCGCCTTCACCGCTTTCATAAGCATACTTTTCTAAATCTTCCAATTGCTGTTTCAAGTGAGCAATAAGTATTTTTGCTGTTCTTTTTGTTGATCCATACTACATTTTTGCCATTATCCATCAGCGGCGAACGTTTTTGTCTTTCCAATCTCAGATCAGTACAACCACGGAATGCGAAATCTTCCAGTTCTTTCAGTAATCGCTGGAAGTTATTGCTTTGCATAATGCGTGTATACTCGGTAATAACAGTTTTAAAGATATTTTTTTATGTGTATAGCAAGTACAACATGAAATTAATAACAGCAGATGAAAAAAACTGGGTAGTCAAATTCTTTTCAGTTATTCCTATCCTAAGAAGTTTAAAAGGAACCATAATTTTAAAAACCTAAAATTCAGGATTAAAAAAAAAAAAAAAAAAAAACGAAATTACATCTCTTTCAGATGCATCTGCTTTACTGATCTGTTTCAAACGGAACTGTACTTGTGCAAAATGTGTCGATAAAGACAGTAATGAACTATTCAAACGCTCCTGTTCCTCTTCAAGTTCTCGAAAACGAATCTGTTCATCTCTGAATGAAGCGCTGCAGAATTACGATCAACTAATTCAATGAAATTTTAGGTTGCTATATATAAATAAAAAATTTTAAGGATATGATATCTCCATTCCAAACACCAAATACAGTAAGCTATTTTTAAAAATGCATCAAGAATGCTACGTATGACAAAAGTGGCCATTAAATCATTCTTTGGTTTGCCAAAAACAGATAAAAACTTTCTAATAGCTAAAATGAAAAACTCACATCTGTACAGCTTGCAACTCGTCCGAAGATTCGCCGGCTGGAGCCCATCTTTCCATATCAATTGAATCATCTAAAAAATCCGAAAAATCTCACTGAAGAACACGACTGTTGATTTTTAGCCATAAATCTTTAAATAAAAATTCTTTGAGTTAAAACTGGAATTTGAAGTGATAAATAAAACTTGCCATCTGAAGTACTAGGCGCCAATTTATCAACAAATGTTGAAGATAGCTTATTAATATCCACAGCATCCTCGCCGATCATCATTTTCTTCTTCACAAAATATAAGTAACCTAGTATACATTATGTTTGTAAATATAATTTAAGATGTAGCAAATATATAGACTAAAAAACAAGGTCATGAAACCACCCTACTTTTCAAATCTACACTTTCCCCATTCACCAAGCTCCAAAAACACCCCAACTTGAAATATAATTCACGCAACATAGCACTACTCCACTATTCGATTCAAATTTAGGAGAGCGGTCTCTGGCCACGAAAGTGTTTCGATATGAAACGAATATTTACCATTATTTAGCTGTAGTAATTTTTCACACTTGATTCTTTTGTTTCAAATATTAACATACGAAGTTATGAAAGATTAAAGTAACAGAACTATCTTTCATAAAAGTGAAGGACAGAAAAGTATTTGCAAAGTAAATGCTGAAATGAATCGACAGGATCTTTTGCTTGTGTCCCTTGTTATTTTGAATAGCGATGTAAGGATCTTTTATTATAACAAATCCTTCATTAATTAATTGTAACCTTAATCTATAGTTATTCATTTCCTTCATCGTTTCAGCTTGATGATTTTTACTTCTTTCTAATTCGGCGATGAACTAGTTAATAGAGTTAGTTCTATCAATTTCCTGAATATCATCTTTTAATACCATAAATTAGGTGCAAATTCATACTTTTTCGAAATATTTGCTGATATGCCGTAACTGATAATCTTTCCTATCATAAACGTTTTGAGAAATTTTTGAAATTACAAGCAAAGCTTATGTCAACAACACTGAGGAATTTTGTTGATGAGTTTTACTTTAATGTCAATACAGGAATGGCAATAGTTAAGAAGTGCTGAAATAGGATGAGATAAAATTCTAAAGTTTCGAACAAAGTAATAAAATATTATTATGGTCAGAAGAAGAGAGAAAGGCTGAGTTATTGAAAACCGTACAAGCGAATGAAATGTAAGATTTAGCGGCGTAATATGATCAACCTTTTCTAGAATGATACTTAGTAAAAATTCCATGAGCAGTAATTTTAATCCGTTACTTTCAGTTAAACTCTATTTCAGAATACTCTATCAATCTTATGTATTGTTCCGCAGATCCCAGCGGTGAAAATTAGCCGTATAAATTGCTGGAGAAAAGACGTTCTTATCACATTTAAAAAAATCTTCACTCCAAATTACTTGCCATACCAACCGAAATGTAGGGATTGTAATTTTTAAAAATACTAATAGATTCCATTTTAGAATGATATCTCGTTCGGATATGACAAAAATTCTGATGATGTAAGACTTATCATTTACTTACTTGATAAATAAATTGTTTTTACGTGCAATAATTGAGAGAAATATCTTAAATTTTAGCATAATTGTTTTTTTTTTTTCTAAACAATCTTTTGGAATAATATAGTTACCAAATTGGAATGAGTCTAAATGAAGAGTTAAACTGAAGTGGTCTGTCTGATTTGTTAAAACGTCGGAATAATGTTAAAGAAGTGACTGGAATAATAAAAGCAGATCGTGAAAACATATTTACAGTAGTATATAATGACGGTTCGTTGGAAGATGTCACATGGCCGAGATTTGGTTGATGAGGTCGCTACAAATGACCCATTTTTTCTTTTCCATATTCGATCTTGAAGAAAATGCGAAAGCATAAGTGCACAAATTAATGCTATAGTTTGGGCCATTTCTTAGATTCGGAGATGAGTTCTAAGGAAAAAAATTTAAATTCATCGGCTCACATAAAATCTTAAAGAAAATTAATGGTGTTGCGGAATGTCCACCAGAATTATTTGTGGGGAGAAAGTGCGTAGAACTGTTTACTGATGCTTCCAAAAGTATTCGGGCATATTTTGGTACAAATACCACTGCGATGATCTGGAAATTTAATTCTTAACAAAGTGTATGTATCTTTTAACTGATGGATTTCAGTTTTCTCCACAAAAGAGGACGAGTACGTGAAGGAGATTTGTTTGGTAACTCCTTAATGCCTCAATCAGTTGAGGTAAGCATGTACTAATGTCAATTTTGTTCAAATCCTGCGAAAGTTTTATTAATTTATTAATTCGTTCAGTATTGTTTTTAACAATTCAAAAATTCAACGAAAAAGTACTAAAATGTTATTGAATCAAATGAAAGAAAAGGGATTCTCATCCCCATGTTTTCATACCAGTCTATTAAGGTCACTTGTCCCAGGCTCTATTATCAACAGCAACGTGAGCTCCGAAACGGCGAACAACTCCAAGATGCAATCGTCCTCACGTAAAATCCGTCGAATAGAGCACAACCAATGGTTTCCCGGGGTGTGTCATGTTCGTTATCCAATGGGCGAACAACACACAATGCACTGTGCGACAAGAATAGGGGAGGGGAGGGAAAGAGGGGTGGCAGGCTGTTATCAAAGAGACGATGGATGGCATGGCGTCTATGATTATATGTTGTGTCGCGTCCTGCTGAAGTCATTCGCTGTTTCAGGTCATGTTCAGGTTGGTCGTCATCATTAGCCTGTCGCTTCAGTTTGTATTACACCCCGTAGCTCAAGATGCAAGCGTAGAGGAGGATGATGGAGTTCTCGTCCTCACAAAGGTTAATTCTTGCAGAATTGTTATCAAAGAGATCTGCAGGAAACCCTCATTTCTTAGTCACTATGTCCAGCACGAAACTGTTGCTCATTACAGTTTTATTATTCAATGACAGTTCAAATTTTTCTCCTCTTCTCGGCGCCACAAAATTTTATATGAATTGGGAAATATAGAAAGTCGATGCTTAAGGACAATGTTTCTGACTATTCAAAATAAGCAGACACATATACATTTTCCACTATTTGATATCATTTTAATATAAAAACTCATTTCAAAAAAGTTATGGTGTATATTAAAAACTAGATTACCAATTCTTTCCATGCTCTTTTACATCAATCAATGAAATGCGGTAAAAATAGTTTTCTAAAGGATACTAGGACAAGATCAAGTGGACTCTGATTCAGAAAATTTATCGTTTGACCAGATTTCAAAAAATTTATTGATTGACCAGATTTTTCACTGACGGTCTTACCTGCACACGAAGCCGAAATTTCCTTGACTCCACTTCTTATTTCTGGTTTATTACTTCTCTAGTTTATTTATTTATTTCATATTCTCTTACCTTGGTAACAATATTTTTTTCCTGTCAGATCTAAAACTTTTCATATTTGGGCAAAAATTTCTAGGATAATTTCGATGACACAATAGCAGCACATGAATTTATTCTGGTTGAGTTTTATGCACCGTGGTGTGGACACTGCAAGGCCTTGGCACCTGAATATGTAAAAGCAGCGCAGCTGTTGAAGAAAGAAGACAGCTCAATTAAGCTTGCGAAATGCGATGCGACCGTACATGGCGAGCTTGCTTCAAAATACGAGGTATGTTAATAGTTTGTTCATTACATTCTTATTTTCGTATTTGCTTGAGATTTCTAAAAAAAAACCATCGTTCTTTTTTAGTATTTTACTTAGTATTTTACTTGGCGTGATTTTAAGCCTCTTTAAATGGTGTTCGTATATCTTCTTAAGTTTCACCTGCATGTCTTTATTCCTCAGAATTACTAATTCATGATATTTTAATTATTTGAAGTGAACTATCATTTTAGGTGCGTGGTTACCCGACGCTGAAATTATTCCGTTCGGGCAAACCACAGGAATATGGTGGTGGGCGAGATGCAGCGTCCATCGTTGCTTGGTTAAAAAGAAGACAGGTCCAGCAGCCAAAACTATGCTTTCAGGTGATGATGTGAAAGATTTCCAAGAAAACAATGAAGTGTGCGTCATCGGTTACTTTAAGGTATTTTTTTGTTTAGAATTTTCTCACTAATTTGAAGGACCTTCCTTGTTAATTTTTTTTTGATATTCTTTCCAGAGACTTCAAAAGTTCCTATTTCAGAATACCGAAAGCGCGAATGCAAAATTTTCCTCGAAGTAGCTGCGGAATTCGATGATATACCATTCGGTATCACTACTGAAAATGATGCAGCAAAGCAGATCGAAATGGAAAATGAGGGCGTTGTTCTGTTAAAGAAATTTGATGAGGGACGAGCTGAATTTAGTGAGAAGTTAGTAGCTGATGCACTTAAGACTTGGATTCAGGTACTTTTCGAATTCTCTATTCTTTGGAATAATTTTTTGTCTTTTGTCATCAAAACTAAATCTATAATAATGCAAAGAAAGACTAACTAGAAACTATTTTCCGCTCAGTTCCTCTTTGCTTTTGTTAACGTGTGTGTGCTTTGTACAACTGATTTTCATTTTGTGTACTTTTTTCTCTTAGCTCTATTTGCTTAATCGTAGATATGTTATTTATAACGCCTTCTTGACTTCTCCAAACCAAAATCTTCAATTATTTTTTTGATCAAAAATCATTGCTTATCTTAAAATATTGTTTTACCGCTTCCAATTATTGCTGATTTATGATCCAGTTATTGCTGATTTGTGATAGCTTAGTAAAAGCAGGAATTCATACTTGCTCTAAAGATGCAAATGCTTACTTCCGGTAAATGATTTGATATAAAAATATCGACTAAACCAAAGTAATCTTAGAGAGGTGATGCTATGTATTTTTCAGGCATTCACTTTACATATGGTAGTTTCGCCTTAATTAGAATTACGCATTTTCAGGCTCAAAGATTACCACTTGTGAGTGAATTCACGCAAGATACTGCACCAGTTATTTTCGGTGGTGAAATTAAATCACACAACCTCCTATTCATTTCAAAAGAAAGTCCTGAATTCGAAAAACTGGAGAAAGAATTCCGAGCAGCTGCTAAGAAATTCAAGGGCAAGGTGGTTTTTAATAATTCTACTATTGAATTTGCATTGAGTTTGAGTAGCTTCCCAGCACTGTGGATATCTCCAACTATAATATAACTTATATGAATAATGGAAATTTTTGCAGGTTCTTTTCGTCATCATTAACACGGACGTAGAAGACAATGCTCGTATCTTGGAATTCTTTGGTCTTAAAAAGAAGATTTAGCAGCATTGAGATTGATCAGTCTGGAAGAAGATATGACCAAATACAAGCCCGAGTTTAAAGAAATTACAGCAGAAAATATCATGCAATTCACGGAAATGTATCTTGCTGGTAAATTAAAACCACATCTAATGACTCAGGATATTCCCAACGATTGGGATAAAAATCCTGTGAAGGTGCTAGTTGGAAAGAATTTTGACGATGTTGCAAAGGATGTTAAGAAGAACGTTATTGTGCTGTTCTGTGAGTCTTTCGCAAATTCTAATATGGACATCTTGATGTCAAAATGAGTGATCTGTTTGCATCGTTAAACTAATATGCTAAAAGTCTTCAGGTTGTGGTTTCGAATCCTATGACCGTTTTGATTTGCTGGCAGGGTCTGGAAACTGTGTAAAAGAAATAGTAAAGTTTCTATGAATCTAGCGGACTAGTACATTTGCTTTCAATTTCTTACGAATAAAATTTATGGTTATGTAGTCTGATTTATAAACTGGAATTTTGTTGAATCTGAGCTGTCACGGCTCCAGTTGCATTGATTATCTGATGATTATTTACTTGGCACATTTCTGCTATAAACAGATGCTCCATGGTGTGGACATTGCAAACAGTTGATGCCAACCTGGGATAAATTGGGTGAAAAATATAAGGATCATGACGCCATACTGATCGCCAAAATGGATGCAACAGCGAATGAAGTGGAAGACGTTAAAGTGCAGTCATTCCCAACAATCAAGTTTTTCCCTGCCAATTCTAATAAGGCGAGTTTTACCCAGCTTATATCTTTTTAATTTTGTAGATTTCAAGTAGTTTTTTAATACTTCAGAGCCAAGAAAATGTATCTGCGATTCTGATACCAGTTTTATGGATTTTTAATGATGTGCTTCAACCTTTATTTTTGTAGTATTAGATTGTTTAATAATTTTAATTTTGACCAGCAGTATCAAGGAGCTTTGCTTACTGACTTTATGATTTTAAAAAATTTAGTAGTTTAGATGGTAATGAAATTGGGAGACATACTCTCATAAATTCTATGGAAGAGAGAGTACATATTTTATGAACTTCTTACGATTAAGGGAGATTGGAACGATACCGATCTTGATATTTGCATTTTGCATTTCTGAATGTTAACTTGGTAAAGTGCAATAATAGGTTTGGAAGATGCACTAATAAAGCAAACTTTCTTGTATGTATTGCAGATAATCGATTTTACTGGCGAAAGGACATTAGAAGGGTTGACAAAATTTTTGGAAAGTGGAGGCAAAGATGGTGCTGGTTTATCAGATCAAGAGAAAGCAGAGGCTGAAGCAGAAAGTGAAGATGAAGAAGCACAGCATACTGAATTATAATATTGATTTAAAATCTCAAATTTGAGGAGTAGTGCTTTTAGATGGGAAAAGTATTAACAAATCAAAAAGGGTACTACTCTAATTAAGTAAGTAGTTGAATTATCAAATCATGGAGCGAATAACATGGTACTATTCGGCATTTACTTTCCGACGACAATTCCGTTTCTTTTTTTCTGGGCCCACCCTTCCATCTGTATTGTTATTTTTGGTGGTGGCTATAATAGAAAACAAAAATAACGAACTTCAAAAGGTTCTGATTTTTCCTCGTCTTTTTTTTGAAATATATTTTGTTACTCATCATTCTGGAAGGAAGTATTATTACTGTTATTATTATCATAACTAATTATTGTAATTGTTGGTTTTTATAAAATTTGACATGTCTCTTATTGCGTTTTCTCGCTATTTGTGTCGGCAAAGTTTTAGATATGCGGTTAAAAGTATGAAAGTAAGGTTGTGAAGTAAGAGCTAGAAATTCATTTGTAAAGGAATATGATTTAATATACCTTGTTGCTTTTCATATCTAAATTCAAGATTAGGGTTGTTAGAATTGATAATTTCAAATTCTTAGTTTCTGTAATTTAATGTAAAGTATATTAGCACTCTCATTTTGATTATCAGGTGTCGTTAGTCTTCTTTCTTGAGAATCGCTAGTATCTAAGCTTTGTTAGCACTCGTTAAATAGAGTCCGTATAGTTTTTTAATTATTGATTGAGCCGAAATCATCGCACTATCCACATTTTCATGAAGTTACATATACAATGACTATAGACTAGGAGATTATGGAGGAAGCAAAAAAATTCAGTTTGGTGCTGTTTTAAGATTTTTTTGAATGAATAAAGAGATGGAAGATAGGAGGTAGAACGACATCTCCCTACTGACGAGTGACTGATAATGCCGGGAATAGTTGTTGTCCTCATTGTTACATGGCTAAAATTTCGAATTGTGAAAATTTACTTTGCTTCCACTAATATCCTGAAATACTATGCTTCTTCAGTATTTCGGGGGCCAACATATTCGCCATGTAACTTGTACGCGGGAATTCGGGGATATTGTTCCGCGTACTGTACAGATAATAGAATGAAATACTAAAGATATTAGGGGAGATTAACTTGTCTTTATGATCTCAAAATGCCTGACTCTAAATTTCCTTCACAAGCAAAAGATAACTTAGTTGGTTATAAAATGGCACATTCGTAAAACATACAAATTATTAAAACAACTTCAATATTCAAGACTGCCTAAGATTAGCAGCTAGTTAAGTAGAAAAAGCTATCAGACTGACCAAGGAGAAGCTACAAGAATGGCACGAAGGCAATGAAACTGCAGGGAAATCTTTACTCAGCTTTCAGAATTCACTGATTTAAGTTTTAGCTACAAACTTAGTTCTGAGAACTTGTGAGGGGATTCTGCAGCACTTGCGAGTTCCCCAATTTGAAAAAAGACATCCAGAAATGCCATTCTGAAAAAGCGACGACGGTAGCGATTAACTTGTCCTAGACATCTTCAAACAACCGGTTGCGAACAAATCATAAAAGCAAACGATCCTTCAGTCAGTCGTTTGACTGTTCTTTTTGTACTCGAAAAATAGAGCAAAATGCTTATCTGATCCCGCGAATTTGTATAAGTTATGCAAGCACCTCGGTCAAGGTGTATAATTAGTATTTCTATTTCTATGGGATTTATTGCGGCCATAATGTTCGATAATCTGATAAATCAATGGTATTTCGCAAGTAGATTTCAGAACAATTCTGAAAACTTATCTTTTGCTCGTAGTTAAATCCATCCCTAAAAACTGACATTTGGTTTTAAGCATTGCATAGTGAATATATATATATATATATATGTAACAAAACAATAAAAATTTAATGATTTCTATTGTTTATCATTATCATTATCATCATCATCATCATCATCATCATCATCATTATTATTATTATTATTATTGTTATTGTTATTGTTATTGTTATTGTTATTATTATTATTATTATTATTATTATTATTATTATTATTATTATTATTATTATTATTATTATTATTATTATTATTATTATTTATTATTATTATTATTTATTATTATTACTGCTATTAACATCATTAAGATTATTTTCATCTTTTTCAAATAATGCAAGAACGAAAAAGAATGAATGATGATGTTTAATAGATTAATAGATAGATAAAATGATGATCGAATAATTTATATTATAAACGGTGATATCCGTTGGCGTCTATATTTTATCTAAGTTATCGCCTAACCGTCGATAACAGTGAAGATAAAATTATATACATGTATATATGTTATTTTTATTTAAAAACCTTATATATCTAACGAACCCTAATGGATAAAGAGAAAAATGAAGGGTAGAAATGACTGTAAAGCGAAAGTGGCGACAACGAATGATCTGTAAAAAAGTCCTGCCAAAAATCTACGAACTATTTTAGTCTTGAGGCTCTATATCCAAGGAAATACAAGCTTGATTTCATCTGGGAAACCATATTTTTGAAGCGAGTGTGTCCATAAAGATGCATTGACGAAATTTTTTCATTCGATCCACATGCAGTTTTTTTTTAATTCAAAGATTTCAGCAACTGTATTTACATCGATATTTTAAAAAATATTCAAATTCATCAAATTCCAACATACAAGTTGCAACAAAATATGACTAATACAAACAATAATAAAACGTAATATTTGCCTCAAACGATGGATCTGAAACACTAAAAAACACTCGATTGAAAAAACAGAAAAAATATATGTATGTGAGACACAATTCATGCAACGGCGAAGTGAACAGAAAAATTTTTTGTAAAAAAATTTGTAAATTAGGGGCAAAAATTGTACACCGCCAGCAACATTCAGCTCGTACGTTATATAATTGGCAATAGAAAAATACGGATGGAAATTAAGAGATGAATTAATGCAACAAAGCAGCTTATCAGCGAGAAAACTTGCTAAACCTGCCAAAGTAACAATATAGTGCAGTCAAATTAATTGGTATCAATTTAAAGAAAACAAGTACGAAGTGAAACCATGACAATGAGACCAAACACCAAACACGTTCAAAAATCATCATATTATTCGTTATGCGAAAAATACCCCAATTATAAAAATGAAAAAGTCAATAATTTAACTAAAAAGTTGCTCATTCTCCCCAATCTTTCGCAATTTCTAGGCTCCATGTCCAAGACAACCAATCATGGCCATCATCATCACATACCTGCGATTTCATCTTGTAAGTCCCACGATGCAACATACCTGCAAATGTACAATAACTAAAATGCAATAAATTTTTAGTGCAACAGCTTTCATGAAATTAAATGGACATTTAAAGGCACATGACGAAACCTGATAAAAATAGCGTCTGAAATTTCCCAATGTTTGAAAATTAGCAGAAAATTAACCAGACGGGGCTTCATCTAATGGTGTAATAAATGACTGCATTTCCATTTTCGGCGCATATGAACCCATCATAAACGTTTCTCTATCAACTGAAAGAAACAATAGAATGAATTTCATTTTTTAAAAGATATCTTGCCTAATGAGCGCCTACTCATCACTCATCACTAAAGATTATCAATAACTTTCTGTTTGTGAAATGTATAACACTACAATGAACCACAAAGTCAAGTTTGGCAACTTGATTTTTATCATTTTTCATCAAGCTGTAGTCCGAAAACTTTAATGTGTTCCTACAAAACAGGAAATTTTCCTACCTGTTATGGAATGACGTGTGACCTTCTGTATATATTTCAAACCAGCACAAATCTCTCTTGCACATGAAAATCAAAACGAATCCTATATGCGGCTCCCTCCTTTATTACGAATGATGCCTCGTTCACATGTTCTGCAGCTTTATATATAAACTCTGCTACTTCAAATCAACACTGTGCAATTCGTTGGAATAGAAGGTACTTTGCTAAGATTTTGAAAATAATACACAAGTAGTTCCACTAAAATGATAAAAGTATTTCGCTATTCTAAATGAGAAAAAAACACACAAACTCTCATGAAACAGCAAAAACTAGCCTCTATCAAGATGCATTGTTATATCCGGACGACCCTCGACTACTAGCGTGATGGAACGCACAAGAACATTGCGAGAATCGGTTGCATCAACAATCACTTGCTCAGATTTCGCTTGACCCAGAAGTACTTGTTTATATCTGCAATTCATCAGGTAAAACTTGTTCCACTCTCCTCAAATATAAAAATCTTGGTTATTAAGATTTTAAACCAAATGTTACTACCTTTTATACCAAGTGAAATATAGCTCGACATAACAATTAACGCTGTACTGTAATCAATTCAAGATTTTGATCTACACTTATGCATATATTATTTAGGTGATGTTGTTAAGAATCATAATCGAAATATCGAAATATTATTCAGCTTTAAATTATTTATCCGATGAAGTGCTTGTTTTTTGAAAAAGAAGGAAAAAAATGAAATAATTTCCAAATCAAATAACTATTCACCGATTCAAACTTTCATCATTAGCATCAGCTGCAATAATTTCTGAAACAGACTTCTGTGGAGGTGGCACATAATTCTCCTGTGCGCTGTGCATCTCTAAATCCTGTATTTCTTTTTCATCCATTTGATGCCTATAAATTGTTACAAAATTATGTCAACTTTATTTAAGGCATTAAAAATAAAATAAAATATGACATTAAAAAAGTAAATAAAAGGAAAAAACGACCGTGAAAATAAGGAATGATTAGTTTCAATTTATGTAAATCAAAACTAATCAAGTCAGATATTTGAATTTACCACTGTTGAAGAATATTGCTTAGTGAACAGTTAAATAATTTGCAGCCTTACGCCTTGTTTTAGAAAAAGAGCAGCGGGTAGACAACTCTTCATATCTATATGTGAAGTGAAAACAATTTAAAAAATTATTACCGTAGAGGAAGAATATTGGTTAAAGCAATAAGAAAACTCAATGGTTATAAAAATTCAATGAAAAATGGGATTCATAGAAGTCATTTAAAATCGCAGAATTATGCATACGCTAGGAATGACTCCAGACATTTATAGTTAGTTACTGGACGATCTAAACTCCACTAATTTGGTTTTTAATTCAGTTCACAAAAAATAATTAAAGTGCGGAAGATGAAAACGGACTGCCTACGTTTTCATAATGCGAATATCATCGACCCTCATCACGCATAAATTAAAGTTTGACCTTCAAACCAATCAATAACCTTATGTGAAACGAAATTTGCATGAACTGCAGGTTTCTCGCAGATTTGCCAAACATATGGATGCACATGAATCACAGTATCATAAGTTGATATAAAAACATTTCACATGCTGCATCTTCTGCCAAGTTTCATCTTAGTTCCGTTGAACCCATTTAATAGTGCAGAATAAAATGAAACTGCATTATTCCTCCATACTTCTTCGAATCTTACTTTATGCTACATCGCCAGTAAACCCAATAATTTGTATTTTAACTAAATCCTACCTTTTTTTCATTTTTAAACTGCTTAGGCGACGCAAGTTTATGATTAACGCTACTAATTTGTTGTAAGAGAAAGTCTACTTGGATTCCCATATCCAAATTTTTCAAGTTTCTTTAACCAATTTAAATCAGCAACTTCATTAACTACTATAAGATTGCTTTCGAGTCTATTTACTTGGACGCATACTCTCCTTGCGGAGTGAACCACGCCATTTCCTTAATAAGACAACAAACAAAATAACCCCCTTAGAAGCACTGCACTAAATAATCAAAAGCCATCAATTCCCCATGGATAAAAAACTACGGCTCGTATAGAACAGCTTTTGTACATACTCGAAATGGTTCTGATCGATGTTTATTGACCATAGTGGCTTTCATGTGATTCTTCTATGTGCAATAGCTGTGATTTTTCCATATTTCTGTGAGTTTGAGTCATCCCATAAATCAAGAAAAATTATACAAGTTTCTGAAACGTTCTGGTTTAATATCAGTCCTTTGTCTCATAATGTTGAATGCATAGTTTGTTTTCAGATAGTTCCTGACTTGAATGTTGCTCCATTTACCGCTTCGTTGTCGCTCCATTCCTATCATTTTCTTAAGGCAATCCTCGTCAATTTCGCATGGAGGCCATGATGAAAAGAATATTGACAGGAAGCCAGCAGATTACAGGTGAATATATTTCGAATGAATCAGAAGTAACGTTATTAAAAGTTTTCACTACTAGAACTTTTGTAATTTTGTCATTTTTAGCATTGATGGCCGGTATCGTTTTACCGAGATCTTAAAAATTTTATTTCAGAGCATCGAGATCTCTTATAAAATTTTGTTGTAGATTAGTGACGCTTAAAGTGATTTAGTCACACACTTTAGATCATTTGTCTGTTAAGATGATGAACTATCTGAAATAGTCACAGGACTAAGGAATACTCTGTTCTCCTTTTTGTCATAAAAATATTCAGTATATACAGCAGATGTATTGTATTGTTTGTTTACTTGATACGAAATGCGTTTTCGGTCAAAACACTTTACATAAAACTGAAGAAATCGAAAACAATCAAGTGGTTGTTGACTATTTAGTGAACAGGGAGAGTTCTGATTCGGTGTATCGCAGGGATGGGATATAATCTGTCGAAAGTTCACTAGATAGGTATTCCCAAATGTTTAATTGCAAATGAAGCAAGAAGATAATTCGATAAAGGAAGCACTTGCAAAGTCGGTTTGTATGCGAACGATTTTTGAGATAGGTCTAACAAATCCTTATAATTCATGTTTTGGGATCGTCTTAGTATTATTCCTGTTCACACACTTTTTCAATGCATATTATTTTAGACCTGGTTCGGATTCTTACGCATACGAAAATCCATGGCCTAAATTAAATCGTAGTCGTCTGGACTGGCTATTTGGCGACGGCTGGAGAAGGCCACTGGCGAAAGATCAGGGCGGTCAGATTGTTCGTATTGATAATTGGTTGATTTCAAAATGCTGACACTTTCCTAAACTTCATATTTCTTGCACTAATGCTTTGATTCAGTTTTAAAAAAGAAGAAAGTGGTCTTTAACCTAATTTATAGCGTCGTAATTGGATTTGGTTTGGTTTATCTCCCTATGATGAACATGCTGATTGGTTGAAGTTTCATCAATACATGTTTGCTTTGTTAACGATAATGGTTACTTGGGTGACGTTGTATATGTTATATGCTGCTCCTGATTGGTTTGTTTTTTTAACATCTTTAATTTTCGTTATTGCTTTGTTTTATTAATAAGTCTCAGTTATGCTTATTTGTCCAGGAAAAAGAAAGCTCTCAAAATTTTTGCATCTACTCAGGATTCAGAATCTTTGTTTCTACTAGGAAGGTTTATAAATAACCTCCTGAATTAGATTGACTTAATTATGTAATTATGTCAACACACTTTAATAGTAATCTTCGCTGGTGTATTTCGAGTACACGATAAGAAGTGTAGGACCATAGAGTGTACATCAGGCCTTGAAATGTATAGTTAGACTTGGTGGTGAAGGCTGTGTCACTCTTTGTGGAACAATAATCTGCTTTGATGATAAGTCTGTTGCTGTCATGGTTCCTGGAAAAGTTTCAGTAATGTATTTAAGGGAAATGTAGACTCGAAGGATCTTAAATGACTCGCATATAGATTTTTCGAAATGCTCGTAAAAAGCATTCTGTGATATGAAAACATTTCGCAGGCCTTTTTTTTTAACAAGTAACAACAACAATAATTACAGCTTGTTACAGGCCACAAGCAAGGGATTGGGCATATCGAGAAGCTCATTTGGAGATGGCACGAAGAGAAAAAGCAGGATTATCATATATCAGTAGAGACTTGGTTCGACCAGACAAAATTGTTCTGCCATCGGATGAGGAACTTCAGAACTTCGAAATTGTCATTTAGTTAATTTCGGTTTGTTATAAATATGCTTTATTTTAGGAATAATCCAATATGTTTTCGCAACTTGTTCATTTCGCGAAATTATTAAATATTTATGAGTGAAATGCAGTCGGAGCTTTCCTGGAGATGCGCGTGTTAGAACTTAGTGTTGATCAATAGTGTCCCGGTGCTTCTAGTGGAGTATTCTCTCTTTGACTTTGTGTAGGATTACTAGACTAATTATGCTTTGACCACTCTATAAAGTATCGACTCGAAGAATTAGAGTCCTTAAATCCTGGAACTGATACATTTTTTTCAAAATTTCGCTGACTGCATACCATTATTGTTCATGTTGCAGTTAAATGTAATATATATTTTACTAGTTGAGGATACAGTATTAAGACCAAAATATTATGTAAACTCGTGACCTATATATTTTAAAGCACAATGTATTTTTAGCATTGGGAATGAGCAAAGTTGGTGATGATATTCTTGCTTCAAGTAAATGAATAGTTTCGCGTCCATCGGGACCTGTACTATTCATATTGGTAGGAGGTTCAATCGTATAAAAATCATCTCCAAACTCTATGTTTGTTGCCTGGCTTCTTTGTCTCACTTCTCTACGGACGTTGTTCTTGTTTATTGAACTCGTTATTGATTTCAAAAACCCACCTATAAACTAGTTTTTCATGAGCTCGCTTTTATTGAATACTTCGATCAGAAACCCGCACTTTAGCCAATTAATAGCTAATTTAGAAATGATGTAAGTGAAAAAATGTAATGGGATTTGCTCCTTCCGAATGTTGTGACGGTGTGTTGGGTGGCTTCTTTCGACCGTTCGAATTTAATTGGTTTGCCGATCATTAACAGTTATTTCGATACTTATATCTCCAGGTGTCCAAACCTTTGAAAACGTAATTCTAGAGGTAGTAAGGACATAAGTTGCCCTTTTCCTATTGCGACATTTTACTGCCTCCATTCTTACTTAATATGTCGCGAAAAAATTGATTTCAGAGCTTTTAATCGAGAGAGAAAACGTGTGAAACACTATACCTACTCTTAATGGTACAACATTGCGCTCCCTGCTATAAAATGTTGACACAACTTTACCAGTTCCCTAAATCCGATCTAGACAAACAGTGTTTCCTGGATACCTAACTCTCCTAAATGATTCTCTTTCGTAATTTTCACGGCTTAGAAGACTGGTGCATAGTTTTCAGTTGCAAAATCTCAGTATTATTTTAAAACTAATTGCTTTTTACCAATTAGAAAGTAGCGAAATATTATAATAACCTTTAATGATGTACCTCTTAATGGATTGTTCTTTTGACCGAATATCTAGGCAAGTGATTTTAATAGTAGTACCTCCTTATGAGTCAAAATGACAACCTGAACTAAAATTTTCTAATGAACAAAGAAAGAGAGAATTTGTAGAGTATTCTGGTCTACATAGTTTCGGCGCCAAGTGACTGACTATGGGAGGACCACTGCAAATTATCACCAGCTGAAATTTAAAAAGCAGTCGCTTTTGAACTTATAACTCCATCGGTTGAAATGATAAGTAGCGCTACAGCAGTTAACATAAATTTATAAACAGAGCCTTACAAAAGTCACTGTCGTGGCAACAAGTTCGTGCCATGATCTTGATAGTCTTAGTCCCCTTAGTCTTCATAAATCTGCTACGATTTCTTGAATGTTTTTCTTTTCTTATCGAACATTCAGGTAGCAAATGGTTTCTTGTTTTTGCATTGGCTTTTAGTACTGATAACTGGATGTGGTATGCTCGCAAAAGAAGCACCAAAAAATCTTCAAGAATTTTCTAGGAGGGTACTGTATTTCAAAACAGTCTATATGTTTCTCGTAACTGAAAATTCCGGAACTAAATGTTTTCTGAAAGATGCGGTCACTATACAAGCAAGTTCTAAATTAAATAATTCCGAATAACTTGCATATTCAAGAATCGGTTCTATTTCTTGAAATTCCTTTTCATTTTATCTTTTGTAACCTTAGATGATGGGAATTGTAATACAGTCTATTGCAATTCCTATCAATACAACTGGTAGAAGATACAGTGGAATGAGGAAATATGACTCTAAAAACATCGTGATCACAATTAATTATAATGCTGTTTTAAAATACGGAAAATGACCTCATCCTGAATCACTGATAGCAACAAAGGGCCATTTGCACAGCGAGCACTCCGCAATGTAACTGCAACTATGTAGCATATATTGATTAAAATTAGTAGATTTTTCGGAAACGAAAGTTCTTATTACCACGAAATATTTGCTGAAATCTCCTTGATTAGCATGCCCTTAATTTCTATTGAACTACCGAAAATTATCAAAAATAGAATTTTAAACTTAAGACTTACCGACGAAAACACAAAGAAATAAACAAGTATCGTAGGGAGAAGAAAAAGTAATATGATAAAAATAAAGTAGCTATGAACAGCTGTCTCGTGTCTAGTTTTACTGAATCAACTCTTTGACGTAATGGATTATACTTTCGACCACGAAATAATCTCCAAAGTGATTTTATTGACATTACTGACAGTGTGGCTAGCCTGTAAGAAAGTCTCGAATGGAGATACACTGTTTTCGAACTCTTTTAAAGAAAATGTTAACTTTCAAACACTCCAGAAAAGAGGAAATGATGATACTTACTTGAAAGCGTAAATATGGAAGCAGTATATATGCACGGTAAGTAACCGAAGGAGATCAGATAAAGCAGCAAAAAAACCGATAAGCCGAAAAAACACGATAAAGATATGAAACCAAATCCAATATAAACACTTGCCACTGATAAATAAGCTGAAAAGGATGTGTGCCAGCTCAAGCAAAAAATCGTATCACCTTTTGAATTTGAGGGATTCCGGCAATACGTCCAAAATTTCCTTTAATGCTGAATGTATTAGCAAGCATATAAAAACTAATAAATTCAAGCATCCAGCAGTTTTTCCCGATTTCGTTAATGTTACTTTTAACTTACTTTGCCATAAGTAGATATGATAGACAAAGAACTGCGATAATATGGCATTCAAATGAGCATTTAATTTCAAGCCAGCAGGATATGTCGTAAGCCAATGTATCAGCTAAAATCCTGCAGTAATATTTGTATTCCGCTACTTTAGTGATTATGAATAACTGAGCTGAAACAAAACCTCTTCCAAATTGGTGATCATCATACCAAGTCCCTCCCAGATATAACCGGAGAAAAAATCGACTTCCGTCAGCCCTTTCCAAACGATTACACCAAGGATAGAATCCAAAACCTGACGCTGTGTTCTAAAAATTTTTTCATATTGGATGCTAATATAGCTCACATATATTAATCATTTGAAAAAAAAAAAAAAAAAGAAAAAGAAACAACCGATATGAGCCTTTCCACTTGCATTGTAGTCTAGACAGAACCGTTGAACATTTTGAAAGTGACGAGATAAGAATGGATACCGAGAGAGACATTGTTACGAAATACTACTTTTTGTTCGGTGGTCCTCGTTTCTCAGAGTTCATTCACCACTTCAAAACTAACTTCCTAAAACAACCAGTACAGCGAAAAGTCACTTCAGAATATCAAAACCTCTGGCTTAACCCCTAGTAAAAACTGAAAATACTATGCTCAGTCCTTAATGCTCAGACAATCACTGTTTTCACTGTATGACAGCAGTTAGTACTACTGAACTGCAAAATCCGTAGACATTATGTCAAAGTAGTTATATAAAAATTATTTATTCTTCAGGAATAATCATATTGTGAACTCTATCTCAAACGTATTCTAGCTTTCTACATTATTTTCCATATTGTTATGAAATAATGCTGGAAGTAACACTTCACTATTAAGAAATAAATTCCTATTTTCTTTTCATTTACAATGTTTAGATTAATATTATGTACACTTCTGTTATAAACAGTAAATAAATCATATTGAAACATTAATGGACATATGTTTAATGAAGGAATGTATTTGCAAAACTCTGGATTACAAGTGGCATAAAAATTTCAGTGCATATGTTGCAGCATAAGCATAACATAGGTTCTATTGCAGTACTTTTTAGAGTTACTCAACCAATCGTATGTTTTTCACACATGAAAAACTGAAGCACTTCATGATGTCTAAGTTTTTATGAGATGTAACATGAATTATAAAATATTTTTCTGGTGCCCAGAAAAAAATCATAAGTACTCAAAAAAACAAAGACAATAACGTTCCTGCTCTGAAGAGTTATTACGATTTTCCAGTTTCATCTTTCAATTTCGCTTGCACTGGTTTCGCATATTGGGTGATGGCAGGAGAGGGGGTTTAAACACTATTTTCGCATTGTCATAACTAAACAATTATGCAGCCATTAATGTACCAATCATAATGATAATGGAATCTTCTCATAAACCTGAAAAATTGAAAATACAGATTCTATATTCCCACTTGAAAATATTTAAATATGCTACGAAAACAGAATGCGAAATAAATGGCAATCAAATCGAGAAGATAATTAGCAACCTCAGCTCAAGTATTATAGTAGATAAAAGCGTAGTTCGTAAGTAATTAGCATTGACAGGTAAAAATACTAACCACTAAAATCAGATTTGCTGGTCACAGTCCCAAGTTCTGAAGCAGCATCTGATTCAATCCACACAAAATATCGGCTAGATGCATAAGATGGCGCAGAAAACGTTTGAAACACATGAAATTCTCAGTGTTTACGGTATCTGTCACATAGTGGCAAATCCTTAGTGGCATTCTAATATCCACCTCAAAAACAATCAAAATGAAAAAAATATTTCTATTAATAAGTAATGCATTTTCAATAATACATATATTTCCAATAATGACAATGACTTGAAATGAATTAATAATCTTACCAGTTAAAAATCACTCACTTAGTCAAAAACCATATAAAATCCAATAATTCCTTCGCCAGGCTCATTCATCGGTCATATCCTCGTAAATTATGGGCAGACTTAATATTGTTTGCACTCCGCTTCCGACGGCTCCATTGAAGCCAGCGAAATATCAGCAAAAATTCGCTGGAATTAAAACTAAAAAAAAGTAAATGAGATGTCAACTAATCTTATGTAGGCAATTTCCTGAAATGGAGCAGAGATTCATAATAATTCCAAAACAGAACATTTATTTTAATTATGATATTTTGATTGCGAAAGACTAATTTATTGGGAGGGATAAAATGAATTTAATAAAAATACTGAAAACAAACTCTGCCAAGGAACGTAAGCAATATAGGACGTCTGTAATGTTTAAGCCCTTTTTTTTCTAAAACTCGAAAACTCTCTTCCTTATTCATTCCAAAATCGCAATATTTCGCAATAAATCGCAATATATACGTTCCTTGGCAGAGTTTGTTTTCAGTGTTGTGATTGATCAGAATCTTGCTTTTGATCAAATTCAACTGAAGGAATGTAGTATATGAAAAGAAAAAAAGGAAAAACGATGCAGTACGAAACAGTACCACCAAGTCCACAATCGACATATAGGAATTTCATGATGTGTGTTGGAAAGGAAACACATTTTTGAAATTCATTATATTCAGATTTTGATTAGCGTCTTCCCAAAAGCGATAGAAGCGAATGACAAAACCCTGTAGTACGAAATAAACATTAATTACAAGTACTCGCATTTAATGTAGGAAAGGATCGGAATTGTAGTGCAAATCTTCAGAGTTACACGTTCAAAATGCCAATGCCCCCCACCTCTGTCTAGCGAACCGTATGAGGCCCGTGCAAATATGGCATCTCAAACAACTTAGTTTTATTCAAGCTGGACAATTTACTGGATTTTTCGCTTCATAATCATGTCCACTTTAACTAATACATTTACTATTTCCGCACTTCACGAGTATATTTTTACGAGAAATATATGATGAGCTAATATTAGTAATGGAAATTTTCTCTTCTAGGAAATGAAATTTTAAAAGGACTCCACCTGGTATTTCCCAAGAATCATCTGAGAGTTTCCATCTTTTCACTAGATCATTACCCATAGAAAAGAAACATAACTCAATGATTCTGTTCTTGGTCAATTCTTCCCATAATCTTAGAATGTTTCTTCTAGTTTCGCTCAGATAAAGATGAGCAAAGCATAATCCAAACAAAGGCTGTACAACTTTCTAAATACGCGAATTGTAAAGGAGATACATTACTTCGACGTATTTAGCAGAATGGCTAATCGATCGATGAAAACTACCTTTTCAGTTATAGTTTTTCTTGCGTGCGCCATGCATTTTAGAAGAAATTTCTCCGTGTGTACACCAACATCGACATTTATACGTAGCTATCATACTCCACTAGAGGGCAACATGATATAAATACCCATAAGTATTAAGCTATAGTATAGTGCTAATTGGCGGCAATTGTCAAACCCTACACAGTCAGGCAAGCGACCACGTCAAAGAATGACAGCGAACGTAGCATTCAGTCGACTCATCCCTCCATGCGACTGACTTTATGTCATTCAATATTTACTTCTATGCTTCCACTTCATTATAGCGTGACCTAATCCATGAGACGCGAAGAATACGACACATTCCTGGAATTTACACCTCTAAAAATGAAAGCCTGCGGGTCCTTTGTAAATATGCTGCACCGATGCAACCAACAATCCCACAGTGAACTTTTCAAAACTCGTCAAACCACAAAAATTTTTTTAACCGAACGGCGCCGATATTTATGAAACATAGTCTTACGTGTGGCAACTTCCTTATGGGATATAACGCATCACATTCACCTAAACAATCGAAAAAATAATCGGCGGGCCCAAGCACCCATATTTGAACAAAAAGGGTAATCGGCTTTCGATAAGGCTGCCGACTAAAGACCGTACACGATTTAAACTCCGCTAAATCTGATGTAGTTCACCTTCCATATCAACAATTTGGAACAGTGTCTGAATATAATAATTTGCTATCTCGATTAAGCCCTGTCGTATTTCAAAGCATTAATAAGTTCCTGTTCGTGCCAACGACAATGAAAAATCAGGAATAGCGAATGCCCAAAGAATGAAGAAAAACGTTTAAACTGAATTCATTTAACTAATGAATATACAATGGAATATTTACGTGTATAAATCCGACTTCCGCGAAATAATTTATCATGCCTACTTAAGCAAATTCTATTGAAATTAATTTTGCATACGATAATTACATAAACTATATTAAATACAAAAAAAAAGCCTAACAATAATGAGAAAAATTCAATTATATATAGCCAAAGAAGGTAGGATTATTCAGGAACATGTTCTATAATTTTCCGGCTGCTTCCAGTTTTTGCGTAACGAAAGTGGCATTTCTGGTGGTGGTGGACGTGGCAATTTAAAGTATACTTTCACAGAATCATAGATGAACCACTGTAGTGCCGTAAGCGTTCCTATCATTATAATACGAGGAAAAAGCCCTTTCCAGAGACCTATAATAAATAATCCTTCCATTTATTTTAGGAAATATTGATAGCTTCAGCACATACTATTTGAAGAGATCTGAAAAATCTTAAATGCATCCTTAAAACATCATCCAGAACTTAAATAAACCTAGAAGTATTTAAACTTACCCATGAAGCCCAATTTTTGACGATTGCACTTGCAGAAGAACCAGAATCCTGATTGAGTTTGCTGACAATTGTATCTGCTGGATGAGAAACAACGGCACAGAACACACCAGCAATATATCCTGCGACAAATGTGACTACCAGTTGTTCTTGTTTCGTGCATTGGGAACGTGGTTTTGGTACCACATACCTGTATAATGCTTCTAGTGTACGTTCAAAACAGGCAAATTTCATCATGGTGTAAGGTATTTGGCGCATCCAAAGTGGTGGCAAACCTGAAAACGTGTCTAAGCAAATTATCCCCAATATTTTCTCTCACCGCTTTCTTCCATTTACTTTCTAAAATTTTGCCAAATATCATCACTTACAAAATCAATTAATAACTTACCTTTGTAAAAGCTCATTATTCCCTCATTTCTGTACATCATTGGTGCACAATCGCGAAGCGTTGGCGGAGCACCTGGAGATGTCTGCACGCGAACCTTCGTAGCTTCCATTGGTGCCAATAACATGTCAGCAAAAATTCTGCGGATGCAGAAGCAGCCAAATATAAACTTGTACGCCATTGATACGACAGTTCCTAGAGCGAAAAAAATGAATATTATCATGAAGCTACTAAAATTCAGAATTGCTATAAATCTCCAAAAAAGAAAATATTCTGAAATCTTTGGATATCAGCTTAAAAAACAAAATCAATTTAATTCGGATAAATCTTATTGGCGCATAACAAAAACAGAATTGTTGGAAGATGGCAACATAAAAATCCATACCTCGCCGAGCATGTCACTATAGAAAATTTTAAACATCTCGTAAAACCGAATTTTCCCAGTCCTTGAAGTGAATAACCGACTAATGTTGGTGCCCATCCCTTCCCAAAGCACGAAAACTTTCTTCTCTTACTGTAGTTCGGAAACCTTGTATAATTCCTTTGTACTTCTCCGGATTTACCTGGAAATCAACACCAGCTTGAGATGAAACTTATATTGTTCGAAAGTGTACACAATGGAGAAATTCTACAATTCCTATATACTATCTAAGTAAGATACCTGTATTCGACATTTGACAAGATCAAGCGGAACAATAGCGGTATGTGTGGTGCCACATGAGATTACTCCGCCAAGACCACATAAGATGAAATATTTAAAGGAACCAAATTCCACTTCTTCAGTAGATTTACCTGCAAGTTGAAGGCGATCAAGACATCGGAAAACACGGACACAAAGAAAATTACTGTGGCAACTTAATGTTACATAAACTTCACAATCGAACATTAAAGTATTGCAGAAAGCAGAAGGCAAGAGCTGTATAGAAAAATTTCAATTTCCAACCAAAAATTTCTAAACAATCTCTGAGGAGAAAAGTGCGAAAATCCTATGCTCAATGCTTGTTTTTTACTGTTCAGTATTGGCACTGCACGGTTGAAAAAGAAAATTCTAATATTACTTTTTAAACGGATGGCCAGTGCATATCTTAGTTGTACAACATCTATTCGACATCACCTATAGTAGTGTAAATGAATATAAATACCGAAAGAACCAGTAAATAACTAGTGAATCAAAAAAATAAAACTTAACAGTAATGTGCATTTATATACTAATCTAAATTCTATACAACGCGAAAAAGCACAGTTTGTGATGATATTTTCATTCAGAACAGCTATATTTAGCAATAAGCGCGAATGCGTATCAGTTGGCTTAAATACCAACTTAAAAATTATAGGAGTCATAGGAAAAAAGCGACAACACCGACATTAACTGTAGTGAACAAAATAAAAATAAAAAGGAGCACGTGCTCGGATCCACGTTATAGTGCAACAAAAATGAGTGAGATATTGCTGAATAATACATCATATTAAAAAAATACGTGCTACATAACGCGTCTCAAGACCACTCCATCAGCAAAACATGCATACAATCTCGTAGAGTTCTACTCCATTTCCTCAATTTCCATATCGCTGTTATCGGAGTATAATTATACTCATAGTATCATCCTTATCTCATTTTTTTTCATGTCATAATGCCATGCATATTTACATATAATTTCATTGACACGACTTCACGAAGTACAGTCGATACACCAACAGTATTAATTGTATTTCGTGCGTTGTTGCACACTTAAAATTCATAAAAGTAGTTTTCTGGAATAGAAAAACATTACTAATAAAAAGCATACCAATGCCGCCTAAAGAGGCACAGAATAGCTTGCGTATTGGCAAAAATGGAAATAGCGAAGACTTGGCTTCGAGTGACTGTTCCACAAAATCGTTACCGCTAGATAGTGCCATTTACACCTAGTCAATTAATTGCATTAGAGATTTTGTTATCTTCGTAATTAATGAAGATTCAAGGGATACATACAGAACATCCAAATCAGAAATTCTGATCCACGACCCTACAGCGTAAATTATTTAGGGAAAAGTACTATCGTAAATAGGCTGAGAATCCTGATTTACCTACAACTCGTCAGAATTTCCATACTACTAAAAATTTATCTTCCAATTCTGCAGACAATCTTCACGTTTTCAAATCCATTAAAAACCAAAAAAAAGTCAAAAACTTATAACCACAAGGAGTGAAAGTGAATAAAATGAGTTATATTTCGTTAATATTCTCACAAGAAAAAAGATTAGTGAGAAGACTGTTCTCGAGTCAAATACAGAAAGCAGTACGATACCCATCTTATTAGCTAGTAATAGATGTGAATAGAACCGCAGCTAAACGAAATCTCAACTTCCTCGATCTCACAAGCATAGCAGCCCACATCTCATCGGAAGAAAATACCCCACACTCTGACTACCGTACTCCTAGTTGAAAACTTCATGCCAAACCTTTAAGTATCTCATCAGCTTATGAAGCACTGTTATGTGGACAAATGATATGAATGGGTTGATATTCAGATCGCCTTTTTCTCTGTTCCTGCATTTTCTTCCTATCCATTAGATGCATTTGGAAAAGGAATTCTATCCGGTCATGGGGATTTCTTGTGACTGTCATTATTTCGGCTCCGCGAATAAGCGATGCTATTGCAATTCTTTCATAGGTAGAGAATATTTGACCCAATGAAATTCAGCTAATTAATGTTAGCAATTAATTTACTAAAAATCAAATGTTGTCAAATGAGTCCGCACATTTTCTCATTCTTTTACTCGCTGAATCCGCTTTTCCTGTAGAGAGAGTTCCCTGAGATGTTTCGGAATTGCATTTATCTTTGTATATCATTATATTATTTGGATATTCATCTTTAAATCGTTCATCTTTGTTCAACATCTAATATCACGTGAACTACAATGTTTTCAGGTTCTGAATCTTTGATACAATTTAGCTGCAAATGTTTCGGTGATTTGTGATTTCACAAACTTTGAATATTTCAAACTGGAATGTTAAGTTACTGTCAAAATTCTGGTCTGGTAGTTTCTGTCCTATTAGGTTCACTTACTCTAACTTGGGTTGCTGCATATTTTTGAATGGAAGAAGTGAAAAAGTTATATAAATTAATTGCCTTAATTAAGTTTTTTTTTATATATTTCAGATCGAGACCAGGTTTTGCTTTATTTGACTACGGTACTGGCAGTACCCAAAACTATGCATGAAGATCGATCAAGGGCAATGGCCATGTTTGGCAATCATGACTATTTGTTGCACTTTTGGGACGAGCTTACTCCGGAGGAACGAGAGCAATTAATAAATCAATTTACTTCATATAATATATCTGAATTAGACAAAGCATTCAAGGAATCTGGTCGACCAGTGGCACGTTATTGGTTCTTGATGTGTAAATCAACTTTTGTAATCTGTTGCAATAAATTTTGATGATTTTTCATGCGTTACGTTTTGACAATTTTTGAAACTTCTAATTGTTTGCAGAAGATGGAAGGCTTACGGCCAATCGATAAGGATCACTATTCTGTTGCAGTTGATATTGATGAAAATATTATGAATGAATACTGGAGAACAGGTATTAAAATACTTCACTGAACTTTTTGCTGTACTTGTCATCAGTTGCTGTGATAGTTAAGATAACCGATCCGTTTTAAATGATTTTAATGTTTTGTGCTACGTGAGTTCCTTATTTTGGTTTGATTTAGACATCTGAAGTTGGTTGAATTTTCGTTAAATCCTGAGTGTGTAATTATTTAATAATTCATAGGTTTGGAAGCAATATCAAAGAGACAAGTTGCTGCTGTAGTTTTGGCAGGCGGTCAAGCAACACGACTCGATTCCGCTGAACCGAAGGGTACTCTTTCTTTGGGATTCACTGACTGTGATGTGACTGATTCACTGTTTGCTCTTCAAGCGGCTCGTATTTCACGTCTGCAAGACCTCGCTCGAGCAGCATTTCCTAATTCAGACCCGAAGATCTGGTGGTAAGATTTTATCCACCATCTCATATTGTAACTAGAGTTATAGTCATTAAAAAAATACCATTAAAAAGTCATTAAAACACCGTGCACAGTAAGAACAAAATTATAAGTTTGTCCTCTACCAAAAAACAAGATAACTCGAAACGAATCAATATAGACAGAATAGAACCTTCTAAACCAGTTCAATAACTTAATGGAATATAAAAAGTACCAGTAGTTTTATGATTAACAGCATTAATAATACTTTGTTTCATCATATTCCCACAAAAAATATACATATTGAATAACAAAAAACAAACCAAAGAAATTATGCATTATAAAAACCAATGGTAAGCAAATAATACTACCACCGCGTAAACATAGCTAATTCACTACTAACCAAAAAACATACCAACACATAAACAGAATAATAAAAAGGAACTAAACAGTAATAAAAAAAAACACCATACCAATGTAAAAAGCAGAACTAAACCAATCAGCATCAAATACTCAGAAAAAAGTAATAGGGCCAGGAAAATTAAAATTAGATAACAACATTGTTGAACAAAACATCAAACAAAACAATAATAACATTAAAAAAACCCAGCAAATAATAAATCAACTGACTATTAACAATATGATGAAACTTGCCAATAAAATAAAACATCAAGATGAATGTATACCCATGAGCCAGCACCATAATTAAAGCCACAGATTTATCATAATAGCAACCTACTAACTTCAAACGAATAAGCAGCGAAAGACTTACGACCACTTTCAACAACAGAAATAAAAGAGCAAAAAATCATATTAACCAAAAAGAAAAAGAAAAGTAACAATTCAAACCCCAGAAATTCAAAGACTTACTATTTTAGTATACTTCAGCACCACTTAACTTTAATATAACCTCAGCAAAATCACAACGTAATAACTTCTGTATTATGAAAATGCAGCTTATTAAACGCAGCTAATCTAGATCTATATTCAAGGTGTACTCTTTATTAATTGCTTAACTGAATTTTATGTGAAAATTATTGCTATCAAATAAATAAATTAGGATCGTGATGACGAGTTCGACTACCCTAGATGGTACAGTAAAACATCTCCATGATGTGTTTCCAGTAGCTGGTCTTGATGCAGAACAAGTTATAGTGCTTTCACAACGGTCAGTTCCATGCTACGACATAAATGGTGGTTTATTTCTGTCATCAAAGAGTAGTTTCAAGGTTTCTCCAAGTGAGCATTTTGTTTACTTTGTCACTCAACACATCATTTTTCACTGTAATTTAATGAATTTTATTGAAATTTATTTCAGATGGAAATGGTGGCCTTTATGAATGTTTAGAAGCTTATCGTACTTCTTCTATGAATAATCATACCAAGTACTTTCATGTTTACGGTGTTGACAACGTATTATGTCGTGTAGCTGATCCTCATTTTATCGGATATTGTATCAAGAAGAATGTAGATTGTGCCGCAAAAGTAGGAATATTGTATTAATGCACTTATGACAGACTGAAGTTGCCTATCCAATGCTATCGTTAATTTAATCAGCAAATGAATTGAACGGCGGCTATTTTTAGTTTGCGACAATAACAATGCATCCCAAATAATTAGTAATCTTGCTTCTCATAGTTGAAGTAGTTAAGGATTTGACGCATTTAATTTAAAACACTGTATAATTAAGAGAGTCCTATCAAATGTTTCCTGGTACTTATTGGAAATTTTTAACAATTCAGAAATTAAGATCTGTATGACGTTATTCTGGAAATTATTATAGGTTGTAGAAAAAATCGATCCATTTGAACGAGTTGGTGTGATATGTCAAGCATCAGATGGTGTTCAAGGTGTTGAGTACTCGGACTTACCGCCAGAACTAGCTTTGACTCGAGATGATTCTGGACGCCTTAAGTTTCACTCAGGAAATATTGCAAGTCATTTCTTCACTTGCGATTTCGTTCACAGAGGTTTGTAAAAAGTTTATCGTTCGGCTGGTTGAAAAAACGGCTACTTTATCTGTGCAATGAAGAGCAGGTCATTTTGAAGAAAGAAAATCCTATGAGAGACGGTGTGGATTTGAGATCACTGTGCTCGATATGTTATTGTATATCAAAAGCATGAGAGCCTTAAAGCGGATGTCCGAACGATATAGTGCTAGTAGAATGGGAAATCAAATTTGTCCATTTTCCTATTTATTCAAATTTTTGACCAGTTTGTTTGGATTTCCCAAATAATCCGAATATTTTCCTCCCTTCTCATATTAAGAAGACCGGAATTACTTTCTGAATTGAAACTTGCTTCCATTAACTAAATTTGGCTGGCATATGAATTTTATTTTCCAGCAGCCAATTTTAAATTACCTTTCATCGTGCCTTCAAAAAAATTCCTTTTATTGATCGAATGACTGGAATATCTGTAAAACCAGAAGCAGAAAATGGTTATAAACTGGAATATTTCATTTTCGATGCTTTCAAATATGCTAAGTAAGTTTTCTTTATATATAAGGATTAGGAGGATCGTCAGTCATTTGATGTGGCCATCTCTTGAAGTTTTTCTTTATTGCGATTGCAAGTTGGAATTGCACCATCTTTCTTATGTGGTTTATGTTCTTAATCGTCGATTCGTTTCATTCATTATTCTTATAGCCATCTTGATGTGATTCAAATTCATCGTCTCAAACTCGTAAATAATCTTTATTTATTTGAAGCTTCTTGAGCAAAAGTCTTGTTGTGCTACCTCAATTATTACCGAGCTGTGTGTCCTTTTGTAATCTGTGCTGATCATTTTTGCTACCTAATTTTTTTCATATTTCATTGCCATGTTTGATTGATTGCAGAAATTTTCACGTTTGGGAAGTTAGACGAGCAGAAGAATTTAGTCCTCTGAAAAATGCAGAAAGCGTAGGAAGGGAATGTATGAGCACATGCCGACGTGATTATTACGCAGAATGCAAACGTTGGCTTGCAGCAGCCAATGTGCCAACTTACATTGATCGCCCTATTTTCATTCATCCGCTTCACTCTTATTCTGGAGAGGTAATCTGTTGCAATTATGCAAATTAATACATCCATTAGCAAATTTTTTTCTGCAGCTGTGAACTAATAGTTTATATTTTTTAAATATCTAAGAATTTGTTTTTATTTGATTTACTCGTACGATTCTGTGTGGTTAAACTGTTGTTATAGTGGATTAATCAATGTATTTGTTTTGGGATAACCTTTTCTAACATTATAGGAAAACGGTATTGGTCTCACAGTAATTCCATAATTATTATACTTACTGTATAAGTTTTATATTTTTTTATTTACTTGGTGCATCACTCCTCAATATTTATTTTTTTTTTTATGGAGTGAGTTTCAGGCCATTTATCTCTTTGTTGTCCCTTTGCTACTTTTGTTGATATTTGATGGAATTCGATGACAATTTTTTATGAAATTATTAAATAATCTTCACTCAGTTAGTCGTTTTTCCAGGGATTAGAAGCATATCGTGAAAAAGGTGTAGCTGATGATTTGCTTCCATAAGCACTATTTTGGCTACATGTTATTCGATCTCACTGATGAACAGCTTCAGTTTCATTTTTTCTTTTTCGATGATGTACGTTTTGGTTTCTTCTCAGTTTTAATTTTCATTGCATTGCTTTTCCTTTCATTTATCGTTCTTAAGATGTGTTTATCACTTTTCGTTTTGAATTCCAGAACAACATTTATATGTTTACAGTTTTCTTTGTGGATATGTAGTCCACCTTTCATGCAGTCTCTGGTCGTCTAAATTTTAATTTTAAATTATCTTATTTTTCCATCTTTCTTCTCTGTGAACTTTTTCTATCGTGAACCGTGAAAATGTGCCATTTATTTTCAAACATTGTTCTGCGATGCTTCTGAAGGATTTTATGGTTTTTTTTTTAAATCAAATACTCTATGGCTCTGTTTTCTATGAAGGGATATGCACATGATGTTTTTCAGTTAATTGAATAACACAGTTATAAAAATAAAAATCGTTTCAAAGGTTGGTCCTATCTGGCAAATCATTTTATTCCGCACCGAAACTTCATCAAGTTCAGTCTTTTTCTGTAGCAAGATGCAAATCGGGAAAAACTTGTTTTAATGACAAACAGATATTAATCATCATGATATTAAATTGAAAGTGGCTCGTAGTTCACTTAGAATCTTATGGCACGGACTATGTTAAACACTTAATATATCTGCTGAACTATTATCAGAATGTAATATGAGTTTCCAGTAATTCATGTGTTACGGCTACACTATTCTCCATTCCCTTTCTTGCGTAAAGCTTCTAAAGGCCTGGTTTGGTTGGGAAATTGGACTATTGCGCATGCTTTTTTTCCCTTGAATACTTTGAATATTAAAAAGCTAAGTTTAACTGTTGGATGTTTGTCATTTATATCTATGTCTCAACTGTAAAAGATAATAGGAATTGTAAAACTTAAAGCTTGTTGGGAAGGAGAAATTTTCTTTGAAAAATTATTTAAACTGTAATATTATTAAGAACGTTGGTTTTTGGTTGATTTCAAAACATACTAATGTACGTTGAATTTTATTGCTTTTTCGTTGATATGGTACGGAAAAGTAGTATTATTAGAGTCAGTATGTCCGGTTTTGGAAATTTTCTCGTGTCTTCGAATGAAGGAAATATGATATTGTGAGTAAGACAATAGAAATAGGGACAACTGATTTATAGATTATGAATGTTAATGAAAAGTTGGGCAGGCAATGTAGTACGTTCAAGTGTCCATATGCAAATTAATACGAGTAGTGCGCTAGTTGAGTGGACAATATTAAATAGTAGGAATCACTGAATGATCGTTCTAATGACTTGTTACAAATTGGTCTTTCCACTGCTGCGCATACATGATTGGGAATCTTTCTCAATTTTAGGAATGCATATCCGTATGCTTACAGGTACTTTGAGTGAGAGGAAAGGACACGAGTTAGGTAAAGCATTATTTCTAAATTGTTGTTGAATACAGCGTTGCTACCGTTATGAAAAATAATTTAGTTTACAAAATGAAAAGATTCGTGTGAAGCACTGTAACAAGCATTCCGTCGTTTGTAAAATGACTCTATGTGTAGTAGGCAATTTGCTTCGCATCAGTGGCAAATCCATTTTTTCGGTGAAAAAGTAAATATAGATAGTTGAATTGAAATAATATTTTTTTAATGCGGTAAGGAAATCACTGGTGTGATGAACAATGAATGCCAATTTGTTGACAAATGCAAAATGTCAAATCATTTGGTGTATTAGTTGAAGTGGTTTTTGATATCCGGTGTGTATAGAGTGCTTTTATATAAATATCTGAAGAACTGAAGCTGAAGGTCGAGAGGTTACAGTTCCAGCATGAATGAGTGAAAATAGTCACTTAATACCGTATCTGTAACATCATCTCCATAAATATTTTATTCTCTAGCACTAACCAAATGTGCAAACAATTGATTGCACAAACAATATCACAATATGCAAATGATCGGCACTGATATTCTTCGTATGAGCTTAATCTTTTCCCTTTTCTTTTTCGCTTTTCGTGAAATCAAAAATACCAAAAATACCTTGATAAGAACCTTTAACGATACCAGTTGGAAAGTTTCAAGATTGTTTCATTACTGTACTGGAACTACTTCCGAACAGTAGCAAAGGCATATGAGCGTTCTGATGGAGTAATGCTATCTAATGAGGTAATAAATCTTATTTAATGATAATAGATTTATTGGCCAAACATGAATAATTTTATGATTAGTCTTCGTATTAATCTATTATCTTCGTATGTATTTTCCTCATGTTGTTTATAGTTCAAAATAGTTTGAAAAAATAAATGTTCGAATTGTTTTTATCCTTTACAAAACTAGAGACAAAAAGGATTTTATCAGCTCTACTTTAATTATTCATTCAATTATAAAAATGTAATTTTCGAAGTATCCATTCAGAATTCAGGAGAATATCAGAAAATTTCTGAGGAATTTTTAATGAATCAGATATCTATATCTAATGGAACTTGTTAAAGAATAGAAAGAAAAGGGAGTAATGCTGAACATGTGTTTCACATGAGATGATATCGTGGATTGCGTAATGGAGATAATCCTATCATTATACATCATCGGACTTCCCTCTCCAAACAGGAGCCATATTCATCAATTACTGTGTTTCATTATAGGCAACACTTAAGTTCATAAAATTGAAATTTTAGATCATTTAAATTCTGAACTTTGTCCTAAATTATGAATAAATTGGGATTAATTTATTACTTTTTTAAAATTATTCCAAAAGTTTTGGGATTGAATGATACGTCAACAGGTGAAATAGTTATTGTTTTCAGAAAATTATCAACAATTTCATTTAAAGGTCCGATAATACTCCATGGTCTAAAGTTCAAAGTTCTTTAAAGTATACAAATAAAATAGTACACTTGCGGTTCGTCGAATCAAATCAGCCATAGTTTCTTGTCCAATATAAGAGACTTAGTTGAAGCTTCTCTTATTGATAGTAATTGGAATTTTCGAAAAATTGTAGTGTTAAAATTTCTCATTGAATATCGTCATTTCTCAATTACCCATTCCGTGAAGAATAACATATTAGATCAAGCATTTTAGATTTCAGTGGTCGAGATTTCATGTAAAAGAGCAACTTTGTTTTCTACCTGTGAACAAGTAAAACATTCAGCAAAAACGGAAACTATTACTGAAAAAAATACAAAATTCATAGATGTAAGCAAACTAATGAATAATGATAGATTTCGTTATATCTATTCGTCTGTTTTTCTGTCGGCATATTGCCAGTCAGGATTCACTTTGTCCTCAAACAGCAGTAAGGTGAATATCATTGTTCAGGTATCATTTGGTATCGCATAGCAGATTAGTTGAGGACCACTTTTGTCGTTGGTCACGCAAAAAAAGCACCTGCCGCTTCTATTGTTTGTCGGCATTTTTCGATACTTGTTACGCCTTTCCATGTTCACGTTCATTACAAATGACTACTATTATTGAATTTCTTACGATGCATCATTCGAATCCTTCTTTGAATTTGGCTTTTGGACTGTAGAATCTTGCTGTTCTCAATATTTTTCATAATATAGTGAGTAATCTTTGTAATATCACACGCAATTATCGATAAAATTTGGACAAAATTCTATGATTTGTTGATTTTCGAAGTATGTAGTCGGAAGTGAAAAGCATTTTTAACATTTGCAATGATGGCATAAAATGGGCTCTTCAGTGATAATAAGTAGTCTCAGGCCAATAGCCAAAAGAGGAGAAGCATTAGGCCTGAATGTTTGAAAATCTTTTGAAGTGCCTACTTGGATTGCTTCTCCGCTACTCTATTATTGTATTTCTCTTTTAGCAGTACATGGCATAGAATGCCATATGCTTCTAGTCTGTAAGCCAATTCTGGAAACTAGATCCAGATTTTCAAAATTTATTTCTTGAAAAAATTTCAGGCAGTATTAAATGTCCATTTTCAAAAGTTCTGATCTATGATTTTCTTTGTTTCCGAATGCAGTATTATAAAACAGATCAAATTTCGATAAGATTTCAAAAAATTTTTTAGCACTAAGTCTTATCTGTGGAACTTAATGGAAGCATATAGTGCAAAAATTATTCAAGATCCGCATACATGTAGAGAATTCGCCAATTCAAAATCTATGAAGTAATTTACTTGTAGTCAGCGTTTAGTCAATATGCAAATGAAAGAAAACAAAATATTTGGAAACTAGCAGTTTGGCTGATTGACAGTAGCGTGAAAGTAGTGCATATAACACTGCTCCAATAGATTTATCAATTCTGAGCTGTTCAATTGAGCATGAAAGCGATTTCGAACAATGAAATGCGGCAAATCGCTAATCACCTCCGCCACACTGTTTCCCGTTATTATGCGATGGTGAAGGATATGTCGGGCATCCGTTTACCTTTCCTCAACTTCATCAATTCCTTTTCTAGTCTTTTCCTCTCTTCTCTTCTTTTCAAATCCTGTCTGCAATAGATCGTTGTCACACCAAACTGCTCAGGTTTTGAAAATTTTCAAATTTTCAAAGGAGATTCAAAGTCAATAGTCATATCCACAATTTCTTGTCTATTGAAATTCAGCCTATTGAAACTTGATTTTAAAAGCGTTATGTTCCAATATTTTAATACTTCTTACATATTCAGAAATACTTCGGTCCTTATTCACGAAAAAGATAATTTTACAATCCATCAGATATCATGTTTGAAATTGATGAGGACTACAAGAAGATAGCCTCTGAGAGAAAGGCGGTTATCAAGTTAAATGAGGAGAAAGAACATCCAAGTACACGACAACAAAGAGAATGTGTAAATGTGATTGCTTGCTGGTGGAATATCCAAATAGATTTCTGAGGATAACGTGTATTAGATTAGCAGATACCCTGAATTTGAATGATCTCATTATACTACCATTTCTACGTACTTTCCAGAACCACTGCTTTCATTATTAGTGCTTCCTTTTTAAATGTCGGTTATTAAAACGACGAACCATTTTTTCAAAATTGGTCATCCAATAGCGACCCTAGTAGAAATTCGATCTAAGTGGTTGAAAACAGAGAATATACGCCCACCGTATCCTGGAGAACTGCGACCGCGCCAATCATTGAAAGGACAGGGAAAAGAAGATGAAGAAAGAGAGAGAGAGGAGTGTTCCGGAAGAGACACACCCACACTGATTGCGACCAGCAATTGTTTGTTAACTTTCCTCCGAACATTAATCGCACCCATTTACTTTTTGCTTTTCGGCATCAAGTCAATCCGTCGACGATCCCTGTTTGGTGCCATCGATATTTGCCACTTTCATACATGCAAACCTCTGGACCATCCACAAATTCATCAAGTATGTTTCTGGCTAGTAGCAATTGAATATGAAATTACAGTTTTAATAACTTGATATTCTTTAAACACCGATTCATTTGATTCAATTTTTTCTCACTTCCTCAATGACAACAAATTATGTAAGCAAACACCAAATTGTCTATTCAAAAATAACCGAATCGTTATTCTTTTTATTTTGTTTATTAGAAATAACTGGGAATAATTTCGATATTTGTATATACGAATACTTCATGTTTAAAATTAGATTGCAAACAGCAATGGTTTATGAAAATCGGCAATCTTAAAAATTGAAAGATGAAGTTCGAGAAATTTGATTTCCTAGTAATCTGCTACCAAGCATTTAAATCGAATTGCCAATTTTTGATTTTGGAGCTTCAGTTTTAAGTGTTTTAGATTTTTCGAGAAAAAATTGTCTCTGATTAAATAATTTTTTTCAAGTGATTTGATAAAAGGGTTCATTCGAGGGTTTTTCTAATCTTTATAAAAGAAAATACTAGTTAACCCTGAGTTTTGTGAATTGTGAAATCTCCAGTTTGCTGCCCGACCAATTTTGAATGATGGAATCAACTTTTAATATTTTAGAAAGCATTTTAAATTTATTTCTTCAGCAGTGCATCCACAGATTTCTCTCAATTATTCTCTGTATGGTTTGATACCTTTATAAATGTTCGCATGGATTGTTTAGAATTATAAAGTATCTTTTCAAAACCAAGATATGATTTAATTCTGAATAAAAATATTGCTTTTCATCGAATCATGAAACTCCAATTCTAGAAGTATTTTTTTGAATTATTAAAAATTATGTTAAAAATACAAAGTATAGATTATTTACTTTGATGATAGAGCCATTTTGTTACATTTTGTATTTTATACTGACGTGGCGACTTAGTTCTCCTCTTTGGCGAATGTTTTATGAGTGGTGTTATTATAATACTATTTCAACACATCATTGTTATGAATTTAGGCACTTCCGTTTTCAACAACTTTTTGAACATTTCTATTACAGTAACTTTGAATGATGCCTCTACGGATTAATAAATGCAGTATGGTACTCCGAAAGAAATACCTGCGTTTATTAATATATGAAAATACCATTTAAACTAGAGAAAAAAGCGTTTTTGAAAGAATAAATTATTTGTTTATCCTATTTACCCCGAAAAATATGTTCAAATTTATTTGAGAAAGTTTAGAATTTCTGTAACTGTTTTAGCATAAACAGATACCAGTGGAACATATGCCGCCTGATGTTAATATAATAAAAGGTAAGTGATGCTTTTGTTTTGGTAGGTAACACTTACATTACATTTGCTTAAACACTTTGAGGCAAGAATTAGTTTCAAATGAACGATACATTTTCATGTGAATATGTACTGAATCAGTATTTTTGTATGGATTTTGGTTCATTTCCTATATTTGGTATGCTTGCGCCTGCGAGAATTAGAAATGTTTGCCCTTCTCCTTTATAAAAGATACGTGTAGGATATGAATTCTGGAAAAAGTTGCATCAATATAAAAATATTTAAATATGCAATAACGGAATAAAGTACAAATTTAAGTACACACTAATTTGATTTACTTCTTGTATGATCCAATTTTCAGCGAAATGGGTTCCTTTGATTGCTGATAGCGATTATATATATATATATACATACGTATATACTACAGTTCGAAAACGCAATTTCTTCAAATTGCTTATTAGCCCTACTTTCCTAATTGTTATTGAATCGCTGCTTGATCAGTTTTAATAATTTTTAGAGTGTGATATTATAGTAATTAAATTTATCCATCAATTATTTAATTATTCATTTTTAAAATTAGATTCCAAGCACTGATATCAAAAACGAATGAAGGTAACAGATGACGCAATGCATAACTGATAAATTCATTTACGGATATTTATGAAGTAAACAAAACGAATCTGATTGGCTTACAAAAATTTAGAAGAAGAGTTTCTTAGAAAAATTTTATTCAAGAATGGACAGAAATTGATTTCATGAAGATGTAATTCGTGGTATCAAAGATAGAGTAGTTGGAAATACAGCTATTGAAATGAGATTATAAGATAAGGCAAAAGAGGAAAAGAATTATTATTTAGGATGTTATAACGAATATGAATGAGAAAAATTGACTAATGAACAGGTGAACATAATAAAAGCATCTTCTAACAAAAACTAAACAAAAAACTTGGTGTCCATAGAGATTTAATATTTTGTAAGTTTCAAATTAGAGAATGTTACTTAATTTGATTAATAAAATTTCAAAGTAAATTCATCTTATTGGGTTAATAAAAATTTTCGAGAATTCGGGAAGTTCCTATATTTCTTAAATGCATTTTGGAAAAATCGATTTTTCCGCAGTTTTTAAGATACCAAATTTGAATATTATTTTCAAAACGATTGATATTCTCATTGTACACAGATTTGTTTTGGTTTTTTAAGAATGCATTATTGATTTTTAAAAAATACGTAGAAAATTCCATTCCTTATATTCATTATTTTGTTAAAAATCAAAATTTATTGGAAAAGACTGGTGTTAATCAATGAAACAGCCAGCATTAATATCTCAAGAACTAAAGAGGGGAAAAAGCTTAAAAATACAAGCAAAACATCGTTAAGGTTGTTGAATAAATAATTATTATGAAATGAGGAAGAATATTTTATACGGACATATCATTTGGCTGGCATTGAAAGAAATGTACGTTCTATCCCAGCAGAAGGCCAGAGCATTGCCTCGGGTGCTTTTTCACATTATTACTTATCGCCTCCAACGTTTTGTTCAGAAAATGATTTTCCACTCCTTATATTCTACTGTATCATATATATATATATATATACAGAAATGCGTAAACCTTTTTATAAATCTGTTGCAACTTTTGAACAATTTATGTAAAATATAAATGCATTCATAATTGACTAACTTCGAAAATAACGGTTTTGATTACTACTGCCAAACGATTGCTTTTCTATATATAAGTTGAAGCGAATTTTTAACTCAACTCTACTAGACTATTTTGGAAAAATCTAGTCTGATTATATTACGTAAACATAAAACAACGGCATAAACATGTACTATTCATATGCCTATTTATGTTCAACGATAGACGGAGTTGTTTAAAATTGATTTAAGAATTTGGTTAAAATTTTTGGGTTATTTCAATAAACATATCTAGATTATTTCAATTGATACAATTTTCCAGGTCGTATATTATTTGATGTGCCTTGCCGCGTATGTCAAGATCATTCATCAGGAAAGCATTATGGAATATTTAGTTGTGATGGTTGTGCTGGATTTTTCAAGGTTTTTGGACTTCTTTGCATATTTTGTTTATTCACTTGATAACGCTTTAGAATTCATCGGTAGTGTTCTAATTAATTTTATAAGGATTTGAATAATCATCAAAGTACTTCAAATCATTGAACTGCAGCGGTCCATCCGACGACATCGTCAATATGTGTGCAAAAATCGAGGTGGTGGCGAAGAGGGTAAATGTTTGGTGGATAAAACGCATCGTAATCAATGCCGAGCATGTCGCCTAACGAAATGTTTGGAAATAGGTATGAACAAAGAAGCGGTACAGCATGAAAGAGGACCAAGAAATTCAACTGTACGAAGGCATATCGCTTTTTATTCGTCACCGTCTTCTGCTGGAGATCGATCAGTAAGTTTAGCTTACTTTTTAATTTTTTACTTATCTCCTTCACTATTTACTTACTTATTCTCTTAAATATTCATTTGACTCACTTTTTTTTTTTTAGTTAAATGTATATTTGAATGAAAAAGTGCACTAAAACTTTGACCGGAATAAGGTTGAAATGAAGGAAATTATCAGAAAACTTGATAGCTTTTTCTGCAGCCCGAATTTGGATCAGAATCAGATTCTTCTGCATCTTGCATAATTAATGAAATATCATCAACAACAAAGGATGCTGCAGCTCGCTTATTTTTTCAAATTTTACACTGGTCCAAATCATTGATTGCTTTCGCTTGCTTATCTCCTCAAGAACAAGTATAACTTTTTTTATTTGGGTAATCGCGGTATGACATGGAAGCCACCTTGTTCTTTCCTGTTCATCCGTCTAAGCGTTTTCCAAGCCCTTTCCGCTAAAGCTTCTGTACTGCCAATTTTTTTAAGATGAATTGATATATGATTCATACCAATTTTTCTTGCGGGAGCTTTTTACAAGCTTTTGGGAGAGATTAATGCTTATTTATCTTTCCAAAATTAACAATGGTGAAATCGTTAACTACAACCATAGCAGAAGATGTAAAAGCAGTGAATCAAATAGCATCTTTGGCAGAAACGCATCAATCCTTCAAGTACCAGGAAAACTAAATTTAAGTCACTATTATTTCCACCATAAATCGTTCAATGAATATGGAGTTTCAAATCCTTCGACAATTATATAAATACTAAAATTTAACGAAACTCACAAAATAGATTTTTGAGATCAAAATTTCGGAATTTCCACCTTAGTAATCGCTAGTAATGCTCTACGATTAACTTATAATTAATTCTTGTGTAAGTAATTCACATTAATTTAGATATAACTTGCTTATCACGACTAAATGTGTAATTTATTTTAGGTAGCAGCGTTCACATCCTCGTGGGGTATACTTTTCCTACTTTCTGCTGTGGAAAACCGTTTCCTACAAAGTAGTGTCTTGGCAAACGAGCGGACAATCAATATTAAGATGAGGATGAAACTTTTGTCAGCAGTAAGTCAACTTGAGCAGCTAAGGCTGGATTCCGCAGAATATAATCAATTACGTCTTCTCAGTCTTATCAAAGGTACTAATTTCACAAACAATTTAAGAAATCTAGCGTTGGAGCTCTCAAAATAAAATCAAAACAAACAGGATTTTGATTATATCATTTTAATAGAGTCCTACAACTTAAAGAATTTAACCATCTGTATTAGGAAATTAGCAGCAATATTCATCATCTACAAATTTCAGGACGTAATCCACAGATGGAACAATTGACGGCATTTAATTTTGCGCAACACCAGCAAATCACCTATCCATGCCAACCATTGCGGTACATTTCCTGCATGGTACTCTTAGAAACGATGCCGCAATTCGAAACAATTCTGTCGGAGCTCTATTTTAAGCAATCGATTGGTAATACATCTATGTCTGCGCTGGTCGCTGACATTTTATTGCCTAAGGAAGTGCGATCGCAGGGGATGCTATCGAAACAGTAACTTCGTGTTCCAAGCAGACGGTAAAATTTGGTTGTCCGTTTAAGTGCTTGTTTCATTTGCCACTGTATTTTCCAGATTTTCAGCTACGAAGATCAATTTAAAATCATAATTGCATTTAAAAAATAACGGGTTGAGAGCCATCTACTTTATGTTAGAGAATTAGCTTTCTGCTTCAATTAATTCGAATTTGCTGATACAATGGAGTAAATTGCTGTTTACTAAATAACTTGTAAAATATATGTTTATTGTGTCAATATCATAATTTATCCAGGAATATTCATCATTCATTTCGTATACCTTTTCTAATATAATTGCATAGGAAACTACCATACATACTCTGAAACAAATTTGAAGGAACTAGTCATTAAGCAATTCCATTTCTTCGTTTAACCAACTCGCTGATTAGCTACTGATGATTCCTGGTCCTGAGCAGTTGATATGCGAAGAGTGTTTTCTCGGTTTGTTTGCAGTTTCCAAAATTTATTCAGCCATACCTCGATATTACCCAGATGTTAGCTGCTTCTACAGGCATTGAGATGCTCATTCCAATATTTCGCAGCAGATGTTTGCTGCATTCTATCCAAATTTAATATTAGTTCGGTGATTGGGTTTTTCATATATATTTTTTTCCCTAAAATGCGTAATTTTTGGAAGAAAACGTTTTCTCTTAAAAATGCACAGTAAATATTTTTTGTATTTCGACACAGTAACAAAAGCGCTCATTAAAAATAAACATATGGGCATTATTCGTTAGGCAAAGATGCAGGTCTACAAAATTCCTGTGTAATACATGAGGCTAATTTGATCATGCGAAGCATGTAAGTGACGAGTATTATCTTTGGAAGAGATTTTGGTTATGTTGAATTTAGCTGTCCAAACTTTCTATATAAAAATATTATGATACTGAAAGAAGTACAGTTCAGCATATCATTCTGACTCTTCATTGCTTGTCGTTTTTTGCACTGCATTAAAACAAAACAGTAGTTAAGTTTAAATAGCAAGCATAAATCTTAATGGGAGAAAACCAACTTCTGGTGATTTGAAAAGAATCTCTGAAAAACGAACTTACCAATGCAATACTGATATGGTATGAATCACAGCTATTGATTGTATTTAATCTCGAAGGAATAATGAAAAGACTATTGCAATTCACAAGTTCAATAAGAAACTCCATCTCTTTCCGCGAAATTATTTACAGTATAATAGACTTACAGCAGATAATATTGTTAACGTACTTTCATCGCACAATTTGCTATGTTTTTCGATCGCATGTCAATTATCAAAGCTATATTAAATACTGAGTTTACTTGCTGCAAGAATATCGTTTCAATTAGACTTCACAACGCAGTTGCATATTTTTTACCGAGTTCTTTCTCTTTGGAGTTAAAAAGAGGAGGAGAGAAAGAGAACCCGTATTGAAATCCTGCATATTATCATTTGTTGCTAGCTATAGATACTAATAATAAGATGGTTTAAGAGTTTGCAAGGAATAAAAACTTAGTACTTTGAATTTTTAGAACGAATCTTTATGAGTAGAAGATTGATTAATTTCTTATAGTATTCCACGAACTTTGTTCATAATATGAGGTAATATGACAAAAATGAGGAATTTTGCTGGAGCGCTCTCTAGGAAGCAGTATCAATAACTTAGGTAATCGGATGAGTGAGAAACAAAGGGTACTATTCAAACATGCGAAGAATCGCTAATCCTGATTCTTTCCTGAAGTACTTACTATGAGTGCCGAAAAAGAGTGAGACTTGCCGAAAGTAGTTTGATTCATAGTGCATTCAGTGATTTATATCTTTGAGGACTGAAAGAATTTATTGACGTTAATGTAAAACTTAATTCTTTTACGCACTTTTGCCGACTTTCTGCACATAAATGTAAAAGAAGTTGCTGGTTATTTACTGTTAAAACTTTATGAGAATTCATATTTTATCATGAATAGAGTCATTAAATGCAATTAAAATGTCACAGGAGATTGCACGGTCTAAAAGAAAGGTTTGCATGCTAAGCATACAAGAAGTACCTAATATGCGTACACTTTATTCTCACATATTTCGACATTAAGAGTAGACAGAGATATATTGATCGTTCTCGACCATCACCTTAAAGTTATAGATCTTGAAGATGATGGCCATTTCCGTGAATTATTACTGATAGTAAAATATATAACAGAACATTTCAATTGCATCTAAGATATATTTTATCTTGTCGATTAGAATCGCTTATTTGTCTCACTCTTTTACATACCTCCTCGACAGTACAATCTTATTAATACTCATCAAGTTGCATATCTCGGGTTGAAAATCACAATGTCCATCGATAGTTGTAATAATGTCATGCATGATGCTCTAAAGGAAAACAAATTTTTTCTTTAAATATTTTATTAATAGAATTTTTCTCGTTCAATAAGCAGCTATCAACGCTTTTACAATCATTTTGTTGTTTGTTATTATAATCTGAAAGTGAAGTGAAGTTCAAACATTTTTCAGAACCAAACGATCATCGCAACAAAAGTAATAATTTCAATTTAACAAAGACTTGCACTTATAAACTTATATTAACACAAAGAATTGTACCACTTTCACTCATATATTTACCTGTAAGTTAATTAGTATTCCAGTATTTGATTCTCTCTTATGCATCTAATTCTCAGATTTTCTTCACCAAATCAAGACTCAGTTTATCCTTAATATTTTCCTGATTTTCAGTTAAAAATTTAGATTATAACTCATTAAATTCATTTGTTTAGGGCAAACTAAGCAGTGTCATGTAATGGACAGTGTCTGCTACTTATTTTATTCAAATTTTACAAGAGTTCATTAAAATAAGCAGAAATTCCTATCAAATTCTTTTTCTTGAATAACGTTCCAGATTTCATAGAATTAACTGTTCGAAACTGATTAATGTAGATAAAATAAGAAGAGCTGATTGCTCACGTTACATGACCATGGCAATCAAAATATTGGTAAAACATCTGATCAAGAAATGAAACTTAAGTTTTTTCAACATATGTATCACTAGAAACAACAATATTTTGAAAAACATCCCAGTGTCTCGAACTCGACATAAAGATCGAGTGATGCATTTTAGCAGTAATGTATTTTCGTAATGTATTTTACAAGGAAACGATAATAATCAAATAGGTTAGTAAAAAATCCATCTCATCGTTCATAATGATTTCTTCAATAATTGGACTTACAAGCTTGTGTTATGGCCAAAAAATAGGAAATCGATAAGCAGAAAGTAATATCTCATACCCGATAAATTATTTATTGTCAGTTACATCTGTAAATATGATCGTGTTTAAATAGTATTTAAAGGCATGTAATTTAGTACAAATGCATTAATTGTCAATATTTGTACTCACTGCCTTCTTTACAGACAAAAATTTTAAGCTGAAATTTTGAACTGGAACTTATAGTAATCGATACGAAATGGAAAAAGAATTCGATAAGATTTAAAATAAGCTTGTAGTGGAGTTTGATAAACAAAGCTTGAGTTTTGATGTACAGGACTCAGTATCATCTAAACTTCACTATTAAAGAAAAATTGCAAAGAACAACCTTACTGATTATCTGCTTGAGCAATAAAACAAATTCCGTCGAAATATTCTTGTACCATTCCACACATTGTACAATATAAAACACAAGAAAGAAAAAAATAAAAAATAAACATACAAACAAGACAAAACATTTATTGAAGCCTTCCGGCTGTAGTGCGTTATTGAGAAGATTTACGCTTGAAAAATTTCTTCAGAGAGCAGACAGAGGAGGTGTTGAAAATATAATCGTTGCTACCAAATTATCAAATTATGGACTAAATCATGCAATTTTTGGAATTATTCCAGGTGCAACAATATTAGGAGAATTACCAAAGCATATCTGAAGATTATAAAGAAGACTACTGTATGTGCAATGAAGAGAATTACAGAAGTTGCTAGAATATTTCAGAGTTGGAAACTGAAAAATCAATAAATTCTTGAAGAAAATTTACTGAAAATAAAGTGATATTTTTTTCAAATATATTATGTGTCTAGAAGGGGCTAAAATTGGTAATGACAAATGACAAGATAAAATTGACTTTTACAAAATTGTTATGTAAAATACAAACTCCAACAACTTAATTGATCGTCGAATCATCGTACAGCCTTCAAGAAAATATAAAATTTTGGAAGAAATAAGTGAACAGTGGCAGCAAAGAGGAAAGGCATGAATATAGAGAGAGAGTCGAGAAGAATAATCATCACTAAGAAATGATTTGTTGAAAATTAACTATTCATGGTTGACAGCATACCTCGAACAACTATTCACCCCAGTTTATTACGTCACTGCTATCCATTTAGCAGTAAATCCTTTCTTCTTTTTCACTTATAACTTTGAAATTAAAAATCACTAGTGCTATTCAGTATACATACAGGTGTAAATATACGATATACATATATGCATAGATATAGTTGAACATTTTGCAGTTACAAACTTTTTGCTCGAGAATATTCCGAAGTGACACATTTTCTCAACTGGAATAATTTGCCTTATTTATCTGTTGTAATTATACACCGACGAAAAGAATATAAATTTTTTAAGAAATTGTTTTAACAATTTAAATATAATTTCCTGTCTCGAGAATGATCTAAATGCATCGAAAATGTCTGTTCTCTTTACAAAGATACAGTTGGAATCACATCATAACACTTCGCTACAATAATTTTACCATACTCACGGAGCGACCTATCCGTAACACTTATAGCTTACTTAAACTGTCATGCTTAATTTAATCATCATCACTATCTACAGAACCAATCCTTCGTCATCTTAATTTACTTAGTAGTTATATATGTATATATGTAAACATATATACACATATATAGTAGATGAATTAAATTTCATCGAGTTGACCTCACTTCTTTCCTTCATAACCAAAGTAAATTTTAATTATACCTGTGTTTCTTAAATATTAGAGCAAATTAGGGGATGGAGATGTCCCATATATCCTTTCTTTGTCGTTGATTTTATAGAGATAAACCTGGCATGAAGGAGAAAAAGCTATTATGTTGACAAGAATATCATGCATATAAGTCGAACATGCTAAGATTTTAAATCTGAAAATCGAGATAAATTCTTGATTAGCTATGCTTCCTGACAAATTTACATCGAGAATGAGCTAACTCCCTTTGCTGTCACTTAATTGAATCACAGTTTTTCATATTTCAAAATCTCTTCAGTATATACATATCTGTTCGTTCATTTCGTAAAATTTTGAAATCGAGTCCTTCATGAAATTCGGTGGAGAAAGAAAAGAGAATTAAAATGTCTCCAAATCTGTGCTAGTGAAAATTTTCCTCTATTTGCAAATATCCAAAAAAAAATTTTTAAATTTTACCAAAATGCATAATTCCTCGACGTCATTCTCTTCCTCACTCGTTAATATACGGAGCCTGATTTTAGTAGGATAATGCATAATAATTTAAAATGTAATACCTTAAGAAGCATTCACTTTAAGAAGTGAAATTGTTAAGAGCGTACAAATGAAAAGCTCATGCTAATAACAGACGCAATTGATTCCTAATTCAAGTATAACAAGAAAAAAGGGAAAAGTTAATCGGAAGGCAAGGAAAGAAATATCGGAAAGACGTGAAGACGTGGACTCATTTGTGTTAGGAAGTGAGAAATGAAGTAGCGAAGGAGAAAAGGGCATATGGCAAAAATGAGGATTCTAAAGTTAGGAATGCTGGTAGTATATGAAATTTGAATTTGAGAAGAATGAAATACGAAGAAGATAAGCAGTTTTTGTTCTAACGGAGTTTATCTGAATTCTTAATTGATGTCCTGCTGCTTTTTCGCTGTATAAACATTTCGCTTTGCGTATTTTTATCAATTCAGAGTTCAGAGTACAGTTATGTCTGTATTTATATATGATAAGTGCGTCACTAGCATGATCTGTCACATCCTTGGCGTGAGATTATTGCACCTCACTATTGTAATCTCGCCAATCTCGCAGCTTATGCTAATAGTTATAGATATTAATTTTTTTAACACCAACCAACTAGCTGGGTAAGAAGAGAATAATAAATTGAAGGCAAAAATGAGAGGATGAAAGGAGCGCATAGATTATTCGCGTTATCAATTGCCACTTTCTACATAACTTATCTAATGTTCTAAATCCGGATTTTGCACGTTGGATTTCATTAAATCAAAGTAGTATCTGATAGTAATGTTTTACACTTGTTTTCGATTAATATTTCATATGTGATGCATAACTGTGCGTGCATGTACGTACGTAAAGATATAGACCATCAAATTCTGGAAAATGAGCACAGAAAAACGAAAAAGACAGAAGATGAAAGGAAAAGTAATCCACCATATCCTAAGGAAATCAAGCGTTATTCTTTCATCGTCAATAACAGTACCTGAGTTATCCATCCATTCGACAACCCCACTCCATGATGATCTCAAGCAAAATGTTCCTAAATTGTATACATATGCGAAATATGCGTTATTTATGCGTAAAATGGTGATAATCGTTTCATTTTTCCATATTGTTCCAAAACAGACTGCACCACGGTGTTATGGTTCTTTCAGCAGCCACTAAAATATTAAACAGGGCCAGGCCGCCCATTTTTAAACCAATATCATCATCCCATCCAATAACTAAACTCTTCATAGCTTTAGAAAAAAATCCCTAAACTTACTGAAGTTTTTAATCTAGCAGTTTTCTTTCGAATTAGATTTACAAAAGAATAGACATCTATATCAACAATGGAGTCGATCAATCCTAACGATCTTTACAAGCCTCATCGTATTCATTTTATCCAATATTTAAGCAATAAACATTGGCGCTAAAATATCCTTCCTCGTCTGGGAATGGTTTTGGTTCCAAATTATAGCCATTTACCAAATTTTCTGCGAATTGAAATCACTCTTCTACAGTCATAAACTAAAAAATTAAAAGATATTCTCTACTAGTATTTCTTACTTTCTAAATTGATCACTGTATAGTAGTATACTGAAGTGTATGTCATAATGATTGACAAATAAGCGAATCAATATGGCTTACATTTCAGATACCGCTTATATATCAAATAATCCAAGCGGAATCATAAACTAAGTTTCGAATAAAAATCTAGAATTTTCAACTGATACTCCTTGATTTCGAGGACGAGTTACAGCGAGAAAGTGTTCAAACCTACATGCAAAGAATAGGTTGAATACCAATGCCAAAGATAATTTATATGCAAAATTTACGACGTTAAATGTCAGAAGAATACAGCACAAATCAATAAAAATAGAACTAGAGGACTGTTTTGGCCTGTTGCAACGATATGAGTTTCTTGCATATATTTTAGTTTTCAGAATATTTTAAATTTTTGAAAAAAATCAGATTCATAAATAAAGCAAGAATGATAACAACTATATAATTCATCGAAACAAAAATTATTTTAACCTTCATAAGTTAATTTAATACGCGATAATCCAATAAAGAACATCATCAAAAGCTTAGTAGTTGCATCTGAAGATCATCACAAAAATATCCGATATAATATAATATGGCATTTACGTAACGAAGCTTAACTATATCAATACCGAAAACAACCGGGATGCAAGAGCTGCAATATATAATTGTAGAGGTTGAAATAAAATTTAAGAAATTCCTTCCAAACTTCAGGTAAATTTCCTCATTTCCATTATTGGTTCCAATGAATGTAACAAATGATTTTACACTCAGAAAGTTGCAAATTTTTTTCCATGTATTCAAGTGACGAGGGAGAATCCAATAAAAACCGAAGGTGATAAAAACGTAATCCATCAGCCCAACCAAATCCGTTTTCTAATCATTATATGAATTTAAAGTGATTAAATGAAATAATATAAAGATGTATATATATATACAATTTAATGATAAGATAAATCAGAATCAAATGCTTTCTTTGCGTATTCGGTTCCTAAGCCTTTTATTACGCTCCTCAATCAGTTTCAAATTAATTTTCGTCCATGCCCACTTCTGACTCTGCCGTTTCGAATCACAGGGATTCATGAAGATTTCCCTCGTTTCGCATCGTAATCCATGCACAAACCACTAATCGGATGATACATTTGCTGTTTATCAGGCAGATATTTGAAATGTTGATTACCTTGCATTCCATGACTAAAAAATTCGATTAAGAAGATTTAGATTTAATTGAAAAATTCTATATTTCTTACTGTTACCCTGCTTCATTTCAATCCTCTTTCTAAAAAACATTCACTATCACCTCGACTGGAGCAAAAATCAGAAAATGATTTCTGTATCCTCGGAGCTAAAACTCATAACAAATTCATTTTGAATAATTACCATGGAAATAAAACAATAGGTGCCTGGCTCATAGCCAGCGAAACATCGAAACACATTGTTCGCGTATGAAGTCGTACATCATGCCAAAATGTGAGTCGAAGATTCTTGAAAATTTAGTAAGTCTCCAATATTTTCATATGAATTGGGAAAAAGAAATCGAAAAAATTTTACAACGAAGGAAGTATTACTTACTTGTTCCCCACCATTGAGTGGGTTATCACTGATACATTTACATAAACCAAATTTCTTTTCAGCATCTTTGAACTGAGTATCCACACATTTATTTGCTGCAATATTACGCAGCTCACCTGTACAATTAGTTATGTAAATGCTTGGGAATGTTTAAGTAATAATACGAGCAAAAAATATAAACATTACATAACCTTTAGCACTATCTTCAGGTTCCACCGCAGGATAAAACTTTTCCTGATCAAAAGCAATCTCTTTCATGAACCATTCAAACGATTTACATTTCAGCCTTTTTCTAACCGCTTTTTGCTTACTGAGGTCACCTGAAAACATCTTTTGCTGCCATAAATTTAAGCCTTATTTCAGTAGTTCATTTCTACCACTAAATAAATTTGGCAGTTTCTAAATCCACATATATTCATTACAAAAACTATACCGAAATCAACAGCAAGCAACGGTGGTCTACGCTTGTACAAAAACTCCGCATATTCATCCATCCATACTTCAGCAACTCTAAAAATTCACTTTCATTTGATCAGTAAATTCAAGATTTCATTACTTTACCCTTATCTTCTTGATATAAAGAGATAGAATACCTTCTATAATTTCTCGAAATGAAATCTCCGATACCTGGATTTGGAAAAGGAATGTATTTACAACGATAAATGTGTCCGACTCGTGAACAAGGAACATCAATCAATGTACCATGACACTGCCATACCTAACAACATCCCATTAAACGAGTAAAAATGTCGAAGAAGCGATTAACAGATTTCCAGTATTTCATTTCATTCCGAATTATTTGAAATGGTAGTTTCACCACAAAGAAAATTGAGAAAAATTCAAATAAGGATTCTTGAGTGTTAGGATCGAAAATGTTATATTTCTGAAAACCAATGTAATATCCAGTGCTTTGGATATCAGTGATATGAACAGAAGAACTTCAGCGACATACACCACAGACAACGAAGATTTTCTGAGAAAAATTGAAAAAAAGGATTGCAACTTGCCTTGAAAGATAGTTCATACTGTTCACCGCCCCATATTTCAAGGCCCTCATCATAACCTTCCAATTCCCAAAACCACTTCCTGCTGATTGCAAAATATCCACCAGCCATAACTGGATTACGGAAGGGATGCGTTGGATTTTTTACTATCTTCTGTTAGAGGCAATCGCTTATAATTGAATTCCCAATCAAAAGAACCTAAAATTTAGAAGTTTCAACTATTTTTCTAATCTCTTTTAAAAAATCATAGAGAAAAAAGAAATTTCAAACCTCTGCCACCCTCATCCTGTGCACGATATTCGTAAGTGTCGCAATCGATAACATCAACAAAAGGACAAACTACTGTCCTGAAAGGAACGTACTGTATATTATCAAGTGTACGACAAAATTTTTTTAATGAATATGAGGAATAACGATTTTTGATGAAATTTTAATTTCACTGACTTTATAAAATCAAATTTTGTCAAAACTTGCAATATACTTTGAAAATCCATCACCCAAATCAACAACCGCAAAATTTACTTATAATTAAGCGCAATTGGTTCAATGAGTGGTGGCAACCAGTTATAATTTGCTTCTGAATGTGCATCCAAAAATACAATCACATCGGCCGTTGTATGTCGCGCCCTATTTGACGCGCCCGAATCAATCCTTCTCTTTTTCTAAATCAACCAAAAAATCCTTGGAAAAATAAGGTTAACTTCAACAGGAATTTAAAGAATTCGTTGAATTAAGATATAAAAACTTACTGCGTACGAATAACTTTCACGATATAATTAAGATCAGCCTTTTTCAGAAACTTTTCAAGTGGACCTTTCAGAAACGGTTTTGTGCTTCCATCATCAACAAGAATGATTTCTTTCATAACATCTTTTGGAGAACGATTTATAACAGAATATACGCTCCTTAGCAGCGTGGAATTATGCTAAAGAAAAACTAATAGGTTGATTAAGAACTATGTATTAAAATGAAGATTAATGAAATTTCTTGACGATGAGCAAACCTCATTATGGAATGGCAATACTACTCCTACACTGGGCAATTTCTCAAGGTAAACCATGCTCTTGCACCCAGAATGCCGTATGTCTTTAATCGAACGATCCAAGGCAATCAAGTCGCTAATATATGCATCATAACCGTTTGAACGATATAGGCTATCCTAAAAGGTAATGAACCATAAAAATAACAGAAAGAATAAAATAATTTACAGGTCTTTAAAATATCTGTGATATCTACTCTGCACGTAAAGATGTACTTCACTTATTACATGAAACGGATCATTTTCATCTCATAATCAAGAATTTCAACTTCGAAAGCTAACCCGTAACTTTTTCAGTTTTTACTTGCTATTACTACCGGTTTGCCACCCTCGCCAAGCCCTTGTCTTACTGCATCACGTTTCATCGATTCATAATCATGCCAATCCTTTTGCCATAACTTTTGTATGAAGCAAATGGATCACTGCCATTATCCACTAAAGTTCTATGAAAACATTTTAAACCGTTTTTTTTTTGTATTGTAGAATTTGAAACAAAATATCTTCGCAATATGTCTTAAAGAAAACAATTAAAGTACTGAAACAAAATCTCTTTCTAATGGAATTACTCTGGCTTCTTCTTGAAAAAAAACCCAACAAATATGTATCTGTTAAGCAACACTTTTAATGAAATCACTAGCCATCATACCACTGCGCCTCTCTTGATTCATCGCAGAAAAAATCGAATACAGTCCAATAAAACAAAAGGCCAGCGCAGCTAGCTGAAGTGTTCGTTTGCTGCATCTCCTAAAATAACGCCACGATATCATTCCTCTCACGACAACCTGGAAAAAAGTTTCAGTAGTAACTTCCTGATTTACTGAAGCGCAGCGTGGATAAAACATTCACGAAATCGTGGATAAAATCATTTTGAAATGACTCCAGTTTCCTGAATTAAATTTTTAACTTAAAAACTGCGAACAAGGGAACTTCATTTGTAAAGAGTAATTATGGCATAACAGAAAGCAGGAAGAATCGAAGCGAAATAACCGCTACTGTTCCCAAAAACTGAACTTTTAAATTAAAATAAGTATATTGCTAATAAAGAAATGAGAAAAGCATTCTCAAGAACTGCTAAAAGGAAAAAAAGTTAAAAGGAAATTTAGTCTATGTAAAATGATTAGAGCATAATTATTCAAGCATGCAAAATTTTGACAAATCATTGGCGCAACTAAATAGTGAATACATTGTTCACTCGATGTAGTCAATTTATGCTGAAAAAGAGAAAAATTAATTAACTGATAATAGATAAAATAGTATGAAGAGTCATTTCTATAAGATATAGAATAGAAAAAAATTTACCCCAGCAGGATCGCCCGGATACTGGTGCACAATATTATGCGATGGTAAGATGATTGGATATCTCGCACATTCTGCCTATCGAAAAAGGCTGACTACATCAGTCGTTGAACCATTCTGTTTGCTACACTTGTTAGTTACTCTATCAGTTGTTTGAATCCAATTTTAATCAGCCAAGGCTGCATTTTTATCTTACTTAAAGCTTTTAAGATATATATTTCGCCATATTTTAACACTAATCCAAATGCTGCGAAAGCGGGTGTACTCTATGCTTCCTAGTAGATTCGTAAAAAGTCTCAATAAAGCTTAAACTTTCATACTTTACAAATCACTACCTTATATGACATAGCCAAACCTAAAATCGAGGAACTCATTCAAGAAAACAGATCTCATAATGGGAATCGTTGACTTAATTTGAACCACAGAAAAGAACATTAAATAATTTCAACGGTTTCATTGAAGTCCTACACTTGTTATCATGCACTGAGAAAAGATCTAACTGAAGGACAAGCTTCATCGCACATTATTTTCATGAGATGTCAGCTTCAATCTTTGATGTAATGGACAGATGGGTTAAAATGAAATCCATCTGCTGATTAAAAAGTCACCGTTATTTCAATATTTTATCTAGATATTTATTAAAATATAAACTGAACAATACATAGCAAAAAAATTAAGTAACAAGTGATCCCTATGTAATAGTAGTTATGAAATATGCTGATCTCACATTTCTTCATACTCTCTTTGTTCTGCCGATACGATTTACTTACAATTAACTGATTTGTTATATTACCTAGAAAGACTAATGTTTTAATGCTCAGCAGAAAATAAATACTTTCACACACATATACACTTTCACTCGGTTTCTCCAATAACTAATAAACATCGGTATATATTGGCCTCATTCTTCATTTCTTCCTTTTCCCGGAATTGCTTTTCTTTCGTTTTGTCATGCTCAGCTAATTCGCGATAAACATTATCTGGATCGTCACCCAAATCATCTTTCTTACGTGGAAGTATGTGTACATGTAAGTGCTACAAAAACATTTATTACCGCTTATTTATTTAATTGGCCTTATTCATTTTACTGTATTTTATTAATGGTATGAAATTTCAAACTGCAAAGTGATGAAATGTAAAAATGTTCATGCAAAGCTTTTACTAATAAATTATACCCCAATAGATAAACGAATTAGCGGTAAGCAAAAAGTCCGCTACTTGTTGAAACTTACTGAAACAGTCTGTCCTGCTTCAGGGCCATCCTGAACGCAAACAGTCGAAGACGTTGTTTTATAGTAGTCTTCCAGCATTGCCTGTATTCTCTTTGCAGTTATGAATAAATCGGAAGTTTCGGCATGATTTAATCCAGTCAACCGTTTGACATTCCTGATCGGACAGATAAGCACATCTGAAAGATATCAGCACTTCAAATATAAATTCTTACTTTTGTTAAAGAAAAAGTTTAGATAAATCAAATAGATATCATTATTTTTAACAATGTGCCACGTCCTAGCTTGTCTATGCGATTTAGTGTTTCAATCTTCGATATTATTTTCCTGAATTCGGAACTTAAAAATGAATATATTATATACGTATATATTACATATGAAATATATTGTGTATGAGTAGAAATTTTCGAATACATTTATCACATCAATTAAATGAACTAACGTCCAGGGAGTACAGGGTTTCGATTCACGAAACAGAATGTATAAGTACTGCGATAAAAAACGTGTTCGGACGGGATCCTGTGATCACCGAATATGTACATTTCATTTCCTGAAACTGGAATATAATATGAGAATTTAAAAAGCTTCAAATTAAATAGAGAATTAAGTTTAGAATCAAAAACGTAATAAACTGACCAATTTCATTTCTCTGCACTGCTATCAATGTATATAAATCAGAACGCCGATGATCAAAAACGGGTTGCAGTTTTCGTACCTCACTGAGATAACTTAATGATATTTCAGCAAAGCACATATCTTAAAAACATCTTTAACTGAGAATTAGAATTTAAAAATTCAAACTCATCTAACCAATACAATCAACACAACAAAAAAAAGCACTATATATAACAGATTTCAAGCTATACCTATAGTTTCTGAACACTGAGCAACTATTGCTCCCCAAGGATCAACAACCATTGAATGACCATATGATGATCTTTTATCGTTATGTTTGCCAATCTGCGCTGCAGCAACAACGTAACATTGTGTTTCGATTGCTCTGGCCTTTAGTAATGTCTAAAAATAAAAATACAAAGCCAAACTGAAATAACGATACAATCTAAAATCTCCTTAAAAAGTTGTTTGAACAATGTTGGAAATGACTGGTTCATCCACTTCTTCGCATGCAAAAACTGTAAAAATAGTTCTTGAAAAAACAAAAACAAAGTAGTTTTCGAAAAAAAACTATAAAAATAGTTTTTGTTCGAAAATCAGCACATACATACTTCCCAGTGTGCGAGACCAGTATTAACAGTGAAGGCCGCTGGGTATGTCAAAATATGGGCTCCATTCATGCGATACCATAATGCTAGTTCAGCGAACCGCAAATCGTAACAAATGGACATGGCGACATTTCCCACAGGTGTGCAAACTGGCTCCGAAATCTGAAATTTTGTCCTTAAAAAATTTTTAAAAATTTAAATTAATTTAAAAATTTGGAAATTAAAGAAAAGTAAATGTAATCCTGAAACTCAAGAAAATGAAACCAACTTTGTTTCCACGACTTGAAAATTCGCTTTCTATTAATCGCATTTCTCCAGCAATATCTAAATCGAATAGATGAAGTTTCCTGTAAACGCCACGAGTTGTTCCTTTGTCATCTATGATAAGATGGGTAATGAAAGGTTTTCTCAGTCCAGTAGGATCCTAAAATATGAAGAATCGCATCTGAGATTTGCGAAGGACGATAGCACTAGTAAATCCGAACACAACTCAAGTTAGATCTAAAACTACTTTTAGAACCTTTTGGTGAAATCCACCCAAACTTAGCCAAAGCCCATATTCTTCGGCACAATTTCGATATCGACCAATATAATTATCACTATCAGTCAAAGCCAGCATTTCACTCTCTTCACGGCTTTGTCCAATGTAATCGAAACATTCCGGGAAGAAAACTATCTAAATTTAAAAGCCTCTTTTTCAAGTCGAAACAAGCATCAATTCTTCGGTATTTCAAAAACCACTTTTTAAAAATTTAATGAATAAGGCATTACCATACAAAAACACGGATAACGCTCAATAAACACAAAAGTCAGCCGGAAAAAAATTACTTAAATTACCAATTTTTATGGATAACTTTTCCATTGAACGTCTCATTCGTCACTTTGTCACATAATAATTTCCTAGTGTCCTGCGAATGAGTTAGACTTAAGTTTTACTAAAATCTAAAATCACTCGTATTTTGCTAAAATCACTCGTACTTAGACTCTAGATGAATAAAGTTAACGTAAGAGCTTGAACCTTCGCTTTGCGTTCTTTAGCACGCTTCATCATTCCTTTGCAACTTCGAAATTAGCTTCCAAATCATTCGTCGATGTTAATTGACAAACAGCGATCAGGGAACGTGTTTCGTTCATTAATGAGGAAAACTGACGACGGATCGTACTATTTACTAATACATGAGTGAGCATTCGAGTGCGATCTGCATAAATTGCAATAAACAGCTGTGTCATATGAACTTATGTATAATTAATTTAGTGTGCATTTTCTAAACTGTTAACCTTATTTTTCCCTGAATTTTAAATTGTTGAAAATTTAGTACTTGACTTGGAAAAAGTTCAACATAATGAGGAGAAGAGTTGAAAATGGTAAGCAGTAGTAACCTAATCACCAGCATACCTTCCCATTCCTCTACCATTACCTATTTCATCCAGCTATCATATCCTTTTTATTCCTTAATGACAACAACGCTTGCCCTAATTCGACCTTAGTTGTATGGAAAGACCAGAGATACGACGACACATAAAGTGAGAGAGTGCTGCTTAAAAAGAGTGGGGTAGGAAATTGATGAGCCGCACGAAAGAGTATATGTCAGCAGCGAGGAACAATTTGTTGGTTGCATGCAACATGGAGTGCTTTAATCCTTGTGGCCATTAATATGCAATGCATTAATGGTAGATAGGGTCGTGCACTTGCAAAGTGGGCTGCGTTGGACGGAGGCGGGATACATTTCCAAAATGTCGAGAAGACACTGTCCAATGACAACCGTCCGGTTCTCCTATTTTAGGATTCATCACGAAAGGCTAAATAGATGAAATGGTTTAATGAATTACTGCACAGTTTCAGTGTTTTAGATTTCATAGTATAAAAATGAATCTTTGAAAATAATATCCGTTATTTGTATATTTGGCAGTTGGCTAAGATTCAAGAAAATACAATGTTATGCCAATGAGTTGCATCACGTTTGATTGTCTCGCTGTTTACAGGTATTTAGAGAGGCCTCAATAGCGCAGTAATCAAATAGGATTGAGATGATTCGGGGATTTATTATATTGATGTCGTTTGTGATCGGAACTGAGGGTAAGCTTTGAAATTCAAACGAAGAAAATGAATATCTTGATCTTCTACTGTATGGCATATAAAGCACTATGCCAACATCTTATCATATCTTTTTGGAATTGTTCTTGATTTTAAAATGGTTAATGCTTCAAACCTACTATATTTGCTTTATGCAGTAGATTTCAAACATTTTTGTCACATAAAAATTATTTTAGCCATCACGTGCGACTCACCAAATCATTCCGCAGTAGCATTCTCAACTACCGATGCATTCTTTCACTTTAGTACAACTTATATTATTGAATTTAATTTGCAATGTGCCAATAATGTCAAAGTTAGTCTTTATTTTTTCTCTTGATTTTTTTCAAACGAACAATAAAAAATGCAGCCGCATTGTTCTATGATAAAAGATATTACTGTTCTTTGCCAGTAATTTCTTTCGCAGGATATGGCTGTTTATGGTGTTGTCCATGGGAGAATATATCAGGCTGCAGTTTCTGAAGAAACATCAAAACATCAAATATCTTGGCAGTTGGAACACAGTGAGTCAGTTGCTCAAATATTCGATGTCGTAATTTATGATGAAGACGGTCTGACTGCATATCGCAAGGTAGTTGGATTTCTTATCCACAGATTCTGGAATTTTTGTTATTTGAGTTAGATATGTTGATGCGTGGTACTATTTTGAATTTTCATCAGTAATATCGAGTACCTTCTGAGATGAATAATGGCATTAAACACTTAAAATGGGAACAGTAAAAAACTTTTATTATTTCTCTCTTATTCGATCACTTTTACAAAAAGATGTTTTAGAAATCGAGAAGTTTGAAGTTAATGAGGACGATTTTTGGGAAGCTATGAATTTCAGTACATAAAAAGTAAAAATGATTTTATTGTGAAGCTTGAACCATCGATGAGAATATGCATGCGTTTAACTTTTTCTAGGCGGAAAGGAGCCGTGATGATATCTCCAAAGTGAAATCACTCTTCACAGTTCAGTTAAAACATCCTGTATGTTTCAGCCTTTCCGTTAGAAATTGACTCCAGACTTTGTACATACCATAAATTTTTACTACGCTTTAATCACAGTAGTTTTAAGAAATATGGAAATTTTTTTAATCCATGAATAATTTTTTGGTTGGAACCACAACGAAAATCATTTGAGATTTCAGGCACTGTTTTTAACTCTATATACAATAACAAAAAAAAAAATAAAAATATCTTTATTCCAGGGTGTTTCGAAGTCTTCTCCAGTTGCATCAGAAACCATTGTTACAGCTTTCGCTCTGATTGCTTTATATGTTGGTTATCATTTTAAGAGTCAGCTGATGGCTTAAAGTATAAATATTGAATGTTCTCTTTTGTTGATAATTATGATAAGGATAAGACGTTGTTCCTGTTATATGAAATTGACTTTTTGTTACTTTTATTTGTGGTAATCAAGCGATATTTTCCCGTATGTTTCCATAATTTTATATAATTTCAAGAAACTTTTGGGATTTCAAATTTTAAACGTTGATCGAAGTAATTCCTAGGATTCTTCATCATCGTGAACATGTAGAAATTTCGTTTCTTTCTTTCTGTTACACTAATAGTTATGGTTGGTTGGTTATCCGTATGTCAGAAAAACTTGCTGTTCTATTTATAACTCAGTAAAGGTATAATTAAAGTTATCTATTCTGTGCAGGTTTTCGCATTTTGCAGCGAGACAAGTTCATTAATCGTGAACTGTGGAAATTGATCGTATCATGCTAATGCACAGTATATCTGCTAGGTCATCGATTTTCAGGATGTTAGCTTCGTTAGTAATACGGTCGCGTGTGGTAACTTTAGAGAGCGAATGTTTGCTGAGGTTACTAAAATTGTCAATTGGGCCAAATAGACTATTTAATTATTCGTATGGAAAAACTGTGGGCTCCTTTAATCCGTGCAGTCTACAGTTCACTACTTCAGTACAGCTCTCTGTTTCGAATCCTGTGAATGTTTTACACGAAGCAAGGAAGCTTTTTCATACTACGAAAACAGTACGTGCTTGAATCATAGGAGGATTTGAAGGTGTTTTCTCGTTCATAGAGTAAATTAAATGTTGAATGGAAATAGCTTTCAAGGAAATGGAAGCTCTTGAAACTCATTTGTCGTATGTATATTTTATGAATCACTTGCAAGTTCTAATTACCAAAGTTGAGATACGGTTGCCGGTTGAAATAAAAAAAAAGGATCTTGATTTTGAACGTCTAAGATGGATAAAAGCTTACTATTCTCTTTGTTGTACTAGGTGTATAAATTTTATGAACCTTTTAGAAGCGTGATATTTCATTTCCTGAAAATGATGAAAAACTGAAGAGAGTGGAGGAAGCAATTCAGAAAGAGCACAGGGTATGGATCAATTTTTTCACCGTTTTCCTTTCTTAATGAGAAGCTGATAAGAAATTCACCAAATTTTATTTTACAGGAAGCGAAACCTACAGGATTATTTGCAAAATTGAAATACTATTTAAAACGCTATTGGTATATCGCTATTCCAATACACATTGTAAATTGTGTCATTTGGTTTATTGTTCTTTATATTACTGTGAGAAGGTTAGGTTTCTCTTTTATTTCTGGCAGTATTTCAGACTAGATTTAAAAAATTTAAATCAGTTATCGGCAAGTAAAATTCATGGTTGAAACACTTTCAGCGGTCTTGATGTTGTTGCTTTGCTGAAGAAGTGCCATGTACCGGATTATGTTGTTGATAGGGTAGAATCAATTCCTTCCAATGCAGGAGTTGCTGTTGTAGCCTTTTACTTTACAAGGTATGAGTTCCAACTAATTGCTTGTCACTAAATTAATTACGCTTATAGTAAGACTATGCAATCATTGATGATTAGCTTAATTCGGCGGTTAAATTATCATATATTCCTTTCAAACTATCCATGTAAAACCATTTATAGTGTGTAGTCTTATGTAACCGGAGTAAATACCGTTTGTATATCGGACACACTTGCGAACAGAAGGTTTTTAAAATAAGAATTTTAGCTATAACATTTAACTACATCATGCCATATACTAAAGTATGTTTAGTTTCAAAATTATTGATATAAGCTGAATTCAATTTAGTTTCAGATCGCTACTCCTTTTCGTTATGCTACTACTCTGTTGTTAATACAGCTTAGTTTCCCGGTTTTCCGACGACTCGGTATAATGACAGCAAAGGAAGTAAAATACAAGATGCGATTGAAATATACGAACAAAGTAAGAAAAATAAAACGTCGTTACCAGCTAAAGTTTAACCGAATGGGACCTTTTGGAAATAAAAACGACAGAATACCAGTGGATTGAAAAAGTCCTAGTGAAAGCCGTTGATCGTATTTTTCCGAATGACATTTACATTGTAATTTGTTATATGTGTCTTAACATTTTGTGACTTTCTAACATTATGTTTTCTTGATCCTTTTAAAGTTCACCCGATAGGAAACCGGGTGGTGACGCTGGAATACTAGTGGATTGAAAAAGTCCTAGTGAAAGCTGTAGAAATTATTGAGAATTAAGATTTTTTCTAGTTTTCAAGTAGAAATTATGAAGTGCAAGTCTCTAGGATTCTTTTGTTTACAAGTTTCATAACGATGTTATTGAAGAGATTCTATTCAAGGCAATTATTATTTCGCTTTCGAAAGACTGCATTCTTCATTTCAGAAAATGTATGCGGTACTTTCTTTACATCCTTGGAATAGCGTGTTTGAACTGATGTCGACGATTACTGTTTAGACTTCAAGAACAAGGTCAAATTTAGCATTAGACTGCTTGTAGAATATTTGTGTTCGCTCGAACATAAGTGGTATTTGTACATTATGGTGGGTTACTGTTTATAACACCGTCTGTGTTATTTACTGCATAACAACTTATCTTGATCTAGAAAGAAAGATTTCTCTAAGTGTTCTAAAAATGCTTATAAGCAATAAATAACTGAAAATGTCAGTAGGCAAGATTACAGTGGAAATGTAGCGCAGTAAAGACAACTGAAATACAATCCATTCAACTGTCAATTGGGGTCGTTGACATGTGTGTGAGATGGAAGTTGACCCTTGGAAAAAGCGTTTATTGCAATTCAGAAATCGGATGGACAACCATAGAATAGATGACTTAGTCGTTAATAAAGAATAATATTGATATGTACAAAGCACAGAACTGAATGTGAATTGAAGACGTTTTCCAATTTAACATCTATTATAGGAGATATGGGTATAACAAATTGAATTTTGGGCAAAACAGCTTAAAAATCTGTGAAGCAAAAAGTTACGTTTAAGTATTTGCAGCAATTAAGATGCAAATGATTGAAAACTTTCAGACCATGAATAGAGAATTTGTGTAATACAGACTTGCTATGAATTTTTTATAACGATTGTTCAATGAGGCTTAATTTGATGCTTTATTTTTGAGCCGAAGACTGCTATGATTAAAATTGTGAAATGAATCGTCTTATAATATTGAATTGAGCAAATAAATGCATTTGAAATTGCTAAATAGGAAAGCAGAGTCGTCAGTGAAACGAAAAAATTTGGAAAGTTTCGGCGAATAAGGAAGTGACTTAGAATGAAAGCCAGGAAGGTCAAATTGGTCCTGTGCGTAATTTAATATATTGGAAATACAAATATGGTTTTCATAGTAACGATCATGTGAAGAATTTAGACTTCCGCGTTTCGTTAAGATTTAGAATAACAGCAACATAACGACAAGATCAATTTTCTTTATGATGACTGAACTGTTTCAGTATCAAGTAATAGCCTGAATAGGCAGTTGTAGGAAGCATTATGGAGATACTGATTACGTGTTCATTTTTACCTTTATTATGTAATAGATGAATGTTGGCGCTTTTGGGTACTGATGACCAGAAAGTAACATGAAACATTTGAGATAACCTTATCCGAGTCATCCATAATCTCGGTTCACTATTCCGCATCTGACAAAATCTATATCTTTTTCTACTTTCGGCATTACAATGGTTAAAGGTTAAAAGGAGGTTTGAAGGTTAAAAGGATATTTCGGAGTACGACATTGGTGATAAAATTTTATCGTTTCTCAAACGTCATTTTAAAGTTGATCTAATGAAAGTGAGGCATTTTTATGGAGAGTCGTCATGATTTACCAAGCAGTGATTTTATGAGACTTACTCAACACAAAGCTATCGGTTTTGAATACATTCTTCATATCACATTCGAACACCTAATCACTTCGGAAGCCACGTATAAAGTAAGTGATAATGAAAAGCCGCATCTTCACTGTTGAGTACTCTGAGATTCGACTGATCCAGCACTGTACATCGATGAATAAGACAGCCTGAGGTTTTTTTTTTGGAAATTGTCATTGTGAGCTGAGAAAATTTGATCACCAAGTTGACTGTTGAGGACAGTGTGCATATGCCGATAAGTTCGTGCGAACCAAGATTAGCAAGAGTCGAAAGCTTATAGGCGACCAAGTCGCATACATTGAAGCTGTAGTACGTAAATACAGGAAAAGTTTAAAAAGAAGCCTCTATTGGTAAAAAATATTTTAAATCGAAAATCTAATGTATATATTTCCGTTTACAGATTTCATGATGATTATACATTTTCAATAAATCTAATACTCTGTAGAAACTTATGTACCAAGGTTATCGAGCAGCTAGCGAAGCATGGCAAAATCCGAACGAAATTTGTTTATATTAGATTTTTCACTCTTATGCTGAGTACATGCCGGTTCTCGTTATAGCTGTTGATGATTGGAAAAATCATTCAAATGGTTGTAAGTTTTCGTAATTTCTAAGTCTTCAAAAAAATTCCTCACCTCATTTTTGTAAAGTTTGCTATTTGGAGAGTGTAAAAATATAAATATTTATGCTAAGAACACCTCAATAGAAGAGAATACAGAATCACGCAACAAACAAAGAGTAAATTCTTAATTTAAATAGTATCAAGCAAAATTTTTACTTTTTAATCCAACAGATTCTTCGGCTTCACGTTGCGTATATGGCAGTTCTCCTAATCGCTTTAATCGTTGTCGATGAACTTAAAAGAAATCATTCACATGGCTGCAATTTCTAAAAGTTTGCGAAAAATTCTTCGGCTTCATTTGTACGACGTTTGCTTTTGCTTAAGAAATATGCAATAAAAATTTTTTAAGAGGATTGGAAAGAGTAATACCTTTACTTGACCTATGACTGCTGAGAGATTTTTCATCAATAAAGCATCGAGTACATTCAATACAGTAGAATTGTCCACCTCCTGAACAAATTTTGAAAAGAAATCAATAAGTGGAAAATTAATTTACCGACCTTGTCAAAGAATGCAATGCGAAATCCAAACATCATGAAGCGGAAAATTTCATTCTTCTTTCAGTGAGATTAACTTGATTTCTATTTCCTTCATACTAGTTAGATCTCAAGAACCCAACAACCAGGAACGATCAACACGTTAGGATGGAGAATTACCCGGTAGATCAAGGTCAAGATCTATTTGTCGGCTTGCAAGACATTGTCGTTTCCTGACCTTATCTCTTCAATGATCTGATCCATGTCATTTCCTTTTCTCTTCCTTGCTTTATTCGAGGATGTATGCTTCTTCGGCATTCCGTGTATCCTGAAATAAATTACCAGCATCGAGATGTGCTGAATATCCACAGTCTTCGATGTGAGATTCTTAATTTGCATGCAACAAAGGTAGTTTTTTGAAAAGGAAGGTGTTTGTAGGAGGGATGGGAGATCAGGATACTGTTTATGCGTGTCGTGTTTATGAGTTTTCATTTTTTGTGGTGCAACATTTATGTTGCTACAGCGGAATAAGTTAAACTTATTACTCCTTTTTCTTCCATTTGATTAATTTTAAGATTTCTTTTCAGTCAAACTTATGTTATCAAATGGCAGGTATCTTACGGTAGCTAATATTGCTGGTGGTGGAGCCATCATCGTAATCTGTCAGCTTATATATACTCATATATATCTGCAGAAGAAAATCCAGTCGAAAATTCGGGAGTTTTCTCATTACAGGTAAAAAGTATGTTGACATATACTTATTTAAATTGCCTAACGTATTTCGAAAAACTTTCGTTCTATAAATAAAAATTTTAGAGTAACTGAAAGTTCAACTAATTTAAGGCCATCGTTAGATTCCGGTCAGTCTGTTGTAGGTGATTGCGTATCAGTGTGCAGAGCTTTATTTCATATGTGATATTCCAGATTACTTATAACGCATTACGGCGTTGTTTTTTTCTTATTGTAAAGATTTCATTTCCTGCTTGTAATATTAATATTAGAAGCTCATGTGGGAGAAAATTTTGGAATTGGTTTTATGTAATAGTTAGGGAAGCTTTTAAATCTTTATCAATCAATTTATCATATCAGTTAAATTGATCGTTGTAGAGGTGCTTTCACAGTGTTATCGAAGCACAAAAGGCAATTGAATCTTTGGGACTACCACTTACTGTTGGAGAGGTTGATTTAGTGGACAGAAAAAGGAATTATATTGATGAGCGGAAGTCTGAGGTGATTGCAAGTTAATAAAAGACTTATATTTCTCTTCAACGAAGAACCAAGCCAAAATGAACTAGCTTCGATTGACATTATTTATTCAATTTCTTTGTTTTGGTAAAACATTGAACAAATTTAACTTAGATGGACCAAAACCTGAAAATACTCTAATAATTATAATTGATTGTAAATAATTTTGTTGTTGAGTTGATTCATGTAACTTCAGTTGCGAATCCCGATTTGCGGAGAACGTGATGGTGGAATAATGGTGGTTCGAGCGGAACGTGATGAAGATGGGGAAGATTTTGAAACAGCGCAGATTGAGCTTGTGCTCGATGAGGCTGGCCATAACATCATAATTTACGATAATGGGAAATGGTCTGGAAGTTTAATCCTTCTGGGCAGTTCCAACGATATCTGTTCCATTTTGCCTTCTACTCAGTTTTGTTGCCATTTTAAGAATTGAAAAATTTCTGGCATTACTGTCTTTAAACTGCTTTCTTACGGGCTAAAATCTATTAAAAGCATAAAATAAAGCAGAATAAAAGTTATCTTGAATTTGCCCCAAGCGTTACTAAAGTTCGTGAATCAAATTCGAGATATCTTCAGCCTAGAATTTTTCGTATTCAGAATTGTTTTTGTGATTATTTTTGTTCGCTTAGAGAGATAGTATGTATAAAGCAAATGTTTTTTCTTTTCCAAATTTTTGCTTAATGCGGCGCATCTAAAATTTATTGCTCATTGCATTTTTGTTAAAATCTTAAATAAAGTATTTCAAAAGTGAGCTGAAATATGCTGTTACCCGGAAGTTCCATAAAAACTGTCGTAGCAAAATATAAGTTGATCTTTAAAATTTTTATACAAAGCATCTCTTATATTCGTCAATGTCAGGAGTAATTATGATACGAAAAGTTGCATTAATAATAGCAACTAATGATTATGTAGAAGATGTAATAGTATAGGGTTTTCCAGTGAAGGAAACTGTATTTTGTGCATGATGGATGTCTTCTTGACTCAATGAGTGTTTTATGAGTGAAAAAGTTTCCATTCTTATCCAGAAGCCTAAGATATGGAGAAGTGGGGAACCGTGAATTCACTATTCTTATATTCCTGAGAAAAAAAGCCCATATTTTCTGCTCTCCCTTACTCTTTTAAATGAAAGCCGGAAGTTCTCACGAATCAGAGCCGCGTATCTTGATAAAGATGGGATTTATTATTATACCGGAACAATTCGTAACAATTCACATAGAGCTGAGATGATAAAATTTTGGGTGTTGGAAATGAGGCTGTTCCTGAAAATATGATAAGCTCTGGCTGAGTTACTAGGAAGCTGAAAGCGTCAAAACTTTGTTTCAAAATGTTAGTTCTTTCACGGTTATCCTTTTCGTTAGTTTTAAATAGTTTGCTAGAAACGCTTGCAGTTCTGCACCGGGAATTTCCGATAACAACTGGTTACACAGTTTTTCAGTTTTACCGAATAAGGACAGTTTTCGACTGGTGATGTATTTTATTCAGAGTACTTCTATGATTTATATGGATTCCGTTGTGATCAGTGGTACCATTGTGGTTACAACAAGGAAGTTTTTAGTGTCTCGGTATATACATTGCAATGTCCTGAAATAGAAAATGAGACTTTTAATCCACACTTCTTATCATTTATGTCATTCCTACCAAGAAATATTCAGTGTCGCTTTTCCTATTTCTTGAATTAGGTTAGAGCTTAGGAAAAGAAGTTTAGATGCACTTTGTTTAATAACCGGTTTTCGTGTTGTTTATGGCAGATGAGATATCATTGTATTTTTTAAATTTTCTAGAACTTCACTAGGAATGAGAATTAGAAATTATTCTTTGTATAGGTTTTATCTAGATTATAGTTTCAGCATCTTAGAAATATTTTCTAATATATTAGGTTTTGCTCCATTTGTCAGAAATTGCTTGGTGTTTTCACTTTAAATATATTTCGCGCACATGCGTAGTTTGTTTAATGCTTATACGTATGAGCATATGTTTTGAAGCGTACGATTTCTTAGAGAAAGTTTATGTGATTATTATTACAATTTCAAATGATTTTTAGTATAGAATCATGTGTGGCTTGATTTTCCAACCTATCAATTCATTTTTTGTTATTGCTTTATGTTTGCACCCAAAATTTTTAGGAACAAATTTTTTGAAGTCCATGTGGATTAAGGGTGCTCTCTTATCGCTGAAAAATATGCAGTGGCCTTCATGGTTGCAACCCTATGTCGAAGTCTTACTTTTGTGGATTTCATGGGCAATTGATTATATTGACTGGGATTATTTGGAGGTATTCTGAAACATCAAGTATATTAAATATTGAGTTTTTTTTTCTGTAATTTCTTCTACATTTTGATGAAAAAAGCTAAATCCTCCTAGCATTTTTAGAATAAAAATTTAGTATTGTATCTTTCACATTTTCTGTCTTAGTGTTAATATGAAAATCCGTTTCATTTTCATTTGAAATGCACATGAGCTTCTCTAAAGATAATTACCAATTTTTCAGTATCTTACTTGGCTCTTTCTGCCGTTATTAATTGCTTTCGTATTACCAATTCTTCTTTTGCTTTTTATTTATGGCTGTGTCATTTTTCTTCATATTTACGGCTTACGGAATCGTATTCGAGAGGCATACGCTAGTAGTTTGTGGGATGGTGCACGTATTAGTATTGCGTCGTTCTGGGATGCAGTAGGATATGTCTGGCACGGTAAATTACTGAAAGAATTTTTGTGCTAAATTTTATATTCTTACAATAGTTAAATAAATAAGGCCATATTTGCTTTGTAAAATTTCCAATATTTAAACAAGTATTACTCGTTTTTCTATTAGCAGTGATGATCATTGTTTGATAAAACTGCGGTTCAACAGAATTAAAAATTTTTTTCTGCGGTAGAACAATAGGTAGAAGAGCCCACAATTATTAAAAATGGAGCCCGTTAAAGTCAAATATAATCTAGAATAATTTTAGAAACAGTAGATCTTATTTATGAAACATTTTAATGAGTGATTAATTTTTATAGGTTATGAAATAAAAGGTCTGGAAAATGTGCCTAGTGAAGGTTCAGCTCTTTTTGTGTATTACCACGGAACTTTGCCAATAGATGTATATTATGTTATTGCAAAATGTATGCTTCATAAAAAACGTACTCTTCATTGCGTTGGTGATAAATTTATCTTCAAAATGCCCGGTATTTTATTTATTTCTTTTTTCTTTCTGGTCGGCATATCCTCCTAACTTCTTGTTCCTCGTACCACTTTTTAGCTTTACTGCAGCAAAGTTCATGACAAGTAGCAAGGTCTAATTGAGCTCTTTGGGCTTAATTTTGACTTGATTTATTCAAACTTCAATGCATTCTTTTCAGGATGGGGAATGATTTGTAAAGTTTTTACATAACACCTGGAACAGTAGATGATTGTATGGCACGATTGAAAGACGGCCATTTACTATGCATTGCTCCTGGTGGTGTTCGTGAAGCATTGTTTTCCGATCCCACTCGCTACAATATCATGTGGGCTCGTCGTTTAGGCTTTGCTAAAGTCATCATTGGTTGTCCAGGAACGGTTATCTTTTAGGCATATTTCAGTGAAATTCGAAAAATTTTTCGGAAGAAATAAAGTCCAGCAAATTTAATCGATGGATTATGAATATAATACCTCAACTAAGTGTGAATTGTTTGTTTATCTTTATTGTGTTTTTTCTTTACTCCCACTTTTTATTATACTCTTTTAGCCTGTGATTCCGATGTTTACTGAAAATTGTCGTGATGCTTTCCGCATTCCACGTTGTGGACGGAGTAAGGATTTACTTATACATATCTCAATTTTAACTTAACTATTTTATGAGTCCTTTCTGTGAATTCTGTACCATTTGCGGTTACTGTTTACATTGGCAGCCGATAATTGCATTTCATTTCAGAAATTTTTCGATGGATTTATGAAAAAACGCGATTACCACTTTGTCCAGTATATGGTGGTTTTCCAGTTAAAATGATGTATGTTTTTAAAGTTTAATGACTTACACTACTTTTTATGTTGGTTTCTTCTTGCAGGATTACGAGCGGATTTTAATGCAGGTTTCGACAGATGATTTTATTAATGTCTCACTACATACTTCATAGCTATGTAACGATTTCCTAGTTCATATTTTGTCATTCTACTTTAATGTATTTTTTCTCCCTTGCATGACCTTTGTTTTGATAATGTACTCATTCCGCAACTGTTTCTAGAACACATCTGGGCACACCTCTCTATTTTTCTTCTGACATGAACCCAGAAGACGTCAAAAAAAATGTAAAGGAGGAAGTACATGACTTAATCAGAGAACATCAACGACTGCCTGGAAGCATATTGCGTGGAGTCATGCAGAGGTATTTTTCTATTAGTTTTAAAAGATATATTGGATTTTTGTTGATTAGCACGTATATTCTTTTACGCATACTCAGAGATTTCCTTATAAAATTATATATACATTTACTTATTTATTGCTATATATATATATATATTGAAAAAATGCTATCTTTTAGTAGATTTTACTTGGGTTAAATATCATAATATTTATAGAGTCATTTCACTTTTTACTCAAATTTTACGACATTTACAGGTTTTATGACAAGCGACGCTATAAGCAGGACGTATTATTAGAAGAAATAACTTGTAATAATCTGTGCTCAAATAACATTACTCATAGTGATAACATTGCTGCTTAGAATGCGTTAATTGCCGTTACAAGAAATTTTGATTTTCCCAACAGATAGTGGAATATAACTTGATCAACTGATTCCTAAAAGGAATACAAAGTCGAGCGAAAGCTTGCCAGTTTATCATTTTAATATGAAATTTTTCTGACGTCTTTGTTAGATCTCTATTTGCAGGTTACTTTTCTTTGTTGCTGTATTTACTAACTATATTTTCATGAAGTCTTCGTACTTCTCGTAGTTATTTAAATTTTTTTGTTCTTGACTGAAATTTCTATTAGTACTAAAATTTCACTTTGTATCTACAAATGTTTATTGACAAAACGGGATAAAAATATTTTCTTTCTTTAATTCTATGTGTATTTTATCTTTTGTTATATTTAGTGAAACTTGTTCCAATATGGTATTGCTGTTTTGTCTAGAGATTTATTGTCCTGTTCATATTCTTTCCTTATAGGAATGTAATACTTTTCAGATTTCTTGGTGAAAAATCGAATTTCAATTTTAATAATTTAGTGAAAAGGATCAGACAGGTCAGAACTTTTGAGCGTTAGCTTTCATAAATATAACGCAGTATCATATTTTGTTGTATCATTTTCCTTTACTCTTGTTTTTGTTGACAAAATTTGATCCTATTAGTTGATTTTCTAATCCATTGCTATTGTTATTTATGACATGAAAAACGCTGTTTAACACTGGTAGTATTAAGCATTGGAACCATCTATTTTTAAGTTGTTAGCTTATCGCCATTTTTTTGAAGAGTGGAGGAGGACGGGAAAAATTTTTAACTCCAAGGACCAAATTAAACATTCAGTCAGCTTTGTTTTTCATGTAATAGTTGCTTTAATTGTCTTTGCATTAGAGACGAGAGGTCAGCAAGGAATTATCGAAGATAGCAAAAATCAAATTCTTCAGAAACTGTACGTTTTGAAAACATTGCAAAAACATTGCATTAATACGTTTTAATTGAAACGATCAAAATTTTTGAAACGAAAACTTAAATCTTTTAAAAGACTTGGATTTTGGGAATTAGTAGTTTTATTCATTAAACATTTTTTCATATTCCAAAAAATTTCACTTCAGATTGTACTGAAGCGTATTATGTTGAACTACTGATTGGTATATATACAAATATGTATCTGTTTTTCGAATTAGTTTCATCGGAAAATTTCAGTTTATTAATGACTCATATTTGCACATGAAAGTTTAATGTAATAATGCGAAAGTGATCAGATAGCTGCAGGTTTTCTCACCTGACCATTTCCACTCATGATTTTGAATAAAAACAGGATTTCCTCAAACGATCTTCATGATTATCGGGATCTGAACTCTTAATTTCAAGAAACTTGCTCTGGTATTTCTCCTTTGGTTATGTAGTATTTCGGTATTCTCCTCATCACTATCCGTGCCACTTCGCAAAAATTTAAATCCATTCCATTGTGCCCATTCGAGAACGCCTTCAATACAGAGCCCCGGCCTTAATTTTTTCATAATGGGATGTTTTTTAGAGGGACTTGAAAATGAATTCACTAACATGGTGGAAGAGAATGTTGTGTGACATCTGGTTGATTTGTTCGTTTTCCTTGTTTGGGGATCGTTTTTTCGTATGCGAAGATTATTTGTGAAAGATGAAAATTTAACAAAGAAATTCGTCTCTTGGAAACAAAGCATCGCCAAACTTAGGTCGGTTAAGATTTTCAGGTTAAATCTATCTCATCTACTCTTCTACTCCCTTTTCTCTCCACTCTTCCTGTCTTAATAATTCTGTTCGTCTTAAATTAATAATTTGAAAAGAAAATATTTTAAATAAATTCAGGTGGAATGCGTGCCATTGTTTCTGATCTTCAGCGAGCTGTGTTTCAAATATCAGATGAACGTTTGGTTGCAGTAGCTAATATTGTTCGCATCGATAATAAAAAGCGCCGAAAGCCAACATTCCTTTGCTTAACTGGTTTGCTAATTAATGATGTTGAAATTTTTCCGAGATGAGGCAACCTAATTTTTATCTATTTATTTTGTTTGAATCATTTTCTGTCAATTCTTTCATGTGACATTTTTGCAGTAACCACAGATCAACCAATAGCCGTACGTCTGTATTTTGTCAGAAATGAGAAGGACGATTACTACAAGAAAAAAACAGTTTACATTGCGAGATGTGAAAACCGTTGATGGTATCAATCCGCGCAAGGTTTACTGCATTTTGACAACTTGAATAATTAGCTGCTTTTATTTCAACAGTTTTTTTAAGAATTCCTAAAGAATGTTTGTTAATTACAGTTAATACCGGAGTTCGAATTGGTCGTTGAGGATCGTTTATTTAGGCTTTGTGCTTCCACAACTGAAGAGAAAGATTCATTCATCAAGCAACTGTATAAGGTATTACTAAATTGTTTTTTAACATCAATATTTTCTTTTAAATTTTCATGAAATTTAAGAGGCGTGCAGTTAATTCATATGTTTCAGTTTGCCAATAAGTATCTTCCGGTACAGAAACCAGATTTTGTAAACGTTCCGCTTCCTGTTGAAACACCACACACAGCCATTATAGCAGAACGTATTGATGACGATACCGATGAAGGGTTAGTTGATTATCAGGTTGGTGCAGAAAATACGTATTTTGAATTTGTGCATAGTTTGGTCCAAGTTTCAGTTTTCTTGTTATAAATTATTTTGGTGAAAAAATTTTGTCATATTATTTTAGCCAATATCTGTTAAAGAAGAAGCTGACTTTCGCCGCTTGCTTGCACGTGCCAGTCTTACGATCGGTGAAGCAGATAAATTTGCGACAGTGCTTGCATCGCAACTTCAACTTCTGGATGGTGCAAACATACAATCCATTATGGACAGTGAAACTGCTGTAAACGATCTTATTTTGCTTGTTGAAGATGCTTTAAAAGAAGCTGATTTCCTGGATAAAGAGCTTGATAACTTTGATGAATTACTCTATGTTAGTATTGCTGATTAATTTTTTCATGTTTGTAGCATTATATCCTATGACTTATTATAATCATTGCGTAAATTAAACAGCACGTGCGCGATAGCGTTGAATTGATCGAAGAAAAGATAGTCTTGGATGTGTTGAACGGAAAAATACTCGAATCTTGAAAGATTTTTTATTGGAATTGGTGACAACTGTAGATATCGTTAGTGAAGATCACATCCGTGCTTTACATAATGCGAACTTATCAGATCCTGTAAGGTAAGGATTACTTTATGAAGTCGTTTGTGAGTGATAACATTTCTTGGTTTGAGGTTTTAAACTTCTAAAATTTTATATTCTGTATGCTTCTTGCTGCATTAAATTTACATTGCAGTATTAGCAGATGTTGTGCTGCAGCGCGTGCTTTACAAGCTTATTCATCAGCAAAAGTTAATCCATCAATGCATTTAATGGTGGCATATAAGGAAAGAACTGAGCAATTAAATCAATTAACTGACCGGTTCATCGAAAAATTGATGGCACATATGTCTGCATTATTCTCAAATTTGGTATGTATGCTATGCTTTGCATAAAATTTCAAGCAGTTTTGTTCAATAAAATGGTGCTGATGCGAAATTTCAGAACGATTTGATAGAAATATCAGATTGGAATGAAATTGCAATACGAAAACAATCTGAAAGATTTCATGCGCTGCGACCATTTTCTGATTTGATGGGATGGTTGAAATTGGTTAGACTAGGTGCGTACCATACGCTTATACAGGTGGGTGTTCCATAGCACATATGCAGAAGTTTGCGCATTTAATTGGTATCTAGTTTTTGAGTTTTGGCAATAAATATTATAAAACACAGGCATACAAGTCAATGTATAACTTTCAAATTGCTTTTCTTCAGAGATATGTGCAAAATACAAAGTTAGTATACATGAAAGAATTTGAGCGCTTCTTTGAAAGTATAAATGGTGAATTGCACAGAATTATCAATTTCGAACGCAAAAGTACTCTACGAGGATCTGATATCCCAAAATCTACGGCCGAAAAGTTCTTATTTACTGAATGTAAAGTTGATTCGAAGGAAGTCATCAGAGTAAGTGTATTTTATGTTTCCATGAAGATAAGTCTGACAGGAGTAAAATCTGCGAATGGCGCAGTTCGACAAAACCCTTTTTTCTTTCTTTTATGTATTCCGGTTTTGCAAAAAATTAGGAAGTTTGAGTGATTTGAAATGACATTTTTTTCACTGTTATGCGCACTGCTTTAGTTGATTGAAGTCGTGCTAGGCGAGGTTGGTCCGGTAGTCGAGTCGGAACAGAAGTTTTGCACGAGATTTTTCCATATGGCTGGTGATCTTTTGGCTGCTTTAGAAACTCAATCCACATCAAGCGGCGATAGCGGTCTTACAGGCAAAAATATTGAAAAACAGATCACTGATCAAGTAAATTAATTCTTTTTAATGGATAGAGTTTATTCAGAGATTTCTTTCTTCAGAGTTTTGCAAATTTTATTTTCCAAATAAAGGAGACTTAATGATAAAATAAATTGTATTTATGCAAATTTTTGTGCGATTCAGGTGCGTGCCATTTTGTCCCCGTTGTTCGAGTCTTTACATGATCATTTCGATAAGTTCATCAAGTCCTGTTGTCGGTTGCAACCGCCGTATGTGTTTCCTATCTATGAACTATATGTGGTTTGCATTTTAAAAAGAAAGGAAAGAACAAGGGTTTGAAATTCCATGCTGTTGTGGCCTTTGTTTTTCGGAAGGTAGAAGCGTTGAAATTTAGTTCAGCTTATTTTTACAACTTTTTGTTAGATTCGTGTTTGTGATATTTGTGTTCTTGTCGAAAAAGGCTCTTTCGTTGCAAGATGCATCATCCTATTTTTCTGTAATGGTTTTTGGACGTTTAGTTGTGCTGGTTAAAAGACAGATGGATGCATATTTGGTAAATGTTTCAAATAATTTTAATCATTTAAAATTTTTTTTCAAATCTTGTAGTAGTGATATTTTTGCAAAACTTAAGACCATTTATTACCTAATTGACCTTTGCAGAATAGTAAATCATATCAATTGGCTGAGGTCAAAATTTCAAAAAGAGTACGAATTGGTATTCTGGAAAGTGTTTATCAATTTGCGGTATACTTTTTCAAGAATTCTATATGCGTCGTAAATTTTTCGGAAACTTTTTGATCATACTTTAAGTGGAAAGATTATATTAAAGCCTATATGTTCTCACAGGAGCTAGCTCATACAGCAGAAACAGCCTTTTCTGGAACTGAGCGTCGAGCTGATCTAGATCGGTGGTATGTACAACTTATAACTTCGTTGAAAGATGGAATCGAATATGCTGCTACATCGCCATTTTCGAAGTCGCCAGCTGCAGTTGTTCGATTCGAAAATTATCATCGTTTGTACTGTATGTTTTAACATTCAGATTTTGCAGATTTTACTGAGCAGCTGATATAATTTTTGTTATTATATCGAATACCATTTATTGTTTTCTCTCTGAAATTACCATTTATTGAGAATACCATTTATTGTTTTCTCTGAAATTTTATCTCGGAATGTTAATAGGATTTACTATTTCACAAATATCTGTTAGTAACAATGGTAAATAATAGGGGTTTTAAGTATTGCAAAGATACAATAAGAAAGCACCGTAATGTTATTTGAGTTAACTGAGGAAGGAAGTTTTGGTCGAAATTAAATTTTTGCAGCTGTTTTATCAGAACTTAAAATCGACTGCTTGGATTTGCAAAGAAAAGAAGCAAAGAAAGCGTATCAAGATAATATACAGATTTATGTGAGAGAATTGATGGGACGGCCGCTCGAAAAATACATGTTAGTTTTGCTAGTGCAACTTATTCTGAAGATGGAATGGCCATTTCCATAATATTTAGTGGAATACTAATCTGTTTTGTGCATCAGGAAAAAAGATTACCTTGTAAAAATTTGGAATTAAATCCAAATTTATAAGAAATATTTTTCTTTCAGCACTTTTTCGAATCGATAGAAAATGCTATTCGACAAGGAGTAAAGCCAGAAGAAATAGCATTTCATCAACAATTTAGCCGATTAGAACTGAAAAAGGTGCGTTATGATGCTTTTCTCTACGAAACCTTTTTTTCTGGTTAAAATTTCCAGTAATCTGAGTTTTTGAATTCTTAGTAATTGGCTCTTCTGTACTCTGCAGGTGATATCACTTTATCCTGAAAAGGAAATTAAAAAGGACTGGAGCAGTTATACAGGAAGATAGAAAAACATCTAATTGACGATTCATTGTTACTACAAGTTGTTTGGAGAAATATGCAAGTTAGTTTTAGCTTCTCTGCTTCCACTTTTTATTTTCTCATCCGATTTTGTTTCAAACGTAGAGTTAAGCAGATTTTTTCATAATTTGCAGTGCTTTGAATGCTGTTCTAAAATCATATTGTTTCATAAGTTTTCAGGATGAATTCCTCAAGCAATTGAAACATTACAATGAAGTGATGGGACAGTGTTATTCGAATTCTCGAATCGATCTTGAACTATCTATCCAAGATATTCTCAGCTATTTTCTCAGTTCGCCATGCAGCACTAAATGAATTGAAATGATAAAAATAATGAAGTTTTATAGACGATTTAGTTTAATTTGTGGTATGGTCTGGATTTTCTATTCAGCTACCTATTTAAAAAATTTTATGATACGCTATTTATATGTGAGTAAATGAACTGTATATGTTAAATCATTTTAATAAAAGCTGTGATATATGTTCGTTGATATGGATTTGATTTCTGATTGTTCAATGTTGGTTGATGAGAAAAAACAGTTAAATTCCTATTGTTGATGTTAAAATTTTGGTCCTCAGAAATTAATTTGTTTTTTAGTATTGCCATTACTGTATAGAGACTGGAAGTTTAGTCTTTGCAGGTAACATGACTTCACAGTTCCTGAACTTTGACGTGGATTCATTTCTGTGGTGAACCTGCAATAAGAGTGTCCAAGAAACTGTTTGGGATATCGTGTGGAGATGCACAGAATGAGGACGTATTTTGTTGTGTATGTGTGCATGTAAATGTATGTTGCGTATGTTGTATTTTGTGAGGGGATATGAGAAGTTCAGAGTGTTGATATATCTTGAGGCGAAGCTATGGATTTCTGCCGACTGTTCTGGTGAGCCAGTTGGTTATATTATTCTAGAATTGATGGGGTGCGGTGTGGAGCCTCGAGTAGAACTAGCTTTACGACGGACTCTATTCTTTGGTTTAATACTCTTTGTTTACCTGGTCTTTGGTGCTTCCATCTTTTCTGCTTTACCAAAACGACAACAGATCCTAGTAAGTTTAAAAATTTTATGATTCACCATTTCATGAGGCAGTTCAGAACGCATCGTTCGATATGTTATCACTGTTAGATATTTTCTGATCCTTTTAATGTAGATATCTTAGCAGCAATATGCATCGTTTTGTATAAATTATGAGTTTTCTTATCAATATTTTGCATGAAATGGAGATGGATGACGAAAGTATTGTACTTTAAAACTTTCTCCGCTTTTGCCACACGTTTATAATATATTTGCTCCCAGAAATCACTAAAAGCCGGACTCATGAAAAACTATGCAAGTTGTATTTCGATATTTTAAAGTATTTCCAGATGTTTATGTACAGCTGTTTTTCAATATTTCTAAATTGATAAATGAGGATGTATGGTTGATAGGATGAGTTAATTCCGTAACAAAAGTACTGAATTAGGTATACACGAGAAAAATGGAAAACAAAAATTTCCTGTAAGAATTTGAACTGTATTTGTGAAATCGATTTAAGAAAAAGAAATTTGAGAAATTCGCAACAGCTCCAAATTAATACCCGGAATTTCTCTGCCATCTGAAGGACTTTTTCAATTTTATGACATATGCAAACTAGGCTGTTTTATGAGTTAGCAAAACAAACTATGAATGCGGATTGTAACACATGCTATGCATCGTTAGGAGTGGGTCTTCGCAAATGTAGAAATGCTGACATATTTATTATTTTCATGGATTTGAATCTACACAACTTCATATGTGTGTGATTCATAGAATTTTGTCTTTGATGTTTCATAATTTATTAAAATTAGTTACCGTTGTGAAACTGCTGAAAGAATTCTTTTTTAAAATATTACTTTTAGATGCTTTTAAAATATTCTGATGAACTTTTTACTTTTCGTATACGCAACGGTAACTAATTTCTGCATAAATATCATTTTTCAGTAAAAATTGATTATAATACATTCAAGTTGGAAACACATGTGCGGTTGTATTTTTAAAAAGCTGTTATCCGCAGTGTTTGTAAAACAGAATCTTTCATTAAGAAAATATGAAACAGCGAACTGATACAAAATGTTACTGAATCATATCACACAAAAAGAGAATAAGGATTGCTATGGAATAACCAAAAGCTGATTGGGAATGATTTCTACTATTTCATTATTAATTTTTAGCTTTGCGGGCAATTCCGTGTTTAGGTGAATTCCTGCACCATTAGCAAGGTTGTTGTAAGAGATCATCAACAACATTTTCAACATGGCGCAATAATCAGCAGTAGTCTTATCGATTTATTTTAGTTACTCAAGAATGGTTTGGCTCCTGGTTCTCATGAAGCTGTTAAACTTTTTGTGATGATGATGCTTTCCTTTTCCCGCTTGTTGTAACAATCAGAGAACTGTTGATGTAAAGATTAACGAAAAATTTTACAGAAATGTGAGAAAAGTGCAGCACGGTTGGATGCTCAGCGGAACGAAATGTTAAATGTGTTGTGGGCAGGGACTATGGCCAAGTCAGAACATGAATGGTTCCTGATGGCTAATCAGAAACTAGATATCTACGAGCGGCTTGTGCTGAATTCATGTCGAAGAGTTGCCAATTCACCATCAAAATCATTCAATAGAGCTTTTATGCATGCTTTTACCCTGGTAACTACTATTGGTAGGTTAATAATTATTTAAAAATCAATTTTATGTGTGAAGTAATTTAATCGAACTTGTGGAGGATTTTTGGCAACAACATTTACATATTACGCATAAAATTTTTGAGATTAAAGAGGATTCAGATATATAATATTCGTTGAAATTTCGAGACTCAGATTTCTTATGAATTCAAAAAACTTGAAAAACTGAGGTCACTTTAAAGAAATTTGCTTCTCTAATGAAAAGAGATTACCAAAATCTTGACCAGTATCTGAATTTAGGATGACCTGATAGTTAGTAAAGCGCATCAGAGATGTATCGCTATCTAAACTCTTTGTTCTGAATAATTGGATCAGAAGATGGTAATTCTGAATGAAGAAGTCTGTCATTGAAAAGTTTATAAAATATAACAATTTCTTTAGGTTTCTTAGATGAAGAAAATTTCTCACCAATCGGTAAAATAACAGCAATGAGTTACGCTATTATTGGCATACCGTTAGCACTTTTATACCTTGCTCAATGCTCCAAAATGTTTACTGGTCTATTTCCTGGCAATTACTTACTTATTGCTGCACTTGTAGCTCTTTTTGCAGCAGCGGTCATTTTTGATATCGTTGAGGATTCGAACGATGACACGGTATATTTAAATTTTTTGAATTTTTAAAATAAAGAAACTATTCTTCGAATTTTGGAGTCTGTTAAAATTAGTTGCCAAAAATTTAATTTTTATTAAATAATATGCTCGCTCTATATATTTTAAAACTAAAAAAATATATCCATCATTTTTGAAAACATAGCTTCTTCTAACTTCCGAAAATAATCTAATTTACGAAACAATTTTTAGTTTCAGCTTAATAAGTTGTCGGATTTGATTAACAAGTCTTATTTTCTTATAATTTCCTCTTTTTTCCGAGATTTTTAAATTATTTTTAGAATTTGTAGTTCCTTATATATTTTTGGTATTTCTATTTTTATCAAGAATTTTTTTGATTTCTTTCATTACCCACAAATACCTATTTTTTGTTTTCTCAATAATACTGTATCATAGAAATGTCAGATGAATCACTGAGGAATGAAGACTAAATTCGAATCGAAAATCCATTTCAGCATTTGTAAAAAATTTGTAATTCACAAATACTCCAATTTCATGCAAAATTGTACTTTTTATGCATATGCTGTGATTTTTTTGCTTGACATTTGTTTCGGAATGCTGGACTTAACTACTCAACATAATTTATTTTAGCCATTCATCGATGTCGTTTTCCATATATTTCTAATACTGTCAACAGTGGGAAGCTGTAATATCGAACCATCTATCATAGTGGTCCTTGTCGCCCTGTTCGCTGCTAGTCTGATATCCATGTCCTATGCATTGATCGATCGACACATCGAACATGCTTTGCAGGTAATATTAGCTTTTTATTCGTCCGAAAATTACTCTCATTTTCAACTAGCCATCTTGATGTTGAGTCAGGACTCGAAAAATTTTTTGTTAAATCCGAAATTCTATCAGCGAAGGCCTGATTCAGAAAAAAATCTGGCTTTAGACTTTGTTGTAACAAAAATTTTGCCGATAAATTATAATAAATCACCACTATTGAACTTCAATTTGTTTCAACTAAATTAGAAGTTTCATTTTTAGAAATTCGAATTGCAGTTTAGCAAATATTTTGGTATACTTCGACGTTGGATATGCAGTAAAGATGAATTTGAAGAGAATAAGATATTTGAAGAAGAAGAAGAAACCGAATCCGATACGTAGTTGATTTCTATTTAACCAATTTTCAGTTCTGTAATATTGCGTGAATTCTGATTGACTTTTAGCTTCTGTGATATTTTATTGTATTTTAGTACCTATTGCAATCATCAAAATTACTATCCAAAATCATAAGATTTAGTTATATATATTCTATCTGGGAACTCAAATATATTTATATTTTGTAAATTTAATATATTCGTGTTTTATAAATTTTACTACAAAGTAAACTGAACTGAATACTATTACGATTTTTTATTTGATTTTTAATTTCCAACACTTCACATCATTATTTTGATCTTATGCACTTCCCCGACTGTCGTTTAGAAGGAAGTTGAAAAATTTTATCCTCCGAAGATTTAAACCAAGTATAAATGATCAAATTTTAGCAAAATGAAATGCTGTATGTAAATATTCACTCTTCTGCCGCTTTCTACATTACATGTGTTTAGTGGTAGTCGGTGAAATAAAATTTGAAAGTTTCCGTTTTGTTTTAAATTTTGTACGAAGTGGAGTGGTCGCTGTTGTTGATTTGCTAATACCTGCAAATTGCTACTAAATGAACTGAACCATTCATCTTTTCTTCTACCCGATTTCCAAATATGTATATAAGAACCATTTTGATTCACACGGTGAGGAGTAAATACAAAATAGCGGTGACACATCGCTTTAATGAATTCTTTTGCAAATTTAAATATTAATAGCCAAGAAGTTTTCAGAAACTTGAGAAAACTAGAACCCTTTCTTCTTTCTTACTTACCTCCTACCTAAATTTTTTTAATAACAGTTCACTCTATTAAAAAGAAATTTCCGTGCTGAATTATCAAAGTATTGTGGGTAATTTCCGAAGTAGTTGAAATCTTCTGGATCATAAAATTTTTCCATTTTCAATTGATTAAACAGGTCAAGGCGAACCATGTTATGCGTAGGAAAATAATCTGCTTTTTAGAAAAATTTAGCATGAAGAGGAAGCTGATGTAATTCGAGTTCACTCCAATCAAATAATCATCAATTCACTTCCTTATTAAATTAAAAATTCCTCTTTTCTTTTAATAATTCAAGCATCACTTAATTAAGATTTAAGAGTTTAAAAATAGTATCCGTTGAGAATAGGATTTAGAATCTTTTCAAGCTACAATAGCAATGTAAGTTTTTTAATCATCCTTTATTGAGAAATGATAGAATATTAGCATGAAATTCCTTTTTCATAAAGAAAATATTGAAGTTCATTGAATTGATTATCCTTCAAACTTTTTAATGCTAAAATTTTATTCCATGTAAGGCAGCAGTGATAATTAAATATAAACGAGAAATAACACTGAAGTGTCGTAATGGAACACGAGGTTATATTGAGCAACATTAAGCGCATCAACGTTATCACATTCATGACAGCAGCGGCATCTAAGAGAAAATAATATGATTAAAGATTTTTATAAAGAGAATCGAATGATCAAGAAAACAATGAAGTAGAAACAGAATCTGTACATTGAAAATTATTCCATCGATTCAAAACTTAAGAGGAAGATTCGATCAGAGTCTATTAGATATGTTAATTTAATCTACCGTATGCAAAAATTGTTCAAGATTCTTTTGCAGTTTTAACCATCGACGTTATCCTATTTATCGTAACAATTTTTTTGAAAAATGAAAATTTTTGTAACATTTTCCAGACTAAGTGTTCTGTAAAATTGTGAATGTAGTGCTCTTACTCGTGATTTCTTCACATTATTGATATATTTTCTTTTGGCCCATCACGACTTTGTCATAGCCGACATTTTAAAGAGAAAACATAAACGATTGCTCTTTTGAAGAAGTTGAAATGATTTGGAGTGCTTTATCTGACTTTATTAATTTATAAAATTTCAATGTTTTCTCATTTATTATGGCTTAGTTAGAATAGCAGTATCACAGTGATTAAAATGGTTTTCTTGTTCAATACAATGTAGCCCTTTTAAAAACTATGCACTTATTCACTTTTACGATGGAAAACAGAGCAACAAAAGCTGAGGTATCGTACTCCTAAAGGAAAAGTTTCACAGAATTATAAAATTGACATAACCGCACGGTCCTCTAATTATTGATAACACTTAAGTTTTGAAAGTCTTTTACGTAAAAATTATATTCTTGGACTGTCAGAAGAAATAGCTAATTTATCATGATTCATATCAATTTTGAAGGTTATCTTAATATTTGCAACATTGATTACGATAGGGAGAAGACTAACAATATAACTTTTGAAAATTTTGTGTGAAATTCTTACTTTTAGCTTCGGAATTACTGGTGAAAGTAATACTAATATTACCAATAACAATGTCACTAGCTTCAAACAAATAACTGATAAGCTATTAATCACACTTAGTAATTGTGCTACTCTAAACTAATTTCTCAATTCAAAACATTCTTGGCATATCAAATTTGTGTCAAGTATCTTAAATTTATTATGATTGATGTTATTGTATAGTATAAACAACAGAAGAATTATATTGTATTAGACAATGATTTCCAGGTGACAAAAATTACCCAAAAAAGTAATGAAAATTATCTATATTCACAAACATGTAGATTAAGGAGGCGTCAAAGAGCTTAACTTATTAGAACAAAAAGCAAAATGCACTACCTGCTGCAGAAGTGCCACGGAAACACCTCGCAGGAGGACACTCCCCAACATCAGGTCGAGACATGTTTTGCTCTAATAATTAGTTCAGGACTAAGAGAAAAAAGAGCGAAGCGATGTTATATAAATATGCTATACCGTAGCACGAATTCGGCTTAGTAGCGATTCTCGGATGACATTATACAAATAGTGTTGTCGTTGTGCTTCGAGATTCAATTTCGTTCGGTCATCCTTTTCTGAATTTGAACAAGACTTTAGCCGTGTTGATCTTACTTCACGTAACAACTTTGTAAATAAAAAACACCGCCTTTTTGTGTTGATTTGTGACGGATCTTGAAATTTGCCTTTCCTGAAAGTAGCACATCTACAAAGTCGAAATCCAAATACAGTTTAGTAATGTCGCATATCGATAGTTCACGGAAAAAAAATTGAATTTTCTAAAAAAGAAATGAATAAAAAAAATTTATCATGGATCTACGGTTTCGAAAAAAAGTGAAATAAAAAATGCAGTGATCTTAAAAAGCAAACAACTGGAGTTTTATTTTCAAGGAGAATGGAGAGAGCGAAAGAAATAAAAAAAAACAAGTGAGAGGTAGTTTTAGTGGTTATAGAAATTTTTAAAACAAATGCTCTTCACTCCTGACCATCTATAAACATTAATTAATAAAGCGGATCTTATTAGTAGCCTCCTCAAAAGACTGCTCGCTCATTTTCATCGTCAACCATCGTGAAATTCCTAATATTTCCGTGAAGAATATATGAAACTGTAGCAGAATGCAATTTCTAATAAGTACAAATGATGGTTAGTGGATAATCAGTGATGAGAAAAATAGCAGGACTAGAATTTGGATTTTGAAGGGTGGAAAGAGATAGGCTATTTGATAGTATCAAGATTTTCGGAGAAATGTCATTGTTGCAAAATACGAACAATAGATCATACATCAATTTGAAGCAGACTTGAAGCAGTAATCATCGAATCTAATTAGAGTTTTGTTTCCGGGATATTCTTCAATAGTAAAAGGATTTTTTTGAAATATTTTATTTTACTTTTGCTTTAAACTGAAAGAGAGTAGAGCTTTATTAATGTTATCAATGAGCTGATATTGTAGTGTGACTCTTGCAAATCTCTGAATGGATTTCCATTCATATATTTTTTCCTCTCTCTATAAAATCAAATAAGCGGTAAAACGTAGTGAGATTTAGGACATGAAAGTTTTAACTGACTGGTGCAGGATTTCAAACTCTGAATGCATGTTCCTATCACACTGGGGATCATTTGTCACCAATGTACTCATTTATTTTTTATTTTTAAAATCAAAATTTCCAATTCTGATAGATATTTCTACGCAGCGTTTAAAAGATAACTGCACTTCAACTTGTAAAACAAATCGTGGAAAACTAAAATCGGACATTATACATAATTCTCTTGTTTCTCTTAAGCGAAAAGAAAAAGGCAATTTGTCAAACGTAATGCACTCCTTATAATTGACTGGCCAATGATTCAATAAGCTTCCGAATATGACTCTATGCCAAAATTTCCAAAAGCAAAAGGGATGAAAAACATCCTGATATTATTGTTAACTGTCACTGTTGTTATTGTAGTTACCTAATAGAGTTGTTAGAGATTTTGTCACGTGTGGTCATTTTTCAAAATAGCCTACTTTTTTATTTGATGCCAGTAAAACAATTTGTAGATAGTATTTCACCACATGTTTTCTTCACTTCTTGCCCCACCTCTTCATTTTTCATATCTATTATATAAGGATCACAAAAACCATTGAAATCAAATTAAAGTCCTTTCCGGGGTTTAATTACACCTTTCTCTATATGTTTTTATATCAAATATTATAATCATATTTTTTCAATTTAATTTAAAAAAGGTTGATTCGAAGAAGAACCTGTTAAATCCAAGAAATAAATTTTGTCTCCACGCGGATTGAAACATTGTATATCCAGAAGATGTTAGTTGTTCACGGAAAAGACATTTTGCATCCATTCCGTCGCTCTGAAAATTTCAGCAGATATTGTGTTGAAACAAATGCAAACATCGCTGAGCTTGGAAATGATTACTGCACTACTGGTTCAAAATCATTCTTCAAATTTCAATTTCTGTGAGTGCACCTTGTAAAATTTGTTCATTATCTTCATTATCAAAAATTTCTTTTTGGAACGTTGTAAACTTGATTATGACGCGAATGAAATAAGGAATTTTAATTCCTTATTTGCAGAAATCGCTCTACATCATTTGGCTAGCAGGAGATAGTATGTTATTTACTCTAACTTTTTGATCTGGTTCCACAGCACGTCATTCCACAATCCGAAGTTGCAAAGAAGGGATTAAATGATAACCGTGATCCATCATTTAATTTTTATATGTTTTTTTTATTTTTATTTTTAGAAGTGTAACAAAACGAGAGAAAGAATACCAAATTTTCCCAATGCGATAATAATTTTCCCAATGCAATAATGTCAGAAATGTCTCTACAAAAAAAAAAAAAACTACTTTTATTAAAAATAATAGTTGAAATATGAAGACTTCAATAGATGGCGATGAAGAATCGTTTTTATTTTTGATTTCGAACAAAAACTTCTCAATTGGTTTCACGGTATTCTCACACAATAGAAATTATGAGATTAAATTTCTCTCTAATTATGTAATCTAAAAATATTTTGTTGTCACGCGATAAATCTCTTATTCATTACTGGAATACTACTTCTGTTCTCTCTCTCTCTATTCAAAACTTAATTTTCGAAAACAAAATCAGAATGTTCATTGCGTCTTCCCTATCTTCAAACAAGTGACAAATTCACAAGCGACATACAAACACATCATTTGATTTTTGTGAAAAAATGAAAATAATTTGAAAAAATAAGGTATAGCATTTTGAATGGAAACTGATCTTCCGGAAATGTATATGGAATTTTTCATATGATTTGCATTTCAACGGAAAATATCAACTTGAAATCAAATCTAAAGACTTCATTGTATGAGAATTATTTAAATTATTGAATACTTACCCTGACTGCAAGCCTTTGTCGTTTATTGAAGCATATAAATTTACCGGTAAAAGCATTTTCCATCCGAATTCGCCCTTCATTATCTGCCTGTATCACGAAATCAGCTGAAAAATTACAACTATTTCCTTTGCATCTTTAACTTATTCATTAAAATTGATAAATAGAGCATTTGAAAACTTTCTCACTGTCGAGAAATTTCGAATTTTTGAAAACTAAATTAGTTAACTGGCTATCAGTTGTGATCAAAAAAACTTTTAAAATTCATAATAAACGACAAACTTAAGCAGTGGTCGAACTGTTGTCCTCTCGCATTAGCATGTTTCAGAAAAATTTGTACAAAAGCAGAGCTGCATCGGCTGTAAAGCTGCCAGACGGTGATCGTTTCATCGATCGGCTTCAGGCTCGCCATTTGCGTGATTATTAATAATCTAAAATTAATAAATCATAAGAATTTAGCTTTCTTTCACTTACAGCTTCATTGAAAGGAAATTACCGGATTTTTCATTTCTTTTTTGAAATTGATCAATTCCAAAATGAATCAAGGATTGATAAATCTATTCTTTTCTATTTCAGATGTGAGCAAATTCACAACAAGTTGCCGTATGCATTCATTCAAATTTGCTTTGTATCTCAAAATGGGAGTCTACCGAAAGGATCCATTTATAAAAAAATTCATTTTTGATCTGTGTCTTAAATTTATCTAATTGCATTAAGACAAAAAAATGACTTGAGATTTTGGAGACCTATTAGAAAATAACGATTCTATGGCCTTGTGGATCAAAAATCTCCAAAAATCTGGTACGATATGTAGTACATTAAGAAAATTAGATTTAGAAATTTATAATACATCAGTTTGTTAGCCGAAATTTTCAAAGTTATTTTAGTAATGTTTTTCTTAGCAGTACCTCTTAGTGTTATGCAATGTTTTATGGATTGTTGCTCCCGATGTATTTTCTAGGTGAGGACATAGGGTACGTGGGCAGTTGCAGACGGAAGTTTTTATGAATTAAAGCTGTTGAAACTTTATTGAATTTTATAAGAATTTCAACGTTTATACTGATTAAACAAATTCACATAAAAAGCATTAAAATTTAGCTTTTAAATTAGGACATTAAGCAGAAATGTATTAAGGAGAATATAAGTATAGAGAAAAATTTTTAAAAAGATTGAAACTCTTTGTATTCGATAATGCTTTGGGAAGCTAAAAATCATTATTTGCCAACATTAAGGTGCTCGGTTATAAAAACCATTCATTTAGAAACAAAAAAATATGCAAAGCATCAAGAATCTGGATTCCTCTCTAAATACGGCTAATATGGGACATTAGCTAAACTATTTTCAAACTAACTCTAGATACGAAGTATTTCTGATTTCAGGTTTGGAAACTATTTCAATGTTCAAATTTAATACATAGAAATTAATGCTATTGACCAAACTGGTTGCCAGAAGAGAGACGTTAGTTGATTACGACAATCCAAAAGATTAATCCCACTTATTCCTTCACTCTTCCTTCATCCCTACTTTCATCGATTGTTTTCATCTATTCATATGTTTCATTAACATCCACTGTCTGTCACCACGCTATTTATCTGTTGCACAAACAGACAGATGTGTATTTTCTGACGGATACCGTAACTAGTAAGGAGGCTGTAAACTATGAAAATGAAGTGTTACTGTTGAAATACAAACGTCACACATATTGTTGACGACAGTTCGAGCCAGAAGTCTCATATCTTTAAATTTGAAATTTATTAAATGATTTTAAAATTTTGAAATTACTAAGATGACAACAACAGATGACAACAACACTACATCGTAATCAATAAGAAAATTTTCGATCATTAACTAATTCCAACGGTTAATTTTACCGGAATGAAAAAGCGTTGCTGGCAATTTGCATACATGCTGTTCTTTAATGCTTTTGTTTCTGTCTAATATTAATCATTGATCACCATATATATCTCAGAATTCTCTTCAAATATTCTCGGAATTTCCAATCACTCTATTTTTTTCCCTTCCGTGATATGATAAATTGTAAATTAGGAGGCTGAAAGTATGGTAACGGTAATTTTAATTTTGAATAATTGGTACGTGATCTAACAGCCAATAAAAATAAAATCCATATTACCTTCAATCCATGATCATAGTTATTCTCGAAATTTTGAAAATGAACTTTCCACACTATGCGGATATTAACATATGAAAGAGAAAAAGATATTTCTTATTTCAAAAGAGATTCGTAATTCAAAACTTATAACAAAAAATGCGGAAAAATAGATCAAGAATGGGAAAAAATAAATTTATTCTTATATTTTTTTCTTTTTTAAAGTCAAGAAACTCTTCATTCAAATGAATGATTGGTGTCAAATTAAGTCACTAATATTAATTCAGAAACGATTAAAATGTGTTATATGGATTTGGTCTTTCACATACCTTTCCGATCAGAATTTCCTTAAACTTTAAGTTTAAGTTTTCAGGTTTTATTTTTCGGGATTAACAAATTTCAACAAATAATAACCAAAAATCACGACGGGGATAATTTATTTGTAAGTTACCTGACAAGATTCATAAAAATAATCGTAAAAATAGTCGAAATACTCGATTTGTCTCACATAACACATCGGCATCACTCATTAAATACCACAACAATAACAATAATTTGCCTCTTTGCGGCTATTGGTCGACTTTCTTAAAAAATTTCAGAAATTTAAGGGTGATTAAAATTGTAATACAAGTTATTTTTTCCGATTTCTTCTTATTCAATTTTTGTTCTCCGCTTCAAGTCTTAAAATGCATTGGATCCTGTTATTACCTTAATTTTTAGTTACATAAAAAAAAAATGAAATATGACACTGAATGGGATTTCCAGAATTTCTAAGATAATTATACGGACTGACTATGAGAGCCATTTACAAATGACATGAAATTTGTAACAGTATCCAATTTTCGCCTTTTCTGCTTATTCTTTGCATAAAAATAAGTAACTAAAGCCTCTTAGCAACACTACTTTTTGCATTTTGTTGATAAACTTCTGTAGAATCACTGTCTGGTATTTTAACGATCACTTTTATTCAGTGTTGTCGTTTATGATTTAATTTACATAGATTGTCAAGAGATCTTTTTATAACACTTAGAATTGAGTTTCGAATTGTAAAGTATAATGCATAAATTAAAATGATTTTTGAAATTTAACAATTTTTCATATAATAAAATCAGCCACTTGATGATGGATTGAGCAAACTGGACAGCTGATTGAGAAGAAAAAGGAACAAATCATATGCCTACTCCGGCAAATCCGTTTCTTCTCGTTCCTATTGTATCTTAAAATGCATAAAACATTGATATCTCTCTTAAAAATCAAGTATTTGATACTTGATTCGCATTGACAACATTTTCCAAATACATTCCATTTTATAAATAATGTACAGATCACATTCCTGAGTTATTATTCTATTTAATAGAAAAGCAATTAAAACATTGACTGAAGTGGCTTTTTTCTGTGATACAAATCAGCAAATAATAAAAGAAGTCATGCTATCTTACTCGCAAAAACCCGAATGAAGTAAAAATAAAATTTCAGAATAAAAATATTATATTCAGCAGAAACTTTTTGCTACGAAATTCCGAGGAAATCCAGTTTTCTGGTTAAATCATGATGAAATAGGCCAAAGCACCTATGATTCTCGATTTTAATTTATCACAAATAAGGATTACTTACCTTTGAATCAATCGGATTGTGTTTTCATTGCACCACAGCGCACAATAAAACTCTAAGATTTCAAGATCAAGTATATGGGTACATCGATGAATAGAAAAGGATAGACGCAGCGACAGACAGCAATAAATACTATATCTGACGAGTATTTCGCTCACGTTCTAAAAAATGGTAACACCGAATAATATTTACGTAAACATTACTTCGAGAAAGGGAACTGTCCAGAATACCAAAAATATTGGCATTTATAGGCATTTAGTAATTCAGTGTCGATTTCAAGATAAATTTTGGTTAATATGACCCTAATTAATTTACTGATTGAAAATTTTGTAGCATTTGCTTTCCGGACTTGTAGTTCGGATTCCAAGAAAGACAATAAACATTCCACAAACAAAGATTTTAAGAATGAAAAGAGTCAAAGACGCTTGCTCATTTTCGATATGAGAATTTCGTGATTCATGCTCCAAGTTTCCATTGCGCATAGTAAAAATTTCTCGATAGTCCAAAATTTTAAAAAAAATGACTATTTTCAGCAATATTCAGATTCAGTTTTTGAATTGAAAATTTAAGCATATTGACGACTATCGATTACGACTTCAAACGTGATCTTGGAAGAACTCAATTCAGAACTTAAAGCTATAGTCTTATCAATAACACCTGCTGATTCATTAAACTCCGTTCAGGAATTCCATATCCAACAAATAAAAGCATGAAAAATATATTACCGCCACAATAAAATTTAGCAAATGAACAACAACTGCTTAATTACGAATGATTTAATGAGACGGTAGTACGGTGCTTAACCAGTATTAATATTTATTAGTGGACAATTAATAAATGTTATCGGTGATGACAAGAGTAACAATAAAGTAGGCGCCAAACATCCCATTTATGTTTAAACAATTTAGCTAAGCAGGTAGTGGAGGGAATAAATAGCACTTGATGCTTACAATGATATGCAAAAAATTTACATACCTTTATTAGCATCCATAAATCAGCCTCCCGCAACAATTAGCAGTGATGTTGCGAATACATTCTCTTTGTGTGTGTATGTATGTATGTGTGTGTGTGTGTGTGTGTGTGTGTGTGTGTGTGTGTGTGTGTGTATGTCCGTATGTTTATATGTGCATATGTCTGTAAGTATTTGGTAACCGACGAAAGATAGTATGGTCATAGGAGGGGTTGATCCAGATAGGGAAGTTCAGATGATGAGTTTTGAAAGGATAAGTACCTGTGGGTGGAGCAAGGCTTGCTCACTTTCTCTTTGTATTTTAAAATGAAACGATACAGTTGAACTACGATATGCCTACGAATTGAATTGCTGTGATTGTTTGTTTGAAACATAAGATGTTGACTGCGTTTGAAAACTTCCAGTTAATTCTGAATGGGCTTTTTCAAGATTCTCTTTCCTCCTCCTCCCAATATTATAAAGATTAATTAATATTCTTTCAAATAACCCCCAAATATCAGCTTTATTTTTGTGGCTGCTTTTAAAAGCATTCTTTATTCAACACAGAGAATGAGGTTTGAGAATTGATATTCTCATAAGTGTTAAATCAGAAGTCTATGCGAAGAATATGGGCTTCGATAAAATTAGTGTCGTTGTAATTTAAAAAAACTTCTTCTCGATATGTATCAAATAGCAAAACATAAACAGTTTCGCAAGTGTTAAGTCAGAAATTTATTCACGCTATCGATGGATTACTGAACGATTTTGATAGAACTTAACGTGAAATATTTGGAGTGAAATAGCCAACAAATAAGATATTAATCCATAAAAGCAATTAATTGATCGGTAAAATGCTTCGCGACAATGACATAAGTTAGCAGTACATGTTTAGAATATTGATAAATTCGTTGCTGCATGACAAATATATCAACTATAACACATGAGATTAATAAAGGCCGTCCAGCGATTAAAGCCGGTAGGTCGGAAAATTATCCACATGCATGTCCCATTCAAATAGAAAATGTTCGTAATGTCCAGATTCTGATATCTGTAGTATTAGCAAACATAAAATCGAAGATGAAGTGATATTGAACTTCAGAAAGTTGGAGGGTCTGAAACTTAGAACCTAAATTCAGAAAAATTATAAATTATAATGAAACTACCACATCCGAAAAATTCAATTGAAGATGAAAAAAAGTAATTGGATTTACCATGCATTAACAAAGCTAACAGATGTCCAGATATATTCATCTAAGCTTCTTTTCATCGGCATCAATCAGACTGATCAATCGTCTTGAGCAGATTTTATAATTCCATGTCGCTCCCAACCTTCCCAATCTTAATCTATAGCTAATATTTAGAAGTTACAGCACTTCTGCTGTCATTATAGGCCATATGCAACTTAAAAACCACACTTCCGCCAAAAATTAAATTTACCGGCAAAAAAATACGACCTTTATCGAGAAATATTAGTTATGATGTGTTGCGTTACGAGCACCGTTCCCCCAACTTTAGTGAAATATGTCACTTGAAACATCGTGAAAGATCTCAAACAGCTTTCATCTCATATAACTTTCAAATCACTTTCTATCTTCAACATTATTTGTACCAGTCATATCCGTAGAGTAAAGCGCTGACATGAATAAAACCAGATTTTATAGTAAAAGTCGTAGATGCTATGAGAAGCAACGAAATACTCCAATCATAAAATTAATTATAACAAGCAAGAATATAATAATAAACAATGTGATGAAAAGAGAAGAAAACAAATGAACGAGCAAATTAATAATACTTAAAAACTATCACAGCACAAAACAAATTTCTGTTATGAATGGCTCCTTTTCCATAAATATGACTACATCTGAAAAATTAATCCAAGAAGGGTCTGAAATTCTCAAGAATAATGAAATAATAAATCCCACCACTTATTCAATGAGGCAGAATAAAACGGCGCATCATTAACTTACATACATTTATTTATCTAATAAATAAAACAATAACAACAAACGAACAGAGCTAGAAATAATAAACCATCACGAAAATTAAAAATAAGTATAAACTAAAGCTCAGAAGCATCGTGTACTATATCATCTTTTTGTTCACCGTTTTTCAGTTCCTCGTTTTTCTCTATACCAGCCGCGTTTTCAATCGGTGGTCCACTCCCTGCCATTTCATCCGATCTCTCCTCCGAAACTGTTTTTGATTCCTCTGTCGTTTCCGGCAATGTTTCATTGCTTTCAGCAACCCATTCCTTAGTTTTTTCTTCCTTGTCAACTCTTGGCTTAGCAAATTTCATCTTATTTAACAAATATTTTACTTCGCGATCAAGTGACCTTAACTGAAATAGAACTCTTATATTCACTGTAAAATTACTTTCAATTTTGCTAATATAAATAATTTTGTAAAACCACTCCTGTTTTTGCGGATCTCTCAGCTCTCCATCTGAATATACCCCAAATATCCAAGAGTACAGAGCTATATTTCAATATTCTATTCTAAATATAAAGCTAACTTCTACTTTTTATTTCTGGATCAAAATATGGAAGTTTATTTCACCATTTACTTGTTTACCTTTTCTTTCCCTTCACTGACTGCAAGTGCTGGTGGATCAGTTGGTTTTAATTTATTCTGCAATTCTATTCTTTCGGCAAGCCAATCCTAGAATTTACATATAACCGTCCAAGCAATTTACTCCAATCGCTGCAATTTTTTAAATCAGAAGCAGCCGCGCTACACTGGAGGAATCAGCCTGCTGTAATCATTACCGAAAGATATTGGTAACCCTTGAAAATTCTCCGTGATCAGGATCGGGAATTGCAATTATTTCCCTTGAGAGGAATTCCTAGTAAGTGTGAGTTAATTTACATGCCTTAGTTTCATCGAGCAATTTGTTTAAGGTATTGATTTCAACTTCAGTGAATACATCCGCCTTAGACAGATTTTGCGCAAGAAGCAAAAATATTTCTGTATGATTGAACATTGAAATCAGTTCAGCTACCATTAAAGGACGCTCCTATAATAGTAAAAGTATTTACTGGAAAAATGTTTAAGCTAGCTCATAAAAGCTCTTCTTCAAAACGCAAAGTTACCTGATCCTCTGTCATGCGAGCCTCAATCGGTCGTAATAACTCATCGATTGTCTTCTTATTTTGAATAAATTCAGTTGTTGGAGTATTAATGTCAATATCATTATCTAACCAAGCTTTTACTTGCGATACTTTTTTTGCAGGTCTGAGTGTTCATCAGTAGTTAAAAATCGCTATAATAAGTTTCGATCAGTTCAAAGAAATCATTGTAAAGCTTTAAAAAAGTTATTTAAAAATAAATAAAGGACCACACGTTGAATTCATCTTGATTAAGTTTGTCGCTAAGATCAACAGCTAATGATTCAAGATTATGATGCGCTTCTTCGCGAATCGCTTTTTCATGCTCTTTTCTCTCAAATTCATAGATCCTGAAAGCAAAATTTCGAAAGTTAAATCAAAAAAAAAATTATAATAGTGCCATCATTCCAACTGATCAAGTCTAAATACAGACTAATATCTCATCAGAATCACCTATTCTTTGCAGCAATAATTTCGCTGTCGGAAATAGCCAGCAAATCCATTTTGCTCTCCATCATTTTCAAAGAAATTTTGATTTGCTGAGGCTTTTCTTCTTGTTTCAATTCTGATGCACTTGTAGCTGTCTAAAGCAGAAAAAAACCTTATAATTTTTCTAAGATCATGAAATTTTAATGATTCTACAAGCACCTACTTACTCAACTTCGGAGCCACTTGCAACTCATTGTTTCTTTTTCGATAGTTTTTTGTTAGAAGGTGATGAGAAAATGTGGATAAAAAAATAAAAGCAAATCACTTCCTTTTCCGTCTTCGTATGATATCAAATATGCATTAAGAAAATTATTAAAGACAATCAGGAGCATAAAAAAATATTAATTTACTGTTTGTAATAATGGCAGTTAGTAAACTAGTCAAAGAGTAAATGAGTAGAACAACTTAATATCTTAAAACAGAATACGAATATGATTTTCAGTCCAACAGCTATGGAGACATACTTTGTTTGATTCCATTGACCTATTTGCTGTATCTATTACCTGCAATGAAAAAGAAGTTAAAAACCATTTCAATCTTATAATACGTCCATAAAGTTGATAAATCCGTAAAAGTAACGATGGACTGACACTACTGTCTGCTAGCTTCTCGATTTTAGTTTGATTTTTCGAAACATCAACAGTATTATGGCTTTTGTCGCTTACTTCATCAGATTTCAAACTTTCCTTATCTTTCTCCTTTTTGTTTCATCGATTTTATTGTTTGAGGAAAATAATCCAGTAATTTTTCCAGCAAGTGCTGCAAAAAATGGGATACATGATATACAAAAAAGAAAAGAATGTAATGGAAATTCATTTAACGTCGAAATCGTCAAAACATTCGCTAAAACAAATTTTCCATCACGCATAAAACATCAAATCTGCAAAGTTTTTTCTATAGCTTCTTAAATATACTTACAAGCAAGTGTCGACTCTGCTTTTGGTGGTTGTTCCAGCAACATTTCCGCTCCGTCAACATGTAAAATTCCTGAGTTATCCAAATAGAAATGTGTTTTTATTCCCTGAAATCTGGCATTTTATGTTGATTAAATTCACAAATTCTTCGCCGATGTCGCTATAGAATGTTTGCCCGAAGAAATTCATGTTGAAATAGAAAAGATTTAAACAAACACCTAAGAAAAAATCTTCAAACTGCTTTATCTTAGCACATATTGCTCATCATGATGATAACTACTAGATAAACATGAGACAATTAACGGCATATTTAAAATGATCAAAAAAAAACCTTAAAAATTGTGCCTTCTTTCGCTGTTTCCCTTATATATATATCCGTCACACCACTTATTTTAATTTCACTAATATTAAGCGAGCCAAATTCCTAAAATATCCAATTATGCTGCAAAGGTATAATTACTTATAAGCCAAATAAATTTTTCAGAATACTTATTTAAATAATAATAAGACCTAAAGCACCCACATGAGCTGATCTGCGTTAAGTTGCTTCATTTCACCATAATTAATATTCAAGGAAAAATCTTCCGTAAATGAAGTGAACGACAGAACTTTTTAGATGCAGGAATGAATGATTTGATTGGATATATTGGTCGATGTATTATCCGCCCTGCACCCGTATCATCTTTACTATGTGCACTAACAAAATCAACCTTAAATAATGAAGCTGAAAAATTCCATAAAGAGAATGGAATTTTAAGGTCGTTCATAAATCTTTACATTAAATCTTAATTATATTTAGATGCTAATGAAAAATTATAAAAGATAATGAACCTGTATTGGAAAAATCTGTAAATCACGTATACCGAATTTCTTGACTTTGAAACCTTTACTCAGATGAGCTGCTTGATAAACTGCACCCATTGCAATTGCTTCATCAGTATTCAAGAATTTCCCAATTCTTTCCTCCAAATAAATTCATGAAAAGCCGAGAGACTAAATTTCATAATAAAAAAAAAACATAGATAACTAACACATACTCTCCAATGAGAAAACTCTTACTTTCTGAAAAACTTCTGAACAAATTCTTGAATTAAGGGAACGCGACTGCCACCACCCATCAGCACTACTTGATTGATCTGGAAACATGGAATACTACATTCTCACGAAGGCTATGAAAAATTTCTAAATATAAAGAACGGGAAAGAAGAAACAAGAAGAAACAATTTAAACCTGCTCTGGCAATAGATCAGCCATTTTTAAAGCATCCACAATAGGTTGTACTAATTTTACTTCGAGATCTCTCATCGTATCTTCCAACATTGTTCTGGTCACTAACATAGTGAAATCCTGTTCTTCGTGGACATTTTCAATCTGTGCAGTGAAATCAACATTTGCCGAAAGCACCTAAAAAATCGATTTAAATTATCACGATTATCTAGCCATCACATCATTTTTCTTGCAATGGAAAAAAATACAACTTTTAATTTACTTGAAATAGCAGAAATCACTTTGGCAAAACATACAATTTTGACATGCTCTGCCTCTTGCAACATTTTTGCCATGGAGCGTGGATTTTTCGTTATATCAGTTTTGGTTTTTTCGTTTTGCGAAAGTTGTTCACAAAGATATCTCGCAGCCTTAGAGTAATTTCAAATCCACCAATCATGCGGTTATAGCTGCAACACAGGATATTTCAAACTAAAAAAAAAACAGATACTGGTACTAAAAATAAATATAATTATTTCTTTAAAATTACCCAACTCCCAGCGTTGTCATAACTGGATTCTTTTCACCTCGCTTTTTTTCTTCTACTAATATGTATTCTAACACCGAAGCAGTAACTTTTGTCGCTCCAACATCATAAATTAATAAAGTCTGTGTACTTTCAGTGATTTCTTTTCTTCGAAATGCACCATAGTTTAAACCAGCAGCAGTATGATCATTCAGCAACTAAAAGATAGTAATCTTGAAAAATAACACTCATAAACCGCTTAAAATAAAATTTTCGGCTAGGAAAAAACGCAAAAAGTCTCTAAAAGAAAAATATGAGTCAAAAAATGTCGAATTTTCTAAAAAGAAATAATCAGAAGAAAAGCTCATTCAAAATCAACGCACTTGCAATAAATTCAATTCAGCGATTTCAGCTGCTGCAACCAGTGCACGTCGTTCTGCCTGATTGAAAAATGCCGGAACTGTTATAACCACATCTCTAACAGGCTGTTTCGCAAATTTCTCAACCACTTCTCGACATCTTCTCAAAATCATTGCTACTATAGACTCAATACTGTAAGCTTCGCCATCTCTATAATACAAACTTCAATAGAACTCAACCTGGTTCGCATATTTTCAAAACCAGCGAAAAAAACAAACGATCGATCTAACATTAATGGATACTCTAAATAATTGTCAAACTTTAAAAAGGTTACTCAGACTTGACGCTTTTTGGTGTCTTGGCTCAAAATTACTTAAATATGAAGTAACATCTCTTATAATTTCAATATATAAAATTTACACATCGAATTGCATAACGCCTCTGGTATCATCCAGAATGAGATTTAAATACGGGAATCGTTGTTTGTAAAGTGAGACAATGGGATTGTCGATTTTCTTGCCCAAAAGATCCACCAAATAAGTGAAAGAATTTTTCGAATGTTTAACTGACTAAAAAGTTTAGAAAACGATAATATTAAACATCAGGAATGTATTTCCATACAACTATAATTACCGGGAAATTTTCGCTCTCAGCTGAAATCAATTCATAAAATATAATCCTTATAAAAAGAAAAGCCTTTGATTCTTAGTATTGACTAATATTACCATTTTTTAATCTGCTAAAGAATCGAGAAAAAGATTTTGGAACCACAAAGCACTTACGTAAGCCAATGCTGCGTCACCAAATAAACGTTCGTTATCTTTAATAATGATTAAATTTGGCGTTTTCCTATGTGCTTCTTCATTCAACACTACTTCCATCGGCACGCCTGGTTTTACCAAAGCCATTTTGATCCATTGCGAACCAAAATCTATAGACATAGCTGCAGGCGATGCATCTGCAAAAGCGAAAATTCGTTATCAATATTTCACAGAAAAGTTTAGAGATCAAAGAGAATTCCAATTTATATAAAATGATGTTCTTGCATTAAAAGTCCTAAAACTTCGTTTGCTGTAGAATATATTGTTAAATTCAAGCTTAACTCAGTATTCTTCAATTTTTTACTAAAAATAGTAAATTCGATATCGATTTCGATAGTTTACACTAGTTTCGTATGATTCGGTAATTTTGGATGCTACTGGCAATCCAACCCATGCTGACATTTTTTTGATCTTCGGCTCATGGATCCGCCAAAACTATATGAGAATATTGGAATTTTGAAATTCATAAGAAGGCCTAACTCTCACCAACGAAAATGTGGTCATCCTCCACGAGATTGAAGCATAGATAAGTATAACCTAATTTTTTTATCGCGTAATAATTTAAAAACTAACTTAAGCATGAAATAAAAAATGTGTTGATGATAATTACTAAACAAAGAGATACACAACTGTCGTGCATCATTATAGTCAACCGGCTGAAGAATATGAAATTATCTGAAAATGAAATAACTACATTACAATTTAAAGGATGTCATGTCTTCATGAGATCAAAGAGCAAACATGTGTTATATTAAAGGACACTTTATATTCTATTCTATAGAAAAGATCATGCCAAATATAACAACTCTTTAACAGAAGAAAAACACAGGACAAAACAAGCAGTTTTAAGATCATGGGCTCTATTTTAATGGTGAATTTCAGAACAAATTTGAAATTTAAATGGAAGAGAGAGACCACAGAACTTAGCATTATTATACGATAAAAAAACTAGCACATCAACCGAAGCCGTTTAACTGAATTTATTCTGATGAATTATAAATCATCTAATCCCATTTAAAAATTCTATTTCTTTGCAGCTTCTGTAAATTCACGGGGAAAATCATTATGATATAAGAGTTCCAAAACCAACACAATCAAATATGCTGACGAGTATTTACTTTTAAACCTATTAGTCTCGCGGTCTGTTAACGACCTTGTGGCGTCATCTCCCGCGGTCTCATACCATGTATCCTTCAGGGCATTGTGATCCATATCTTCCAACCATATCGATCGTTCCAAAAAATATGTGCCTTTTTTGCCCGATCTGTTGTATCTAGCTTTTGCCCTGTCGTCTGCTATCTTCCTCTTTTGCAAACACTCTTTTGAATTATCCCCTCATAGTGTAGCAAAATTACAAGGGTAGATTTTAGGTATATAAGTCTCCATTTTTCCGTGGTATTCTCTGATTGAGTTAATTTGCGAATTGGTTAAGGGTTTGGATGGTCGGACTGAAGAGTCAGTCAGTCAGTTTCAGGGCAGGAGTGAAACAGTGGAGAGGGGAAGCGGGATTCGGGATGAATCACTAATTCTAATTATCAGTGCTTTTAGACTGACATCATAAGATTGTTTTGAGAGGTTTCCATTCTCTGCGTTGTCGTACATTCTGAGACTGATTTCTGAGTAATAATACATAACGAGTTCTGTTGCTAGTTATATTGTTAACGCAAATTTCTTTTTCCATTCCTTTCCAACTCTAAAACTCTCGATTCTACTGCAGTGTTCCCTTGGTCCTGACTTACTTGGACTCTCTTTTGCCCTTTAAAATGGCTAGGTGAATCTAAGTTGTGCATATATTTATAGTATTACATATTTGTCTTAAATATTTTCACAATGTGACAATAATGGTAGTTTGGATACTCAGCTGTTAGAGAGACAGTGGCTATACTGAAATTGCTTAGTATTGTGCAGTTATCACAGTTCTTTGTACGTACAAAATCTCCCTTGATCCTTATTCTTCTATAGCACATATTGTACAGTTTTTAATCATACATCGTTATTCTCTCAGTACATCGTTATTCTTTGTTTCCGCTCTAAGTAGCATTTAATTTTAGATGTCATTAGAATATCATTTACACTTCCGTATTTCTCTAGATCACACTAAGCAAATTTTGAATGTGGCAGTAGTAGTCTCGCTCTAGAAAATATTACCAATAAATGAGATGTAATTCGGGAGTATGAAATATGTCATACAGTCAGCCAAAGTTTTCAGTTAAAAGTAATACCTGAAAGTAAATCATCTTTGCCTCTTCCATAGTTTGAAAAATTTTTTTAGGTCAAGCTATCTATTTCTATTTGTTTTCACTGTACAACACTGTACAACATTTCTTAAGTGGTTTTAACTGTTCGTAATATTCTGCACTTCTTACGGAGTGGACAAAAAGAATGCTACAATATATAATGCGGTTGGCTAATACCTTAGACTGATTTATATATTAGTTCATCACTTAGTTATAATTACATCACGTTTATCCACTTATAAATTCTAGTCGGTTATCCTTTTACTTCGTCCCTTGTCCATTTTTGGTCATAAGAAACGAAAAATTGTAAATATTCTTTTGAATAACTACCATAATTTAAGTAATTGTTAAACACTGAAATTATTAAATATGGCTGAACGCGGAGGTTTTCGAGGTGGATTTGGTAGTGGCGACCGAAGTGGTAAGTGCTTTTTATTTTACTTTTTTTTTGCTATACTAAGAAAGAATAATATTTAGGATGCTCTTCAAATTCCAAATTTGTAGATATTTCATTTCATAATATTACCCTTTCTGTTCGGTGTGGTAAAGTCTTCTGATGAAATCTCATGTTCGCAGTCTTTGTTAAATAAGAGCTGGATATTTTGTAGGCTAGTATAACTGGAAATATTTCCAGTTCAAATTATTATATTGTTTAGGTATAAGACAAAATGAAATAGTTCAGGTAGAAGTGGTCGTGCTGGAGGTGGTGAACGGAGTCGTGGTCGTGGTCGAGGTCGGGGTGGACGTGGTGGAAGGTTAGTTTCATTTTGTTCGAAGTGATATTATTTTCCATGTTTCTTTGGTATTTTTCAGGGATGGATTTTTCTACTGTAGTAGATGAATCAATGGCGAAATAATTATTTCACTTGATATAAATAATGTTATTTCATTCGATATGAATAATACTTTGAAGTTTCCTGTATTATATCAGCTTCCTGTCAAATTACATAATAAAGCTTATACAGAAATTATAAGCGCCTCAGTCTTTGCTCTTTATCCATATTAGTATGATGTCTTCATCAGTTACTTCATTCTTAAAATTTCAGAAGTGGAAAAGAGGGAGATAAAGAATGGGTCCCAGTAACAAAGTTGGGGCGTTTGGTCAAAGATCGGAAAATCACCTCACTAGAAGAAATATATCTGAACTCATTACCAATCAAAGTAAATAAACCCACATTAATTACTAACCGTATCGAAGTTCCAATGTTTTCATTTTTATGTAAGAAATTTAAATCAAGTTCTCGATTTTTCTTCTTTTTCAGGAGTATGAAATTATTGACATGTTGCTGTCTAATTTAAAGGATGAAGTATTAAAGATAATGCCAGTGCAGAAACAAACTCGTGCTGGACAACGTACACGCTTTAAGGCTGGTGAAAGCATAGTGATTTGCTTTAACTGTTAAGCTAACAACTAAAGTTTTTAGTGCAGATTCTTTATGACTTTTGTTTAGGCTTTCGTTGCTATTGGAGATCACAACGGACACGTAGGTTTGGGAGTGAAGTGTTCGAAAGAAGTAGCAACAGCTATTCGTGGTGCAATCATTGCTGCAAAATTATCAGTCATTCCAGTACGGCGTGGATATTGGGGTAATAAGATCGGCCAACCGCATACCGTTCCTTGCAAGGTATTTTATATTTGGCGTTAGAGAATTAAGTGTTTTAAACACCTAATTGATGTAATGTGTTTTAACTAGTGTTTTTTAAACACATTAAGTTAATGTGTTTTAGAAGTTTAATGTTTTAAACAAGGTATTTCATATGTTTGGCACAGAAGATTAAGTGTTAACTGTATCTGCTGGAACAAAAATATGCCAAATTTTCTCAAGGTAACTGGAAAATGTGGTTCAGTACTGGTGCGGCTTATTCCTGCTCCTAGAGGCACTGGTATTGTATCAGCGCCAGTGCCAAAAAACTGCTTCAAATGGCTGGCGTGGAAGATTGCTACACATCGGCTGTAGGACAGACTGCTACACTGGGCAATTTTGCAAAGGTAAGTTTTTATTTTAGATGGTTAAATTGGAATAGTTGTGATAATAATCATTCGGAGACTGCAGAAAATAGTTAAAAATACGGCTTAATGAGTAAATGGATATAATGACCTAAGTTTTTTTCGCATTCAGCTTCTTTACAATTTCGAAGATGCAGTATAGTTCACGGTAGTATTGTCAATAGAACTATTGAGTTCGGTTTTCACTAAATTCTCTTAAATTTAGGCAACCTATGCAGCGATTCAGCGTACTTATTCATATTTAACACCTGATCTGTGGAAGGAGCAATCCCTAGAAAAAACTCCATATCAGCGTTATTGGGAGTTCCTTGCGCAAAGCGCACCTGTTCGAGTTTGATGAGGATGTTCGTATTTCTTACTTTTTGTGTTAATTGTTGAATTATCGTACATATGTCATAATATCGCACTTCCTTCTGAATACCACTTCGATAGTGTTCGGGAATAGATTTTGATAAATTTATGTTCAAAAAAAAGGAGATTCTGCATACTGTGCACAGAACTGCAGATAAGGAATTGGAATTACCCAATTATACATGTGTCATTAACGACTGGATGATTCTTTGTAAACTATCGTCCATTTGGCAGGTTGTTCGCAATTGCTGTCATCATCGGGACACAGTCTGTTAAAGGTTTTCTCCGGTTTGAAGCCTAGGATTTCTCTGTCCTCCTGTATCCGATATGAGAAAGTTGATGTATGAGTACCAATAAAATAGCGCGCATGTGCACATATCCACTGTAATGGAACGCCTAAGTACACCAACAAGAAAATCCGATCTATAAATATTATATATTAATAATCGAGTTACTCCAGTGAAATACAGAACCTGGTCAACAATGGAGACTTCTCCATCATTCAAAGATGAGTCGTTCAGGAATTGTACAACTTGTACATCGGATGGCAAGAGATTGATAAGCGTGGTCACTTCAGCAGTTGAAGCGTCGGTACATAAATATACCGTAGTGATGTTTTCTCTTCGTAGAATTGCAGCAATCTTAAAGAATTCCAGATCTGCTAAATAAAGAAGATTCCAAATATCGTTTCAGCTTTCTTGTTCAAAATTTGGAACGAAAAATATTGAGATGATATTCGAGCTACTAATTCTCACGTATCTACATCTTAAGCAAACACTGGAACCTGCTCGGCAGTGCAACTGATTGATGGTATATCAGCATTGTGAGAATGCACAAAATCACGACGTCTCCAGTGGACGCAAATATAGTCTCCTCCTTGTGCTTCACCGTGTTTCTGAAAACATTTTCTTTAGCTGCTTCAGCCTTAAAAACATTTCAGCAATGTGCTAAACTAATGTAACATACTTTCTTCGTTTCCTTCCATGAATCGGGAAGTGTAGTTCCATCTCTCACATCATTTGAGTTCAATCGTTCTTGCCTTAAATGCATAGCAGTGTAAAATTCGACAAATGCGTTGGACATCAAAAAGCGATACTAGCTTTTCTATTTGAAACGTTGCACTAAAACTCCATTTCAGAGCTAACACAATCAATATCGCAACTTATTGTCAGGTTACCTAAACTCATCAGCAACAAGACGAAGATGCTTTGCGTAACGCATGGAGCGCCTCGCTTCCCAGTAGTGAAAATCACCAAAATGTGAATGAAGCACCGTTTCTGCGCGATCAATCATTAATGAATTCGCATGGTGATGATGCCTTTGAATCATATTAGCCAGTGTCTCTGAATCTCCTTGAAATGAAATGCACGAAAATTTGCGAGCATAAACATTTTCAAATGCAAAAAACCAGCCTTTCCTGCAAAACAATGTACTAAAATTGAAGATGGAGACTAGTTCGTCGGTGCTAGATCTTACTTTTAGAGAAGTTCAAAAGTAAACATCTGCGCAAATTTACGATGAAAATTAAAAAGAGACTTTCATTCAAGTTCAGCCTCTATCAAAAAAGCATATAGGCGTAAAACTCATATTTAGCTTTTGAAACTGTTTTGAAAAGCTGAATATTTCGTTCATTTTAATATCTCGAAATCGTACCAGAGTCCATTAATGAATTTGTAATGAAGGTCACTAATGATGCAGCTCCGTTGATCATATTTAATGTCATATTTCCCACCCGTCCAACCTTCCGCATAGCCTTGCAAATATAACACCTCATCGATAGCATTGTAATTTGTTTCTAAAAATAATGTTATGAGTAGTTTAACTGATATACGTATTTTCTAACAGTTCTTTTATTTTTACTTTAAGCGATTTGTGATTTTACTCGACTTAGTTCTCAATGAAAACTAAGCTATATTTATTTCTTCATTTTATATACTTTAAGATAGCATCATTCAACTTCAGCGAACTGTATTACATTTAAATCCAAGTTCCCTGATACGATAGCTTTCCATTGTAACGTGAAGATAACTCAAAACATACCTTTTAAAAATCTGTGAAACTCAATTACGGGAACAAATTCATTAATACTCTGAATGTGGAAAATTTCGACCACGGCACTTTCAAGTGACCTCTCCGCCAATGGTAAAGACCACCCCATGGAGGTAGTACAAGAACATAATTATGACCGTGTTCTCGCAAAATTCTGACTGTATTTGCTATTCTATAAATCGACCGTGTGAATGACAAATCATAACAAATTCTAATGGGAAGCATAATTTCATCCTTGATTCGAACAGAATACAGCCAAATAAATTCAGTCTGATATTGAATTATGGGTAATCATAAAAGCCTAACAGCAGTTCAAAGTTGCAGCTTTTTTTTACATAATGATATCAACAAACTGAAAAAAAACAGTAACAAATGGATATTAAATTACCTCATAAAAACATCACGACGTAGGTTAAATCCTTCTCCATAATTCACGTCATAAACTAGAAACTTCCTTTCATTTCTGCTGACGTCATTTGCTAACACAGCAATATTTTCATCAGCATAATAACACTTCATTACAAACAATAAATAAAACAGCAAACAGGGCGTAATTAGAAGCCAATACTGAAAATAAAGATTTGAAATGGTCAGTTCTGAGATTATTTCAAATTTATATTTTTGAAAAATGAAAGTCTAACCATGTTCACATCAGATAACCATTTTTGCTTGTCAGAATTGAAAACGACAGGTGATGAACTCTAAATAGGAGCCTTTAATGATTAATTATATTAGTTACAACAAAGTAATAGCCACTTCAACGTTAATCACAACAGCTAAAAACATGATTAGTGAAATGATTAATGTATGATAATTAATCTTCTCTAAGTAAACGAATTTCCTATCCACTCACCCGTAAAAACACTATACCAAAACAGAATACTGATATTGATACACAAACGTTAGCAGTCACATTAAAACATTTCCCAAAATCTTGAATCGTAAATCGAACATACGCCACGACCAACATGGATCTACACGCTACATTGTTGCGGCCCGTTACTGAATTGCCACATGAACAACGTTTATACTTCCAGTTGTTGGTTAATGTTCATTGGGTTAACACTTTTGTTTTTGCTTAAATATTTTGATTAGTTATCTCCTGGCGTCCATGAGGAGTATTAAGGATCGAAAGATATGTGAATATGAAAGTTAGGATATAAACATTGACACAAATTGTCCTGCTCAACACAGTTTATGAAAATTTTTTCCAACAATCTCTTAGTCTTCCTAATATCTGTAGGAATGTTCCCGCTGCGGTGCTGCAGACTCTGTGATGAATCTGTCGAGATGATCAGAGCGCCTGAAAATCAATCCCAAGTCTTGGATGAACCGGTCATAATTGAACCTTTGCCGGAAGTCACTACGTTGCAGCTTGCGCAACCATCAGAATCACTAGTAAAGCCTGCTTCCCCATCAGCATTTCCATTATCACCAGTTCCTACGCCGACAAACTGGAAAGTTTTCAAGGAAATTTCATCAGCGAAGGTTACTCCCTCTCATCATAATGCTGTGAATAGGGCTCGAAGATAATAATGATTTCTTCCAATAATCGAAACGTTCCAATTATTGGAAGACTTATTTTTTCCTCATTCACGTTTTTTGTTTGTTTGTTATGGGATCTCTCTCTCTCTCTCTCCTTCTCTCTTTCTCTCTCTCCGTTTCTTTTTCTGGGCATTTTGCGTTTGCTCGGCACAAAATATAGAGGTTCTCTTTATTAAAGTAATTAAAATTACAGAACTTTGATTCTACATCATCGTTTGTTGTTCCTGCTGAGCGTGGAAATGCATCTGACGAACAGGTTGACATGCACAGTGCGCTGGATAAACGCATCACTTCCCGCGAATATATCCTAAGCATTACAGATGACGAACTTTGTCGCTTTCCTATCGCATTCATCGAGTCATTTTATTCACACTTGTCTCCTGGTCAGTTTGTAGTTTTGGAAGGGATTTCTTTGTAATTTGTTATGATATAGTAGAAAGATTTTCGCAGTTTACATTTACAGGTGAAATTATGCAGCTGGAGCAGCGATTGTGTGATTTGAAGACAGGCATTTCTTCTACCGAACAAGGTCCGGAACCACTTTCAGTAGAAAGTGAAAATTTTTTGAAGTCTTACCGTCCTCAAATTACGATTTATACCGATGCCGGTTTTCAAGTAGGTAATAAACGCAGTAATCAAAATGGCTTCGATATCCGTCAGTTGATTTTATCTGCTCAAAATCGAAAGACTATCCCTTTAGATTGGGAGTTATTAAACAGTTACAACCTTTTCTATCAGTCATCGAGTTTCAGGTTTGTTTAAGAAATTGGTTCAACTTTGTTACATTTATTTGTAGCTTTTTGAATTTGCCAAATTAAGTGTAATTATGTTTAAGGATTCGAACAATGTTTTGCATTATGTTTGAAATACTGTTTATGTATAAGATGTTGTTGGGATTTTCAGTTAGAGATTTCACTACCTTTGAATAGATAAAAACATATTGATGATAAGTTTTTCGAGAAATAATCATTGGAAATTAGTGATTTAATTTGTTCTTCCAGAATATGGCCGAAAAATGGGTTTTCACACGCCTCTGCAAAAGCGAGAACTTAGTTCACTATTATCTGATTCCACAAATTGCTGAAGACCTTTACTATGCGTATAGAGAGCTCTGGTTCTTAAGTGGTTTGCAAATTTAAACTTAAAAATTTTTTTCTGAGATAGCGAAAAGTGCGCATAGTTTGTGAATTCCTTCTTCGTTCTGAAAGTAAGTTTAACTGCTCAAATTACACATATATTAATATATGATGTAATTGTTATTTATTTCGATATAATAATTTTTAATAACTCTTAGCGGTGGATCACTTTGGATCACTTGGCTCGTATATATATGGCATGATCACTGACATGGCATAATGAGTTATTGAATGTCTCATTGCAGCAAGCGGGAAGTTGTCATGAGTAATAAAAATCGCAGAATGGAAACAGAAAGTGGTTGAAGTCTATGAATTAAAATGAATCATGATTTATTCTCGAAACTATAGAAAACTTCCAGAAAATAATAATCGTCAAAAGACATAATTGTCATAATTTTTGAAATTATGATTGATTTTGACGTGTTTCGTCAATGTAACAAATTGGGGATTTTGACATCTGACATCAAATGAATGGGATATTTGTATTGCTGACGCTAAAGGAAGTTTTCAAAAGATATGTACTTCATGAATTTTGCAAGATTTAATAGCAAACAGAGGTTTGCAGAATAGTAATTTTGCGGATAAATGTCATTTTGATGGTGTTTGACAGGTATTTATTTTGTTGCTGTTAATGCTTTCAGTCTTTAAAATGTCTTTCATATCATCTGTGTTTTGTATGAGTTCATGGTACTTTTTGTAATTCGATGTTTCTTTTACGAAATTAATCTGTAATATTCCGTATAAATCCTGTTTTAATTTTTGCGGAATTATATTTATTGCTGTGTTTTTTCTCGATATTTTACTGCTCGGTAGCCTTTGTATTTCAAATATTTCATGAATTTGAGCTTGTTTTTCGCTTTTCAACTGATATTCTCTCTTTGAATTTCCGATTCTCATAATCTTTCGTATTTTTCATCTTTCCATTATGATTTTTGTCCAGTGATTTTTAATGTATTTCGTAAACTGTGTTTGTCTGTTTTTTGACGTATTTTACTTCAGTCGTCTTTAATTATTCTTGTGCCTTAATTTAAATTACGTTTATTGCTGCACAGTAATCGCTAGAATTTGCCGTTGCTTCTATTCACTTTGTGTATTAAATATTCCAAATTTTTTTGCTGTAATATGCTTCACTTTACATATCAAATGTTCCTCATTATTTTTAAGATAATATATTTTTGTCGAAGCACATAATTCGTCCTATTTAGTAATAATAGATTATTTTAAACCATTTGTCCGAGAAAATAGGAGACATTGTCTAATCGTATGGAAATTCTGCAACGGTTTCACATTGAGTTTGTTGGATCTTGAAGGTGGTTTTTTTTGAGTATCCTTAAATGGTTGAATTTTCGCATTTTTCGCTTCTGGGTCGAGGTTTTAATGCTGACGACAAAGATTTGGGCTCCCGCAACGAATTCCTAAGGATAGCAGGACATAAATTTGAGACAGGGAAGGAGCTTTGGTTAACTTGTAGTTTGGTTGGTTGTAAGGTTTCTGGGGGTTCGTCTTTTTTCTGGCTGTGAACGATAAGTCACCTTAATTATTTGTTCTGATCCTTCACGTATTTCATTGAATTGTTGTCGAGATTGACCATATTGGATGAAAACCACTCTTTGCATTCTTCACTACGGTGCTATATGTGTTTGAGTAAAGAAAAATGCAGCGTAGGAAGATGGTACGTCTTTCTACCCGTTATTTATTTCAGTTAAGTGGAAATATGAAGTGGGGTTGAGGTTTCGAATGTCCTGTTTTCTTTTAAATTTAGAAAAATTTTTCAGTAAGACAGATGGTGGGGTGGATAATCATACATATACGTAACAAATATTTTTGCGAGAACGTTTATTGACAAACTCTGACTAAACGAGTGAGTAAAGTTCAAGGAAACCAATATATATGGGAAAAGTAGTATTGAATTATTTATGAAAGTACTGAAAAAGAAAATACAGGAACGAGTGCAAATTTTTGAAGTTAGAAAAGTGTTGATTTTTATCAAATAAACGATTGTATTTTGGTAATTATTTTTCATTAAGCGATCATTTTCAGGAAATTTAATAATTTTCTGACTCGTTCTTACGCAATTCGTGTACGTATTTTGATGGCTTATTTTAATATCACCGATCTCACTCCAAGCGAATTAGAAGATCTCGCTTTTTGCGTGCACGTCGTTCTGGAATCAACGAAGATGTTGAGGTAAAATATGGAATACTTTTGATTGAAACGATTATTATACTACTTCAGAAGTTCCTAAGAGTTCTTAAATGTATAGATTTACGTTTTCAGGAAATTCGGTCAGAGCTAGATGGAATCAACGCTCAGTTGGCAACAATCGACATTCCTGATGAAGAGTTAGTTTTTTGCTTGAAATTGAATGATATGTTTTTCAATGCGCAAGTTTTTTTGCAGTGATATCATTAAAACTTGTACAACTTTCAGATATAGCCCAAATGGAAGGCATATGTCTATAGCTCGGAAAAATTTCAATATAGATCCTAAAAAGGTATGGAATATATGATTCAGCACAATCTCGTTCATAATTCATCTGCATCGGTTGCGGAATTTCTTTACAAAGGGAGGGTAAGTCTTTTGCTATTTCAGGTCTTTTTCTACTTAGCATAATTTGATATAATCAGTGTTATTTTGTTTTTATAGAATCGAAATTAACCTGAGAATCACAAAAATAAAAACGTCGCAAGGAGCTTTAAAATATATTCCCAGTGACATCTTGAAGTGATTTTTTTATATTCATTTATGTCATAGGATTTGTTTAGGTTTACGAAAAAGTGCTGTTGGCGATTATTTGGGCGAAAACAAACCGTTTAATCTGGAAGTGTTAGAAAAGTTTTGTGAACTGCATGATTTCACTGATCTTATCTTAGTGCAAGCACTTAGACAGTTTTGTGGTCATTTCGTTTACCCGGTGAATCCCAGAAGATTGATCGTATGGTTAACGCTTTTGCACGACGTTACTGTGCAAATAATCCAGGAGTTTTTTCTAGCGTTGGTAAGTTTGTGCGTGTTCTACTTCCTTGGTAATGATTCCTTTAGTGATCGACTTTTCTTGCCTTGAGAAAAGAAAAAAATTTTCGTTACTTGATACTTAATGTTGTAATGCTTTTTAATACCGGCGTAACATCTCAAGATTACTTTTTGGTTAAATGATAATTAAACAAAAAATCATTTGCTTTACGAAAGCATTTGAAACTGGTTAATTGGTCTCTCTTCTAGTTCCCTCTATTAAAAATATAAAAAAAATTTAATTACTGTGCAGAGTCGAATTACAGATACTTGTTATATATTGTGTTTTGCAATAGTAATGCTCAACACTGCATTGCATAATCGTAATGTGAAAACTCCATTAACGCTTGATGGTTTCATAGCGATGTATCATGGCATTGATGAAGGAAGAGATGTTCCGAGAGAATTGTTAGAGGTATATTGTTTTTAAAACCTAAATATCGCCATTAAATTTTTAAAAAGAGAAAAAAATAGATTAAATGGAAAATTTGATATTTCCTATTGAAACTTTAGTGTAGTTGTAATACTTGTTGTCTTGTTGTCTTGAATTTGTCTGATTTTATGATTTATAAAATTTGATTCAAGTAGAAAAGAAAATGAAGGTAGAACTGTTGATATCGGAATTATTTTTGTCTTTTTCTCTCTGTCAGAGTATTTATGAATCCATCCGGACTGAGCCTTTCCAATTTCCAACAGAAGATGGCGAATTTTACAATACGTTTTTCAACCCCGATCGCGAAGGATGGTTGTTGAAACAAGGTAATTCTCTGTTGTATAGAATTTATTAATTCAGCTGTACTTGTAGTCTTTTAATCCGACCAAACAAAATATTAATTTGTTCTCAATTTCTTGAAATCATCGAAGAAAATTTTACTTTCAGCGTCTTCAACGGCCACAACACGTCCTTTTTAAAATCATGGAAGAGACGATGGTTCATTTTAGCTGAGAAATGCTTATATTATTTTGAACATACGACGGTAAGATTTCTAATTTATGGTGGGATCCTGAAAATTCACGTTTATCATGATTAACTTGAGTCTAATTCACCCTGTAATTAAGATTCATAGCTTTTGGCTTATAATTGCAACATGACGTGAAGTTCCATTTAAGTTTATTTCTTTCCAGAAAGTTTGTTGTTTACTTACCGGATCGGGTTGGGTTATTTTGCTGCTAATCATTAAAGAAGAAATGGTTAGTATAAGTTAAGCACGGTGTTTTGAAGGCGAAGGAACCACGAGGAATCATACCTCTAGAAAATGTTCGTGTTCGTCCCGTCGAAGAGAAAAGCAAGCCATACTGTTTCGAAATTTACAGCGACAGTAGTGAGGTTTGTATTTATCAGTAAAATTTCATTGAATCTAATGTCCGAAAGAGAACTGATCAAATTCGTAATTTTGTTGACGATATTTTCGATTATGTTTTTAATTTTATTTCGTTAAAATTCATTTCAATATTAATTTCTTGAATTTTAAATTAGTCCAACATGTCCAAGAAATTCTGATGCAGTTTTCATCCTTACTTACGTCACTTGGAGTTTACTTATCTTTTATTATCTGTTATCGTGCAGAATTGTTTTATTATAATCCAAGTCATGTTGTTTTTCAGGTAATAAAAGCTTGTAAAACAGAACCAGACGGAAGAATGGTTGTAGGTCGACATACTTCGTATAAAATGTGTGCTTTTTCGCAAGAGGAGATGAATCAGTGGATAAGTGCTATTGAGTAAGTTCCTTAAATATCTAAAAATATATGACTGGATAGACATTATTTTAGTATGTTTAAAGTCACATCTGTCTATATTTTATTATTTTAGCTAAAGCGGTTCACTATTCTTTGTCGCTTACAAAAACTGGTTTACTTTCAGACGATCAATAAATTACGATCCGTTTTATCAAATGTTGCAACTGAAAAGATGAAGTTGAAAAATAAAACTTAAATAACCTTGTTCTTTTTTTTTTTTTTTGTGCTATTGTGATAGAAATTTTAATAGGACAGCGTGAGTGTAGAGTATCCTAAAATATATATACACTTTTATTTACAAAATGGGTAGGTAAACTGGTAGTCCTCGAATTCATTTGTTTAATCAGTTGTCTTTTATGGAAGAAAAAAATTCTTGCAAGATCCAGTTTTTTTTACTTCGCTAGATTTACTTATATTTTCAAATATCAAATTAATAAAGTTTAGTGTTTGGTAGAAATACATTTGTGTATCGATAAAAATCATCCGTTAAGTGGCAAACAATAGATCACCTAAAAAATCCGCAAAGGGTTTATCGTTTTGCAATCCTGCATTGTAACATTTTATTTTTAAGCTGAATATAATAGTGGTAGTCTGATACTCATCTGTCGTCATCTTTGTTAAAATATGTAGTAAGAAATTGTTTTATACATTGTTTTGAGACGCTGTACTTAATATGTGGTAGTGTGAAGTTGGCATAATCGTTAGTATTGTTGTTTTGCGCTTGAAACGAATTTTAAGTTTGAAAAATACCGCCTAAAATGTTTGGCATAGTTTCATGCCTACAGGAATGCACTTATATGATTTTCTGAGTAGGAGCGACGAATGATTTAATGGAAATCTCAACCTAATTCAAGATTTTTGGAGACCCATCCCAATCGTTATTAGTTTCTGTCGGTTTCATTTGTTTTTTTATGCTACTTGCTCAAAGGTCATATATTCAAGAAAATTAATGACATGGCGATATATAGTTCGAAACATGGTCGTTCATATGTGCAAATATGCTTGTTGAACTCAAGTCCTATTTGTTTTAATCTTTTTAATATAATCGATTGTCCTCATCACAACTTTATATTACTGTCACTGTTATGGTCGGGGCAGAAAGACCGTTTTCTAGTAATGTCTTCTTCATGTGCTTTTTCCTTTGTACTTTCCAATTAGTAGATTTTCAATTGTAACGATAAAATTCTTCATTAACATAATTTTACTCAAACTCGTCTCAGCGCAAATACCATTATTACAAACAAATAGAGGAAAACTGAAACATCATCGGTATCTCTAATGACTTCTCTGTTATTAAGGTATTTCGTACGTGATGCTACATTGACAAAGTGATTATAGACTCATTGAAACCATCTTTCTTCTGTTTGTGGCATATTGCTTTTCAGAAAGAATGTGTGCATGATTAACTTTGTTTCTGTAACGGTTCTGTTTTTGACGGCTGCTTACTATTCATGTGTTCATTTTGTCTTAATTTTTTTACGTGTAGTCCTGCATCAGGATTTTAGAAATTTGATTATAGTGACTTAGATTAACTAAAATTGTTAGTCTTGAATATCATTAAGGTATTTCGAAATCCACTGAAACTATCGAGAAAAAAAGTATCTTTCTCGATGATTTTATATAATACATTAGTGGGGACTACGCCGTATTGTTATTTTTGGTTTCTTAATTTATTTATATACAGAATTTTATGCTACTTCTGCATTATTTGATCTGCTAATTGTTAATTAAAAGTTTATTTCGAGAAGAATTCTTCGGCCTAATAGATTAACTAAAGATCTTTTTCAGCAATACTTGGAAGGAATCCTGACGAAGTAACAGGCGTGACAAAAGTATTTATAAATTATTCGTTATGAACATTGCAATTGCCAACAATCTGAAAGTAGCTTGATTTTGCTCATCAGCAACTTCCTTCTACAGAAAGACTGAAGGAAAAACGGATTTATGGTAAATATGTCGATGATAATGCAATTGTTTACATAGAAAAGAAAGAAAGGTGGGAAATTCTCTGGAATCTCAAGCATCATATATTAAATTATATGGTATTTATCAGGAATCCTCAACTTCAACGATGAAATTTTTTGGCGATCCATAATAACGGCTAAGTGTCTAGGCTACTTTCAAAACATTTGTCCTGTGATAAATGTATCGGAATTATATAGGACAGAAATTATATCTATAGAGGAATTTTGCAAGTGAGTGATCTTAGAACTTTATGGTCAAAAAATGAAATAGGTTAGCAAAAATAATGCAGTATTCTAGAGAAATAGTAGAAAAACAAAAAATCTTTTGCAAAAGGAATTATGACGCATTTGTCGGCGAGAGCCAAAAGAGATAATTAGTTGTATATAGATAGGCAAAGGTCAAAGTGGCTATGCGGTGAGTATTGTAAACAATGAGAAATTATGGTATGCAAGGGATCTTAAAGTTTAAATAACGCTTCAAAGTTACAAGGAGGTCGACAAGCTGAAAGGACAAAGGTATTTATTGTCAAAGCACTCGATTCACTGGTCAACAAAGCGACATGTTGGTGGAGACATGGAGGGAGGAATTCCAAGGGATTTAAAAGGGAAGACCGGAGATGAGGTTAGTTACTCGGAAAACTTGAGCTGTCATTGAAGAGTTTGGTTCGGCAGTCATGGTTCAGCGGCACAAACAACGGTAGTGGTGAATTGAAGGAAAAACGATAAAGCCCAAAGGAAGATACGACACTGCAATCATTGTTCAAGTGCAATATTGCGTTATAATATCGCGTAAACTCACATAAAGCCTATTGTTAACAAATAATCAAAAACAACTAATCTTTAATTAGCAACCTCCAATCAGCAACAAATGAGAGGATTTTCTTCCGCAATTCTGAAAAAATAGCTAAAACTGTCGGAGAAAACCAAAAAGATAGTAATCAGGTAAACAGTAAAGAACTCATTATGAAAAAAAAAAAAAAAGCACTTCCTAAACACATTGCCTTATACGCTGATGAGTCAATCAATATTTAGATTGTATAAAGGATATGTTTCTACCTTACACAAAGGTTATCACATCTGTCAGCTAATCTCTTATTTGCAAATCTCACATACAATAATGAGAAAAAGCCTTCGAATCTCATACAATTGTGAAATAATGTTTCTGAGAAAATAATTCCGTCTCATGTAATTTACGTCGTTATAAAGATCTTTCGTTTTATCGAAATTATTCGTCTTCCTCGCCGTAATCTACGTAAATATTTTCATTTTATTCTGTGTATCATATTATCACTGTATTGTATAGTTCAATAATCCAACTACTGAGTAAATATTTTCTCTCCGGTTCCTCACGACAACTAGTAACAAAACAAGTTTTTCCCATAAAAATAAATAAAATTTTTTTCTCTACAGCATTTATTATTATAAAAATGAGTGCTATACAATGGGATATAAAATATTTGTGCAAAATATTAATGACTAATTAACGTCGACAGTATTAATTGTGTAGTGAAAAAATCCTACCTGTTTCAAGTGTCTGCAAAGCATTCATCGTACCAAAAAGTATAAAAGTTAGCTGCAATTTTGTTAATACAATAGAACTTAGTAATATATGACAAAAGCATTGCACAACGAGGTAATGGACGGAAATAATGAAGCGATACAAATCAATAACTACCAAATGCATCAATACGTAGAGAGCTCAAATAAACTGCAAAATATATTAAGCGGAGAGGCAGGAGAAGCGGTTCTCCTACTTGATACTGAATTGTTGTGAAAGATCGAACAAATAAAGAATATAAGAGTTTTTCTATGTTTTTTGATTTGTACTATTTTATCATAGAAGGCACAATAAAAAAATCTTTAGCTGAAAGACTAAAACTCTTAAAACTCTTATGGAAGAAGAAAAATAGTTTCTCTTTTATGTCTTCTATCGCAAAAAAAATAATTCTCTTTTTGGGAATGCTATAAATTATTCTTAAGCAAAAAAATAATGATTAGCTGTCGATCAATATGAAGATACACGGCACATATAGGGCATGATTAGCTCTGGAAATTTATATCAAATTTAACTTTGGATTGGGATCGACTCTCAAAACGTCCTCCAACCTTTGAATTTCTCACTCGAGTGTTCAAATTTTTAAAAATCATGAGAAATACTGAGAAAAGTTCAACGAAATGTATTTGTACTATATCAGAAAACTATAACTGATAGTGGTATTTAATGATGATATGACATGAAAGTTGAAGAAAGTAAAAGAAAGAAATGAATTACTGAAAGGGTTTGTGATTATGATATTTTAATAAGGAATCCTATTAGAATTAATATTGAAGAACATAATAATCAGTGACACAGTTGAAACTTTCGTGAAAATAGAGCTTAATGAACATGACACGTCGCGAGATTTGAAGACTTGAAAATTCTAATGCATTCTGTTTGTAATAATAAGCAATTCAATTATTTGATTAAAGCAGCTAACAAATGAATGTGAAGAAACTTTTCTAAATTTAATCAAACAGTATCAATGGCGCATCATCGTCGAGAAAATCAGAAGATCCTAGAATTATAATGGAATTATGAAGTGGACTGAATAATTTTCAAATCACAAAATCAAATCTTTCTTTTAAGCAAGAAGCAAAAACTTCACACTTTAATAGGATTTCTTTGCTTGGTCATGCTACTATTAAAACTGATCAGGCAAAAACTATAAAATGAGAATACAAAAGGACGAATTACTAGAATCTAAATTAACAGATGTTTACTTGGAAAGTGAACAGTAATGGAACAGAAAATCGAAATACAGTGGTTTCAAAAATAAGAATTCATTGCACGCATTTAGAACATTTAGAACAGAATATGGTAAGAATTAGGAACTTCTGCAAACAAAAGTGTCCAAATGAAACCAACAAACGGTTAGTTCCACGATTCGATCAAATATGAGATCAGAGATGCAAGGCTCTAATATATTTATAGAAACATTATGTTGTAATTCGCAGTACTTAAATGAGAAACCAAACAATGATCCTTTTACACAAAACGACTCAATGAAATCCGTCAATTTAAGGCAAGGCAACTTTTGGTGCATCCGGAGACAATTAAATCCAGTTTTTCTAGTGACATAAGACTTACAGACAACTGAATTAAGCTAACATATATTATGGTGATAACAGACTTACGATTTGATGTCATGCACTCGTCGAGCACGTTGGAAACCAGGACTAAAATAAAGATAAGCACATAAATTAAAGAAAAAAATTAGGAGAATAAAAAAACAAAACTTAGGCAAAAGTGATGAATATTCAAGAAAGCAGTAAACGATGGATAAGAATGACAAGAGTTAACTTTTAACTAAGATTAATAACTTTATTAGAATATTATGAACGGATATGTGGAAAGCGACTCTTTCTAAAAATAATTTGATTGTAATACACGATCCAAATTTTTTTGGTTCTTCCAATATAAAATAAAGAGTTGATCATCTCGGGTCACGAATCACGAATAATATAATTTTGAGACAATCAGGAGGCACAGACTATAGTGTAAAGTGAAGTTAAATCAGAAGTCTTACGATAATAGCTCCTTTACGAAGTATAGTAATTATATGATAATTCTCTAAAATTAACTCATTAAGAAATCAATCGAAAAAGAAACAAAATGGTCGGAATAATCAATTATCTTAGTATATAATCGATATTAGCCACTTAATTGTTGCTGCAAAAAATTGAATCGAATGAAAAATGTTGCTCATTTCTCTATGATAGATCAAAAAAGTAAAAGTGATATCGCCTTTAGTTCAAGATCCTGCTAAACCTAGAAGTTGAATGCATCAGTTTAACCTTAAAGTATATCATAACATATCAAATGAACTTTAAAATCAAGTTGTCAACAGTATGTCTGATGTCGATGGATGGAGATAGAATGACGGTTAAACAGTTGAAGATATTTCCATTAGACTAAAATTATCCAGTAGGATCTCAATCTCGCTGAGATCTGTCTAAATCAACTGATATTCAAACTAATCAGTATATCATCTCGCTTTATCAGTATATCAACTAATCTATGATATTTTTTTATTGTTGAGATTCGTAATGTGAAAGTAATTCAGTAATCATCTAATAATACCACTAATGCGAACCGCAACTCTGATCCGTGATGATGGCTGTATTGTTAATCACCTCTTACTGTCATTGACGTTCATTTTCTGTTTACATCTCACACTCATAGAATTAATCCAAAGAGCAGAGAAGAGAATATTCATGAAATATTTATGAGAGTTAGACAAAGTAGTTAATCCATTTTTGCGACTTTGCCTTATGAATACAATTTTGAATAACTGTACAGAATTGGATGAGATGCTGTATGTGGCACATTGCGTAATACTACGAACATTAAATTAAAAATTTTATCCGTTAAACAAATGCATAATCCATCATAAAAATGATGAGCTTGTTGTGAGACCGTTAAGAGATCAAGAATGGCAAAGTTATAAGTAAGGACAACAACAGTGTGAAAACAGTAGATAGAGTTTAACAAATGGATAAGGTAAGATGATTGGAATTTATATTTGTATTCAAATTAAGACATCACCGAGAATTTTAAGAAAACAATTTCATCAAATGGTTTTTCTACGAACTTTTCTGATTTCGAAATTTTTCTTTCCTTCCTACATCAAATTCAGACAGATTCCAATATATGAATCAAAAAATTTTCTAACATTATTTGGATCATAGGCTGCTCAGCAAGAAAGCACAGAATACATTCACACATGAACATCTTGGAAAAAGAAAAGGTTTATTACTGATTGACCAAACTGGAAAATTCTGCAAGCGGGTTAATGTAAAAGTCATGAACAAGATGTGTTAGAAACCACGTATTGCTTAGTAAAAAATTTGATTAATACATACAAGAAAAAATTAAATATATTTCTTTTTTTTTTTATTTAGACTGGTTTCACATGTCGGATGGGAAAGCAATACTGAAAAAATGCATATCAGAGTTCTTCAAATTAAAACTAATCCTCGGACTTTTTACGAATTGTACCAGTCTGCTAGTTCATGGAACAATAGAATCAATCATTAGAATGCGAGATTTTCATTTGAGCATCGCTAGCTTCTGCAACCACACAAATTTCAGTTGTCAAGTATCCTGAACTTTGAATATGCAATGCTTCTCTTTCTGCACGACTGTTTTCATCAGAATCTGTTTCCACGTCTAAATAAAGAGTGCGCATTTCGCAAGCCAGCTGATTAATCAAAATATTTTGACTAGTAAGTTCGATAAATTCTACGATATACTCGTAAGCGTTCGATTCCTGAAAAACAAGGAAAACGACTGTTATAATTGCTCAAAAAAAGAAAAATATAATTTTTTTTCTGGAACTGCAAAAGAATTATTTTTGGCAAAATATTTGAGGTGAAGATATTGCAGAATGTAAAAACTTAAAAACGAACTTTGAGTAAAGCTTTTGCTTGTTGCAGTTGAAAGTAAGCTTGTAGATCAGAACATGCTTTCAACAGAGAGTGTATTAGGGCAATAGAGCATGCGATATGTTCATTGTTTGAGCTCTTGAGAATGTTACACATTATTTTGATGTGTTGCCGGATTAGCCACTTTTATTGCTTGTCTGGGTTTCCAGATCTCATTCAACAATCGCAACGTAACGCAAGCCTCATCTTTAAAATTTGGCGCGCCCTAGAAAATTCTGATTTCATTAAATTCATCAAATTCATTATAATCCAACTGTTTGGCATAATTACGGGTTTTGTTTAGATCGCACTTATTTAGTTAATTCTATAATATTTCTACTGTTCTAGAAAATAAGCTGTGAAAGTCAACCTGATGAATTTCAAATAAAACAATGGTACATTAAGTAAAAGCAATCATATCCATTCTTTGGACGAAGGTTGCTTTTGAAGTCCACACTTTTCATTACAAAGTTTTTGTAAGAAATATAATAATTTTAGCACTTGATGCCTTAATGGATAAAATGAATACAATGTCAAGAATTCCAAGAAAAGTCGACTGGTATTTTTACGGTAACTTTAGTCAAACAATGTGTTTCAAAGAATGTGGTATTCTTTATGATTTATCTTACTGGTGAGATTTTTTACTTCATTCTCATGGAGACCTGCTATCCTGCATTTTATCCAGAACATCTGAATACAGTGTAACTTACTTCATCTAGAAGTTCAAGAAGTAATAGCACAAGTCCAGAATTCACTATGGATCCCACATGTTTAATGTATTTTTTTGAGACAGAAGATTCTTAAGAATTAAACAGGCTTCAAAATCGAACTCTGGAGCTGAATGACGCTCGAGAAGAGGCATGATTTTTTGATTAGTCCCATGCGAAGAAGCGTCTAAAATTAAGTCGTTTTTCAAACAAACTTAAAAGAAAGATCACCTGTCAAAAAAATATTCTCATGCTTTTGCCTCCACAATTTTGTCCGATTTCACCACAATTGATTAAAAATAATGTACTTAAATTCTTATCTCTGTTGACTATAACTTAGAGGATCTATTGAATAAGCTCAAAAGTAATGCTGAAGAAATTTACATATAACATTACTTGATAAAAGCAAAAGTAAAGCAGTCATATAAAAAACTTGTGAAAAGATTCATTTTTATTTTTCAAAATCAAAAAATTACATCAGTGTTGTTGCTATGTTGTTTCACGAAATATCCAACGATGAAAAATGCAGCTCTAGCTTCATCTTCAATTGCACTGTCGAAGAATTGCAGAATAATCTCCACATAGCTATTTTCAAACGTGATAATAGAATCTTCATTACTAACGACTTCAAACACAACATCCAAAACAACTGAACGGATTTTTCGTCCTAAATAATGAATTATCAATTCCAGAAAGAGAAATTATAGTGTGAATAACACTGCACAAATGGACACCAAATATTACCACTGCAGATTTCTACCTCTGCATGACATTAAGATATAATAAGGATTGACCGTAGCGCAATAATATGAGACAAAACGAAACATTAGAAGAACTAATAACAAACTAATACTAGAAGAACGGTCTTTTGTTCACTGATTAGGTTTAGATAGAATAAGCTTTGACCAACCCAACGAGTAGATGATGAGTTTATCTTCACAATAAACATAGAGTTATAGGAATCTAAAAAACCAAATGAACTTAAAACAAAACTCATTCAACACAACATATTTGTTTTATCAATCTTGATAACCAATTTTACAAAAAAGCAAAAGAAACCTCATGTAGCAAAAAAAACGAGCGCTGCTTGCTACAGATCTCAAGATAAATTCTGGAATGGGTTTATGGTAGCACAAGTTTCGCAGGAAGAAGGCAACTGAACGTATGAATTCAAGCGACATCTCACGATAATGCTCACAAACCAGTAATTGTGTTACACGTAAAGAATCGCAAGCAGCAATATAATCCCGTAGAACAGAACTCTTGACAACTATATTTGAGCACGCTTCAATGCCCTGAACATTTGAGAGCAACATTCAGCTTTGCATTGCAGACCAAAAACTCATTATACAAAACCATGAGAATAAAATTCGTTTGTTCAAAATTTCTCTGAAATAATAGTAGGTAGCATCGATCCAGGTGCTGCACATATGTGAATAACTCTGAATATTTAATGTTTTGAAACGATCTACAGAGTAGAAGCGTCTATACCTCTTGAACGATTAAAAAACATCCCGTTTAAGTACAGCTGTGATTCCTTGCTTTAGTCCCCGCGATATCAAACTTCTTAACTGTTCTTCTTTCATGCATTTTGCAATTACCGACAGAGCGTGTATGGCGTAATACTGGATATAAACATTCTGTAAAATAAATTATTACTTGTACTCAGCGAAGAATTCCTGCAAATCATGGACTATATAAAATGAATCTTTTTCATTCCTTTATCCTTTATCAAAAATTCTTTTTCAGTGAAAAAGATGAAGCAACACCTTGAATTGCATTCCTTCAATCAAAATTATGTCTAATCCTTCATAACGTATTTCGTCAATTGGGGTTCGTAGTTATCTACGAGGATATTGAGAAGCTGGAGACTATTTCGGATACTTTCCATTGTTGGTTTTGACGTCCGCAGTATATCCATAATTTCTTCCACGCTTGGTTTGTTACATGAAATAAAAAGCATTCGAAAAAGAAACAAAACGGGATAATATTGAGAAGTAATCTTGGAGTCTTCCAAAGGATTGATATCATATTAGCGAGCCAAACTAGGAATGGAATAAACTGAAATTCCAAACTTAGACTTGATACAACCAGTATCCTCAAGGATTTAATAATTCCAATGCTCCCGACGATTTAAAGAAAAAGATAATCCTCAACCTATGGCCAGCTTTACTACGGTTAACAGTTTAAAAAAAAACGCACTGGTGGACTGTTTCGGCTTAAGACATGTGAGACAGTTCACAGCTCGAGCTGAACAGTGGAGATGAGAGCTCTCACCATCACTTTGCGTTTCGTTGTCGGATATCTCATCTTGGTAAGACGTCTTACGGAATATGACCCGATCCCGCTGTTTAGCGTGTTGTTTCCGTTTTCCTTTTCGAGTCGTTCGTTTTCTTTGCTTGCCCATAATTTATTTCTTTCTCAATAAATGAAAAAGTGCAGGTAGAAAAACGGAGAAGAGTTCTTTAGGTTCGTATTATGTATTCGTACGTTGCTGAACGCCAATTCAAATAATTTGAGACAGTTTATTCAAACATCCTGCGCTTAAGTTTTATAACTTTCCAGTAAAAGGGGAATCAACTTTAACATGGATTTTTTCGCATTCAAACTAACCGCGTTGGTGGCTTCATACAATTACTCAGGGTTGTCATGAAAGATACTTTAAGGCTGCAGAAATAAACATGCCTCCCTCTCTAGAATACATCTGATCATTTCAGAAACTTAAAATTCCCATAGTATCAATACTAGCATGAAGTGACGAATCATGCTGCAATTATTATAACGGAAATTCTGAAAACAAAACTCGCGGCAGCCATACCACTACAATACTTGCAAAGTAGTATCCAGGCTTTTCCAAATTACATGTAAAACTTGCAAATCTTAATTTTTCTGCACTTTTGTCCAAATATTGAAGAAATTGTCATTTGAAATATTAAAAAATGGAACTGTTAGAAAATTTCTTCATAAATGGAATTTCGAATTCATTCCACCACGGAATCTACCAAGCTAACAAATATTCATATGAAGAAAAAAAAGTACAAAAAGTGGATGCTCTACTGACTAGTTAACAGAATCCGTAAGACTTTGAGCAATTTTAGGTCACTGGAGAGAGTCAGGACATACAGTTGACCATTCTGCAAACTTGCACGTAGCTAATCGATAAATTCAGCATTATTGGAGACTGTGTGTTGAGTAATCACGCAGTACCGGAGTACTCTGAATTTGCTTTTAATGCACTTCCGATAGGTATTTCTCGAGTTTTCCGGAAGTCCCAGGCTATTTCTACACAGCACTCTATCATATTCCCACATGTACGAGGACCGTTTGCAATGATGCAAAGCTATTAACACTACATCTTCCATTCAGAACTATCCACGAAATTTTGGACTCTCTTTTTGCATACCTGCTCTCTCCGCAGATGTTTTCAAATGGATGGAATATCAACGGATTTATGGTAATATTTTATTAAAATTGACATGACGAATATGGATAGAATATTTATTTCGAGAATCAATAATTGCAGGGAGAACTGAATAGTACTTTTGAACGCTCTGAATGTTTTCTCCAATTAATTTCGACTTTGGCAGATTATGCGCTGAATTATTTCGAAGACCACTTTCTAAGATTCGTTTTTATTTTCTTGAATTTTCGACGTTTATAAGTTATTGGCGAAAACGTACATTGTTTTCATTTGTTATTCTTAACGGGATTAGAGAAAGTTTGAGATTGGTTCCGGATAAGGCTGATCTGATGCGTAACATTTAAGCAGCCATGCATGCATCGCATATCGTGATATCTATCACCCGTCATTTCCCATTCACTTAATTTGTTCAGTGAATTACCTCGTAAATTTGTGGTTTAAGCAAGAGCGGAATCTGTTTTGATAACTGACTGATCTCGTTAATGAACTATATGATTCGTGACTTTGCATGTAAACAATAATGCATATGTTGATTTTAGCGGTGTGTTTTCGAAAAAGAGATGAATCATCTCCTCTCCCCGTTGTCGAAAAAGAAAAGATTCAGGGTAATTTTTCTTCACTTCTATTATCCAAATTAATATTAAGTAATCGTTCTTGAATTTAACTCTGATAAAAATTCTAATAACTCTGAAATTATACAATTTAAAGGCATATCCATTTCAAAACCTTCAAGCGTAATTTCAAAGACGCCAGTGTGCATTATAAGCCTTGCAGAAAGTTATCTTTTTCAAGAGCATTCAATTTTCAACTTTTTGTTAGGCATGTTGACAAAGTGTAATATAGATTACAAAACGAAACCTAAAACATTTTGTGATTGCCTGATAGATGTTGAGAAACCCCACGACATGCTTCGAGTTCCGGTTCGTTGGCCTCACGAAATAAGCTTATCATCTTCCTGAAGTGACAACCAGTTGATTTCTCTCCAAATTTTTTAACTGAAAGTATTTAAGAATTTGATACAATTTCAATTCCAGGAAATGAAAAAAATGTATGCAAACAATATAATCACGAGTAGAAAACATTAATTCCAGCATAATCTTGTTTGCCACTCATCTTTTAAACAATTGATACATTTAAATATATATATATATAAAGGAAGATAACATACAATACCTATAATCAAAGAAATCGCCATTCAAATTTTATCGTTATCATTACTTATTTCTGAGATGTTTAATCTATCGTTTTTTTAATGACTCATCGGCGATTTCGTGCACCACTAAAATTATGACTATGAATGAATAAGTGAACCAAAACAGATCGATTGATTATGGCTAAAAATTATTCTGCTCTTTCAATAAGTTCTGCCGAGCAGGATCAAGTCACCGCTATGTTGATGATTTTTCAATTGAACCAGTGCTCTTAGATATTAGATTCAGCGCTTAACTATTCTACGACGTCTAACAAATTATGGTCTGGAGCAGATTACATTTCAGAAGCTTTAAAAAAGACACATGATCTAATATACGCTTTACTGAATATTATGCCAGCACTCATCAAATTTAGCGACACAATTGTCAGCTCTTTCTGCACAATACTCTAAGCGAGCATTGCTGGCACCTCAACTGTATCATTTACTGCTGTTCGTTTAGGCTTTTTGTGCATTGTTCGGAGCTAATTGTTAAGTTTGTATATGACATACTACTACTATAATGTTTTTATCCGATGCCGATAAATAGTGAATCTTGCAGTATGCGGATCGATTTTTTTTAAATCAAACAAATCCATTTTACATAAAACTGATAATACTAAAATTCTACTACTGACTTCGTAATATATACCGTGGCATTCGTAGAACATTCTGGTGATAGTTCCTGGTGTGGGAAAAACTTGTTTTGTTACTAGTTGTCGTGAGGAACCGGAGAGAAAATATTTACTCAGTAGTTGGATTATTGAACTATACAATACAGTGATAATATGATACACAGAATAAAATGAAAATATTTACGTAGATTACGGCGAGGAAGACGAATAATTTCGATAAAACGAAAGATCTTTATAACGGATCTTAGCAGTACATATATATCGCACACACGTGGCCTGGGGCTTACAATATTACGTAAATTACATGAGACGGAATTATTTTCTCAGAAACATTATTTCACAATTGTATGAGATTCGAAGGCTTTTTCTCATTATTGTATGTGAGATTTGCAAATAAGAGATTAGCTGACAAATGTGATAACCTTTGTGTAAGGAAGAAACCATGCTAGTCAAACGATATTAAGCCAATCGGAAAAAACCAATCCAGGAATCAAAAGTGATTGTTGTTTAAAGAGAGAAACAATGACAAACACATGTATAGATCCAACAGTGCCCATGAACATAGCAACTGTTGCAACGATGTAAACATGCCGATGCCCACTAATGCTAGAAAATAGTGAGCGAGCCTCAATTTAAAAGGTCAAACCATTCTCTGGAAAAATTCACGTCACATACCAGCATATTGACAACACAATATCAACAGTCCGAGTGATCAATTTCTTTTTTTAACATTAACAAAAGTTACACGAATTACTTTACAATAGAACAGATGGAGAAAATGTGGATAGTTAAGAACCAAGTGAGAGGAACTCATTCAGTCTAGGAAATATAGCCTCGTTCCTTTTCTTTATTCCCAACCTGTTTTTGAAAAGAACGATTAATTTTTGTATACATGAAATGAAAACGACTCATAAAAATTCTCTATCAACAATTTCCATACTTCACTAGGTAAGAGAAAACCTTTCACAACAAATTTTTGTGTTCGTAGTGAGATATGTCTATAATTACATCAGATCAACTAATCAAGAAAAAGATCCTAAGGCATCTCAGTGAAGCAGAAAAACTCGATCTATCACCGAAATCTGCCAAGAGAAGAATTACGACAACAGTACAAGGTCAAGAAACGGATTATCAAGGAGGAAATCAAGTGCTTCCAACTCTACATTGGTGTGCTTGAATCAACTAATCAAAATTGGCTAAGACTTATTCAAAGCATGGCAACACGTAAAAGAAAAAAAATATGCGGAATGGTCGATGATGAAAAACGTATTTTACATTTAATAAATAGTGGAAAAGAAACCACCATTAAAACCACCATTACTTTAAATATTCATCTTGATGATTTCGTGCTAGCAGCGTTGGAAAAAAGTGGAAGTTAAAAGGAGGATAATTCTTAAATCTTTCTTTCGAATAGGAGGAGAGAACCTTCTTCTATTTTTGGGCTTATATGATATTATAAACACAATATCGTGCTTATACAAGGGTCTGAATCAAATGCTTAATATACAGGAATATCAGACAACACGAGTACAGAAAATCAAAGAATACGAACAAATATCTTAATGTTTACTGATAGGTCTTGTCTTTCTTTTGGGTCTTCGTTCTTTCGTATAACCAGTGCTATTTCTCATGCCTTTGAACTGTGATCCCTGTTACGTCGAATTGTTCTCCGAACTGTCGAACTGTATTTTGACTATCAGATCGAATTTGACTATAGTTGAGTAACTGGTTCTGCTTAACCGTCGAGTTGAACTTGAGTTGTCGTTGAGCAACTGATCCTAAAAACAGAACAAGAAACCTGGACTCCAACTACAACAATTTTTGACAGAATTAGTTCAAAAATGAAGTAGTCAGTCTTCTGACTACTCGCCAAGTCCTCTATAGGGAAAAAGGATCTATAAAGTAAGGAGAAACTTTTGCCTCAGTTACAACAAATCGAAAGGGACTTGAATTAAACACAAATCAAAAAAACCGCCAAAGGTAATAATCAAAAAAATCCTACGCGTTTTGTAATAAGAAACATCGAGATATCGAATGTCAAACCTATCCAACACTCAAACAACGAATGGAATGTTTGAGAAAAACAATCCATGTATTAATTGTCTCCAAAAAGGACATGCATCAAATAAATCAACTGGAAATAACATTTATGCTTTCATTGGAAAGATTCACATAGCAGTGCGTTGTATCATTTCAAATACAAAAAAGCTCACAAATCGCTGTTCAAATTAAGAAAAATTTCGACGATGATAACGAACTCAATAATCGAAAAAAGAAATTCACAAAAGTAAGAAAGAAATTCACAGAGTAACGAGTCATATTTTTATGTAATGAAATCAATGCAGTCAATTCAAAAAATAACCGAAAATTTCAACATTTTTCATGTCTAATGATTTAGGAAATCAATTGAATCTTCAAAAAATCGGTGAATAGGAATTAGGAATCGTTTCATTTGGTAACAAAACACTAAAGACATGTTTTATAGCCAATGCAGAAATCGGAGTCAAAGTTGGAAAAAGGAAATTATACTACAAAATCAATTGCTGTTCGTAGAAAAGAAAGAGTAATCATTTGGCCTTGAGAGTTGCTAGAAACAACCTGATTACTAATCCGGGATAACTGTTGCTTTAAATTTACTCATTTAGATGGGATTCAGAATCTAAATTCTGGATTTTTCTTAGTTCACACAAAAGTTGGACCGATGATAGCAGGAAGTGGGTGAATATAAATGAACTCTACACCTACAACGAGACATCTGTAGAACTGACATGAATTGCAAATGCCGTCAGTACTCCATGAATAAATCAATTTTGGAAGCTAGAACTAATAGGCATTCAAGAATAACGTAACATTAGACGAGATAAAAAGTAGTACAACGTACCACTAAGAAAGAAGATTAAATCTGTTGCCAAGGAAAGACTCAAGGTCAAATTAAAGGATAATTATGGTCTTTGTTTCGGTCGATTGAAATCGCTAATCAGAAGACTCCAGATGATACTCAGTCGATATAGTGGAATAATTCAGGAACAATTCCAATCCAACATAATTGAAGAAGTATCGCTCGACATGAATAAAATTGATATTATTTATGATTTATCTTATCCCAAAGTACTGACACCTAGCAAATTAACGACAAAATTAAGAATCGTTTGTGATGCATCAGCCTATTATAAAGGAATGAAAGATTTAAAGAATGTTTTATATTGTGGACATACAACGTTCCGCAATTTAATCGATGTATTGTCTCGTTTCCGAAATATAGAAAAAGTGATAGTAGCTAACATATTCCTCCAATCGATCAGGAAAAACTGCGCTCGATTTCTTTGGTTGAAGGATATCCACGGGCAGATAAACGAAAATAATATATGTTTTATCATTTTAAGACAGTTTCACTTCAAGTTTTTTTGTTGCCCATTACGTTCAATTACCATGGGAATCATGGGAATCTGTTCTCGAAATAAGAAAAAATTTGTTTCAGAGATATTATTCGATCAGTGCCAAGACCATGCACTGGAAATTACATGTGGCCTGATAATATGATCCATCAAGACTGTTAGTTTGATACAATTTAAACAGTCTCTTTAAACCCGTGGAAGTAGACTATTTCATGGGTCAAACAATAAGTGAAGAAGAACTTGATTACACTTATAAAGTAGTGGCCAAAGAATTTTAAAGAGTTCTCGTGATTAACAACAATCATCTCAAAGCAAACACGAATGCGAATTTTGGCATTTCGTTTAATGTATCCAGAAAGTGGAAAGCGAAGAATTATGAAAAACCAATATCACTTTCATCGAATCACTATGTATGCAAACAAAGATCATGTACGAATTACCATAAAATGTAGCAACGTCAGAAGAACATTATATTCTTTAATCTTTTTAGATTGACATTAACGGTAGTATCGGATGAAACAATTAAATCACCCACTTCTTCACATTTCTTTACTAAATGATAACAATTTTAAGCAAATCTCTCCCAAAAGATAAATAATGAAATTGACTAGATTCAGATGTAAATCAGCATCAAATTTCGCATGCGTGGAAGAAGATTGGTATCATACATATCTCGATAATACTAAACACTGTGAAACTCAAAATGAAAAGTGTGCAACTAACACACGCGTTTTTCGTTGGAATGAAAAAGAATTACAAATAACTGCTTATACAGAAAAATTGGAAAACTGAACGTTCACATACTTAAAAAATCACGCCATTGCGAAAAATTACCAGCTTCATTTGTTTGCGATCATGGAAATGAAACAATGGCGACAAGTACCGTAGTCAAAAATTCTTTTTTTTGCGTTGCAACAAGGTACATAGAGTTGAAATTCTTTATTTTTACTTAAGTTCCAATTTGGGTAATTAAAACCATAATACGATAAGTTTCATAATACATCAACGAACGCAGCAATTACAAGATCAATATACAAATTCAATGATTTCAGTCGAACAATTTTAATGACAACATCACCTAAAGAAAAAGTGATTAAATAACGCCCAACCGCTTTAATGAAGTATATTCTTTATATGGTTTGACTCTGATATGGTTGTAAATTTAAGAATAAAGTGGGCTTTGTTATAGATTGGGAACTATAGCACATAGACAACGGTGAAACAACTTTTAACTTACATCTTGCATTGTACAGTAAATGCGAACATGAACATACGCCAACCCTTTCATGTGAGATTCAATACAAAGGGATCACTGACTTCTCTGATTTTCGTGTTCTCTTCGCGATTTTAGCGATGATCATATTTTCTTTTATCACGGAAACCTTTCGCAATTTATTGACGATAACTACTTGTAATTTTATCAATCCGTATTTCATGAACAGAGATATTATTGATGTGGAGATTCAAATAAAGCACGAAAACGAAAAAATGTTCATCACAAGGTAAACATAGTTTTAAAGGCCTGTTACTTATGACAGAACTGAATCGGATGAACCCTCTGATCCATAGTTAAACTCTAATACATATCTGATAATTTGCAACTGAAACTTAACTAACTATTGGGCATGGAGTGCTTCCTGATACTCCGATTGAAAATATTGCTGCATTAGTGAACCTAGTAAAAACTATTAATACAACAGCGAAATTTCTTGTTTTTGCTGAATCGAGTCTATCATTTAGATTTGGTTTCAGTGAGATTATGTTAGAATATATCAAGGGAGTTGTCGAAACCAAAATGACCTTTTACAATCGATAGAATGGTTATTAAATAGTAATCCGATTCTAACGGCGGAACTATTATTACAAAGAAATGATGCAATAGCCAAAACAATAAAAATTACTAATCGCTCCTATGCGTTTTGTGAATTCAAAAGTGAATTAATAAGCAAATTTGAAATAGAACAAATCAATGCAGAAGTGGAAATTCTAGGAATCAAGAAACAATCAATCAAGTAAATATAAAGTAGTCAAATTCAATTACTCTTCAAGTCTTAGATTTAAAGTAGTCTCTGAAACTTCCAGGAAAAAATCAACTGACTGGGAGAAAGATTAGTAGAAAACTGAAACATGAACTATGGAGACAATAAAAGCAGAATTATCGAGAATGACGACTAATAATCACTAATAAATTGAAATTTTTTCAATAGGTTTTAAATCTCTTTAGAAAAACGAATTCTGACTATTACCATGAAATTTGTATAAACTCCCTCTTCAAACAAGAATGGAAAAGAAGTATCTTTTAAACAAAATGTAATTAGATGAGATAATCTCCTCCTCCCAAAATGTTTCAGCTTCTTCAGCCGATAATGTCGGTAAAAGCGAGATAATTTTAGCATAAATATGTTATGATAATTAAGTATTATATTTTAGAACATTTTCTAAATAATTTTGTCGCTATAAATGAATTTTACAAGTCTAATGTAATGAAACATTTATCTTATTTTTGTCTTTGTCTTCTATTATTGAGGTTCGTTTACACCTTCGAGAGTAAAATATCGAAAACTATTCCCTAGCAAATGTTTCCAAGTCTGATAACTTAGTTTATGTCTAATGTCCTAAATATTGTAAAAATTTTCTCATATGAGCCAAGTTTATGCAAACTTGATATATTATAAAATACCTCCCACTATAAAGAGTTGTCTGTCGGAAGAGTTCTGTTTTCTCTCTTCTTATTTTTTAACCTCTTCGCTTTAGTTATTAATTACAGCCTTTTCAATTAAATTACCAAATCCCAACATCAACAGACTCCATAGAATTCTTCGTTACAATCAAAAGGTATTTTATCTATTCACTGTATTTCAATTGTATTATCTATATTCCCTACAATTTTTGTATATTGTAGTTGTCACGAATAAGGTCTATCGTGACAAACTTCGTTATACAACACAACTGTCAACAATTTCCAGATCTTCACTAGAAAACTTTTCACGATGCTCAGCAGTACCTAAATACTCTTTCATATAATTTACAGCTTGCAGTTAAACTCATTTCTCGAGTTTTTGGATTTCCTAATCATTAGTTAATTTACAAGCATTATAAATTTAGTAGGGTAAGACATTCAGTGAGCTTTTTTCTTTAATTGTTGGCGTAACTATCTATAACAGTGAAAAATCGTCTCTCTAAAGGCGTCAATCAGCCGGATCGATATACAATCACTGGCGAATGCTTATGGACACCGCAATCATTTCGCTTGTCTTCTTCGGAAATTATCCAGACAATCGAAGGAGCCGAAATACGATTGCTTAATTGTTAAGGATTTTTATAATTGTTAGGATATAAGACTCGAGATATCAAGGCCAGGTGATCCGGAATGATGATTCTGAAAGCTGGAACCAGTTGTGGAGCATAATTTTGTGAAGAATGAGATCAAGTGAGCTTTGCTAAGTGACAAGTAAGTATGGATCACTGCTCAAGAAGGACCAGGTGAATAAAGCGCTCATCTATCGATTGCAACATTTACATGTATCGGTATTAGCTATGTTTTCATCATAACATTAATTCCGTTGTATTTCAAAGGAATACGGCTGTGGATGCATGTTTTACATTTTAGATATTTTTTTTCGAGGCTTCATACCATTGTTTCGTATTGGTAGGTGGAACAATAATATATATCTTGTGTAAATCGGAATCATTATATAGGAAATATAAATATATATACTATTAATGTGTATATCCGAACCATCAGTTCCGTCAATTTTCGTACTGATTTCTAGATCTTTTAAGTTATATCATTAAGGAAATACGATTTTTTGCTGTATGAAAAAGGAACATTCTTGCAAGAGATGTTGTATCATTACATTTATTTGCTTTTCACACACATTGCAAATGTTGTAATTCCCTAATCATGAGTTCGCCGTAACTTTATGCGATTATTCAAGTAAATGCTAGAAGAAATTTAAGGATTTCAAACTAAGGCGAATAACAGCATCTCTACAATTTTAACATTAGGTTGATCTACTTACAGATGATATGGCAATTGGGATTTCTGAATCCAGTCTAAATATGAATATATTTGGTACATCAAATGCTTGTTGTTTTCATTATAATTGGAATTTCTTTTATTAAACTGAAGGAATATATCACTGTTTATAGATTTAAAATAAAAATGGAATAATACGTGATGTTGGAAGTGAATAATCCCAACGAAATCTGGAAAGTACAGTTTTTAATCTCAATAAAGGAAATTCTTGTTGTCTTTGATCAATGTAATGATGAATTTGCATCAGTTACTCTGGTTTTGATACCTTTATTTTACTCTTCCAATTGTGTTTTTGATTTGTTCACGCATAGTTCAGCAGGTGCAATAAATATTTTGTGTCCTGAAGTCTGTTCTCATCAATACATTTAGTAGCAACGAAATTTTATGCTTTGCTTGAATGGAGACAATAACTTAGAAAAAATGTATAGTTGAAGTCCGTCAAATCTTTCTAGAAAAGCTTGCATTTTTATTTATTGGAATGCATTTATGTGAATTTTCAGATCATTATTTTAATTAAACAAGAATATGGGGAAAGTCGCCACACACCGGTGGAATCTACTTTTTCGGAGAAATTTATACATCTAAGTTTCTTTTTTCCATAGCTATCAGGTTCTTTAGCTTCATTTGTTTTCCCATTCTACTGAAAAAATGTACATTTGTCGGAAAACCCAAATTTCTGATCCATAATTGATAGGTTTAAGAAGTTGCTTTCATAGTCTTTGGTTGATGTTAAATCTAACTTCTGTCGGAATATAATAGATCAACATTCCGCTTACAAACATTTTTATCGCCATTATGTGCTATTTACTTCCTCCTACGTATATCAACAAATGTAGCTAAGCGTGGGAAAAATGTATTCCCTTTGCTCCCATCAGTTTTGTGTCTGTATGGGATGATATGCCCATTGATTTATTTATCCTATTTATGTTAAGCAGTCTTATTTTTGTATCTCATGTACCGCAGATGATTACTCTACCGATATCCTGTTCCACGAGGGACATAAGATAGTGTGGTACTCATCAAAGAGTTTTTTGGGGTCATTGTTCAGTAAAGCTCCAGTGGCAGACAGTCGTGCTAAAATCGAGCTTTCAGAACTAGCGGGACGAAATCCATCTCACCCCATAGAGGAAGGAACTTGGTGGACCCTTAACGATCAATCTCCATTCAAGTGGTGCAGTAATTGCTGTTGTCAATATTAGCAACTTCCGATCCAGTGAATCTTTCCAAACATAATTATCTGTGAAATATCAATTCATTTTCCCATAACAAGAAGGTTTCTTTGTTTTTCACGACAACATATGTCCAAAATTTTGAAGACTGTGTATCTTTATGTTCATCATTATAGCGACCGTAGAGACTTGGGCAAACGCCGGTTAGTTCGCTATCAGTACTGTATCGATTATTGGTTTCCAAGAGATGATGTATATGGTGCAGTCATGCATTCTCTGTATGCAGTTATCTCCAGTCCCTTGTTTACAAGAGGGTTCTTTCTCGATGATCGGTTATCCGGAATAATTAACTTTTTACTGCTTCAGCTTCCAGTGATTAAATATAAAAAAGCTTCACTATCTGAAGAGAGTCTTTTGGCATCTTTCTTATTCTAAGATTGTTGATTTAGTCATGTTGTACGCTGTAATCGATTTTTTTACTGAAGTTTGATCATTAACTTTCCTTAATTTCTAATTCTTCTTATTTTGTTGAATTTTTGTGGTCTATTCAGGAGTTTTCATATTTAGCTTTTTTGAATATTTTACAACAATTTAGATATGAATATAGGTTTACTGAGTGAATCCATCCATAGTGTTAGTTAGGCCATTTTCCCTATTCAGTAGTCATTAAATTCTTCCATTACATACGTTTTATCATTCGCCTTACTTTGTTTCTGAGCGTCCTTAATTTCATGATATTTTATATTTTAGTTTATTGTTGTTCGCATTGTATTTCCAATCATTACGGTTTTTTTTTCTCGAAAAAGAAATGTTTACAGGTGAATACGATAGAAAAAGGATCTGAAAACTATATTACGCTGAGCATAAACAACTAATCCGATAAGAATTAAATATGGCCTTTATTTCGTTAGAAATGGTCTTATATCGATTTGTTCTTCCGATAGCTTTATTTACTGGTTTGTTTTGAAATTATATGGGAACTTTAGCATAATTTGATTTTAAATGGGAGATTGAATAACTGAATCCCATTACTAAATTTCTAATTTTTGTATCATTTTTAACTACTCTTTATCGATTAATCTTTTTGTATTATTTCCAGCCTCATTGAGTCGACCAAGCTTTATCTCCATTCCTTACATTATTTTTGCTCTAATTGGTCCGCTTCTCGGATCGCTATTGCCATCGACGCCCATCCAGCGGATGTTTCGTGTTTATTTGCTTTCTCTCCTGTTAACGACATGTCTCACTTCCGTTGTTCAATTGAGCTATCAAATTTATGAATCATTTTTCCAACCGGACATCGATGAATATACGAGAACATGCAACATATCAGTCTTGAACTTTTGGTTGCGACAAATTGGATTAATTAGGTATATATTCATTAGTAATGAAACCTCCAGTGAAAAGTTATATAAATAGGTGTGATGTCATGTCTTGTTTATTAAATGTATATTGATCAGTGGTGTTAATGTATATGAAGATATTTTGGGGTTATACTTCATTTGACATTACATTATCCAAGCAAAATAAGTTTCTTATAGTAACTCTGGGTTTTGAAGTTCTGAAAAACCATCATTAAATTATATGAATTCCAATAAAGGCATTAGGTATTTTAGCAATTTGATGCAGTACAAAATTCTGCTCACTACGGAAACAAGTTTTCCTAATAATCAGGCTAAATGTGCATTTATAATACTTTTTTTATGCTGGCCGAAGTATCTTTCTATAATTTAAAGGAATATGATTGGAGTTTTCGATAGTGACTGAATTTTTTGCTTATGGAATATCTGCATTAGGAAATCAAAAGTGTTTCATTAAGTGGTGGTTATAAGAGAAGTTTCATGTTCAGTAAATCTGAAGTAACATTTTGCCTTTTCAGAATCAGACGTTATTCTGGCTTCGATACAATACGTGTGGTTTTTCCTGAGTTACTGGCACTTGCAACTTCTGTTGTAGCTACTGTTTATTGCCTTCTTATTCATCAGAATAATGATTCCAGAAATGACCGTTGTACTGCTAATGTGCAAGCAGTACGAAAAAGTTCAAGGTAATACTTCCGTTCTGCTCTCACATTATCTTTAATTTGTACATATTACTTAGATAATAGTAAATTTAGACTTTTTCTTTTTGTTTCAGCATTGTTGCGTCTGGGGAAGTAAGCATCACTGAAACAATGATTTTGTCTTTGCAAAGCTTTCAGACGTTGCGATAATCTTCACTGTCGGTTTAGTCGGCATTTTTCAGGTAAAATTTTTCAGTTTTCAGGTGCAGGAAAAAGATCAGTAATTTAAGGTCCTAACCAGATCCAAATTTAAATGAAATGTAAAGTGAAATTTCTATCTGGAATTAGAACGAAGGTATTTATTTCAATTTTATAAAGATTGAATGATTTGTTGATTATTTTCTAGCCGTGTATTCTCAGCTCTGTATATTTCATTGCATTTCTGTTTATCGCAACATGGTGGGCATTGTACAAACCTCTTCAGCGACATATTTTCAATACTATCAAACGTCTAATAATCTACTATTGCGCATTACATTTTCTCTTGCTGTATATATATCAGATACCATTCTTTCAGAATATCATACCTGGACAGTCACTTTTTGCTCGGTATGACTTTTCATACGATTTTCCTGTCAAAACCAAGTTTATTCGTTCAGTCGTTTAAATCCAGTTTCTTTGTGTTAATTTCTTATTACTTTAACTGCAGATGTTGGTATCAGAAAAAATTTTCACTCACTCAAACACAAACCGCAAATTAAGATGTAAAATGATGATTATTGCTTCAAACTGTATCATTCTTTAAACGGTCATGATGTCATAAGGTAACTAATGCACATCATGATGTCATAAGTTAACTAATGCACAATGTCAGTTCACTTTAAAGGTTTTGAGTAGGCTCTTGAACATATTTTCAAATTTAAAGACTACTATTGTTCATTATAGTTTGGTTGGTTTCGTCCCAATTTTATACACGGATTGCAATGCATGGTGGTCATTAAATGTCATTTCACTTGACTACTGGACAGCATTTGCCAATGTAGTCGCTGTACCAATTCTATATCATCTTTTGATTATGCAGTATAATTTTACAAGATATGGAATTTATCGTGAATATAGGGCTTGTGAAGACACTGAAAGTAGCATGCGCGATGAGGTTGGTTTTTATAGTTGCTTTATCCAAAGTTTCCTCAATATTGTCCAGCTATTCATGCATTTTTTTCTGTTTTTTAAATTTTCATTGATTTTACTATTAACTTTCCAAATTTTTTTAATTGGTTGAGTGGTTGCAAAATACATTTGTCTTCAATTTTGTCGTATTTTGCAATGCTGCTTATTCTTTTGTCTAAGCGTGAATGTTTAAACGTTAATATTCCCGGATACGTCTTTCTGAAGCCCTCTCAAAGCAGGTGCTGATGCTGATAGTGAAAGGATTAAAGCGCGGCTTGATTAAAAAGAAATGCTGCGGGAGGGAAAGTGGTTTGTTGAATCGGTAACCCATAATATGACTAAATATTTCCCGTAACATAAGCAATTCAGAATTTCGAACTTTAATTTCTATCCTAGTATATGTTTTCGTTCGCTTAAGCATCCATCCTTCTATCTACCTTTGATTTATGCATTGCTTGTTGGATTTAACTTCTTCATTGTTTCGTCAAGTTCATTTACTTCCGATCATTTGTGATTGCACGATTCAACATTTCTGTATGAACTGGACTTTCTTTGTTAACTTCCATCCTACCAAACCATACTTTGTATTTTAAAATCCTTTCGTATACATTACATTAAGCAAAGCACTTTTTTATATTGCAGCTTCTTGCAAGTGATATCAATTCTCATAATCTCGGGAATCTAACACTGCATCAAGCTAATCCTTATCATGCAGATCACCAAGGTATGTCTACCGTTTTTGCCGGTAATTTATTACTTTCTACTTTGTTTTCGCACTTACTTCATTTTGGTTCTGCTGTCCAAATCATGCCTCACATAAAAAATATTTGTAATTTTCGTAATTTAATAGCGCTTACTTAGGCAATATTGATTAAACTCTCGAGTCAAGTTCAAATCAAGTTTTCCAGGGCCGGGAACGTGCGCGACGGATATATTTCAAGAATTTAGTGCTTCACTAACTTTCATTTTCTCTCACCTCCATATTTTTTCCTTAATAGTTGTAACGGTAATTTTTGATTTTAATTCTAATTTCTTGTAGCAAGAGTTATAATTATATTTTAGAAATACATTAGTTTTGTATTGAATTTTATTCACGTTTCTGCTTGTAAATTATTATCAAATATATCTGCCAGTCTGACTCAGCATGTTTTAATATCTCTGGCTCTTTTAATATCAGCTTGATTAATTTAAGTAATTGGAAGATTAATCAACGGTTATAATTGCGAAAGCGATACGGGTCAGGAATCTTTATAGTGCTATCCCCAATTAAAGGACTGTAGGAAAGTGCATTGTGTACATATGAGTCAGAGCCCGAATGGTCATGTCAAGAATGCTCATTTGATGTTGCCAACGTTTAAATCATTTTTTCAGTTTTGGGCGTTTCTCTATCATTCAATATTTGGTTTTGTACTTCTAGTAGAAGTTTTTATTATTTTGGTTGTCAAGAACACACGTGCTATGGCATTTCAAGCATCACCACCGCTCATGGCATATGTTGAAGTTTGTGTTATTTCCCTTCTTTATGGTAGGATTCAGATAATTTTTGTTACTGTTAAGATTGTATTATATTTCTTTATTTTGAAGGAAGTTTGAAAATTAAGTGCTTTTCAACAATGTCATCTTAAATCTTCATTATAACATTATGAGGAACTATACAATAATCAACGTTGAATATGATTAAATCATCATTCTAGATGTTAAATACAAGTTCTTATTTTAGTTCCTACTTATTGCACAGTATATATGCAGCATGGATGTCAAACATGAACTGCCACAATCAAGCTATTTGGAACTTATTGGTTTCATTTTTGCGGCCGATCGAACTGCAGCATTCATTACCCTTTTAACGAAAGTTTGCTCTTTGTTTGTTTAGAAAAATAAGATTCTTCTACATATATTCTTCAAGTTTTCTCTTTTAATGAAAATTTGCTCTTTGTTTGTTTAGTAGAATGTTTTCCGATAGTTTTCAGTTTGAAGAACCTTAGCAATAATGTTGATTTATTTTCTTTCTTTTGTAAAGGGCGTTAACAGTTTATGAAAAATGATGAAATAAGTTAGTAATCTTCATTGAATGATTGCGTCTGACAATGGCAGAAGGCTAAGCGTAGTGCTGAATCATTTAATCGATGTCAAGAATTTATTTTCATGCGTCCTCGTATAATAAATACAAAACTAGTGTATAAGCAGATAATAAGTGATTGTAAGGCAGAACTTTCGCAGAGAAATTTGAAAGGCAGAGCAAAGAAGGTCGTTGGAAGAGATAGAACAAACAAAAAGAAGGCTGTTCATGCATGATCCCAATTGCGTTTCGGTTTACTGTTGTTTTTACTATATATGAATTTGAAATATAGAAACTGACCTCTCTGTACTGGAATTGGCGATCAATTTTCTACACATTTTCTTTTTAATTTATCGCGAAGGAGAAGCGAAGAAAAATTTTTTGTTTTGTAGAAAGTAGAGAAATCTACTGCTGTAGATCAGAATGATCCAAATTTTACAATTTTTGTAGTCTTTGCAGCGAAAGTGAAGAGCATTATCACTGGTTTGTGTTGACGAGTAACAGACATTGATTGTTTTGACTTGAACTTCGAAGACTTTTTGAATACACTCATTTTGTTTTTATGATTTTAACTTCTGCACTCTACTGATGTTCATTATGATTTGATGATGTTTGAGATCTATGACATTAAATGTTCTATATAATATGCGGTAGTTTATTCTCCTTCAGGGTTTATTAAGTCTACCGCTGTTTGCATTACTTCGGTTATATCTTCGTGAAAAATGCAACCGTTCAGCCAGGGTCGATGAACAAGACCAAATATGTGGTATTTATGCAATAGCTGGTTTTATCGGTATATCTGGTTATGATACAGCGTTATTTCAAGTAAGCTTTGATGGTCAGCTTGGTTCTACCTTTGCACTTATAAATTTATTAATAAGATTATATATTTGACAAATTTTGCTATAAATTTTGGTGATAGTTTTAATAATCCCTAATCTGTATCACTTTTTTTACTGAAGTGCCCTACTACATTACTACTGGTTTTTAATATTCTACATCTTTTACACTCTGATTTTTTATATTTAATGTGTCTCTTTGTCGTTTGATTTCGAGGATGACTTATATTAAGATTTTGATTCTCTTTTGTAGAAGAAGTAAAAATTTACATTTTACAGATCTCAGGTTACATTTACAGATCTAAAAATAAAAGCTATATTAAGCTTGATAATGTAATTAATTTATTTGCGAGTGATAGTGATTGTTTGTTTATTGTTCCAGAGCGCATTAATGGGTGTTAGAGTCGTTGCGAAATATTGGGTTTTTGTTGTCAGTCTTGTTTTGCTCATTATTCCAGTCTATTCACCGCCAGTTCTGTACACTGTTGGTTTTTTCGTATCATTCAGTGTGCTAATTATCCTGCTGCTGGTATGTTTTCTCTTTTTTTCTAGTAGGAATTGTGATGTCATTAATTCAAAGTTTGTTCCGTTTAAATTTAAAGTTAATTCTGATTTTCTCAATTAAAAAATAAACATTACTATTCAGTTCTTATCATTTTTTTGTATGAAAAGGAATTTTTCTCAATCGAAGAATTAAAAAGAGTATTTTTCTCACACACTATAGATGACTCAGTCACAAAAGTGAATAGGATATATCTGTGTATCGAGCATTTTTTTTCAAGATCAAAGTTTTTGATGGACTGTTGCGGTGCAAATTAAAGATTCTCTTATTTAATTAAAAATGGAAGTTCAAAATTTATTGCATAGTTCAATGGAAAGAATTCTTAAAAGGATAAAACTAAGGTTTTCAAATAGAATAGAGCAATAATTTACAACTATTAAATTTCACAGTCGAGCATTGATTTTGGCATGGACCAGACATATCGTATAAGAAAATAATAGCAGTGTTACTCTGTTTCATTTATTAGTTTCCTATTAAGTAATACATCGTTTTTTTTAAGTTTCAGTTCTCAGTACTTGATAATCACGTTTAAGATATTCTGTATTTGATTGTGCAAGTGATTTTTGATTCAGTTAGTTTCAGCTTATTTATTTCTTTTTCATTTCTGGGAAACTTTTAAGGGATCTTACATTATGGTCTTTCTAATTTTTTTTTCGTAGAACCAATCAAGTGAATCTGTTTTAACATAAAATACCTTTTTTTTCAGTCTTCTTTTGGCTGCTTATGGCGTCTCTTATATAGTTACTTTTCATTTCTGACGATATACACATCAGTTGTGATAATAGTTCTATACTGTTATCAGTTCCCATCAATATCATTGATTTGGCAGAAAGCGACAGGACTTAGTGATGCCTGGAATCACGATATAGGCTTAGTTAATTACAAACAAGAAGGAGATAAAGGTAAGAACGTTCCTTCATCAAGCCACATGTATTTAATTTTCAGATTCGTTCATATTTTCATTTGAAATTTGATCCTGAAATCGAAATTCTTCTGGTAGATATTTTTTCGCTTTATTTTAATAGTCATATATCATTAATTGTTATTTTATTGTTATACCAGTATCTTACACACAATATATTTTCAGAACTTTGCTAATTCATTTGATTGGACCAATTTCACTTTTCTTAGTGACCATGTTGTACTTGAAATTTTTATGATCTCTGGTGTCCTTTCATTTCTACTGTTTCCAATGCCGCTGTTACTGATACAGATGGAGAAACTTCTAATGGTAAGTTGTATTCTGATATAGTTGCTTTGCCACTTTCATATAGATTTCTCCTTGTTGTATTATTGTTGTTTTAGGGGTTTTCTTAAGACGAATCAACTGATCATAAAAATTTGAAAAACTTGCAAGTTTTGTTTTTCTTCAAAGACTTCTTTTCTATAAAAGATCCCCAACCTTGAAATATTCCCAACATTATAAACTAATTAATCCGAGTTTAACCGCCCATGCTTATATCTTCGGTTTTGCTCAGTTTTTTCAAAATTTGATGACATTATAACAAAATCATCTGTTATCAAGTATTAAATATGATTCATTTAAATATGTTTATTTTGTTTTAAGTTCTTTATCCCTGTTTATTTGATTTATTGCATACATCCCAACATTATACTTCTGTTTTCATTCGAGTATCGTTTTGCCGATGAAGTTGTAAGCTGCGTCATTCTAAATAATAGAAAACGGTATATCTTCACTTCATCGAGCTTCTAAAATTCGAACGCGACAACATTATTGAAATTTCTCAATTCATTTTCAAATTAGTTGTATAATTTTTTTCTTCTTTTTTGTTTGTTTGCATTTCTCTTGATTTTTGGCATTATTTCAAGGTTTTCATGGTTTAAAAATTTTGACTTTTTCTCTAATTGAGGAAATTTAAATCCCTAATCATAATTTTGTGCATGTCGAATATAAACTTTTTTTCTATGTGGATTTCTTGTAATTCTATTTCTATATTTCTACCTGTCGACTTTATTCTGTGATGGAAAAATTATTTTCTTTGCTTTATCACTCAATATTCTGCTTTGTTTTGCAGTTTTTAAAATAACTTTATGCTAATAGTTAACTGCTTAAATGTTATAGAACTTGACTTTAAACATATGTGTTTGAAGTTTATGTTATTTTTGGTTTTATTAGAGTGCGAATTCGGCTTTTAGATTTGATTTTTAAATAAGTTTGAAATGCAGCATGAAAGCGCATGGAAATGAAAAATTTCCTCCTTGACGGTAATTCATAGTTGGCTGCTGCAGCAGCAATACATGGGTTAATGTTCTTGATGTTTACAACTATAGGTTCTTTAATATCACGAATGATGTTAAGCGCGGACTCTTGGAGTAAAGCCGAATTCGCCTCTAATAAAACCAAAAATATAAATTCCTTGCTACGTGTTTTTCAGCAGGTAATGAATTAGTTGAAATTGTCTTTGATGTGGTTCCCGCGCAATATGTAGTACGTATTGATAGTTGACCTCTTCTTAAATCACTTAAGTTTTATTTCAAATTGGTAGAAATGAAATTCAAATCTACACTTCTCTTCTAACTTTTTGTTTCGAGCAATTTCTCCAACTCTCTATCTTTTACTCCAACTTTTCATGCTATAGGTTTCGTTAATTTTACACCAGTATAATTTTGTCGACGAGTTGTGAAATGTCTGCAATATGGTAATATTCGATGTCTGTTTCAATTTTGTAGTAATTATGGGAGATTTATTTAAATATATGCACACTGTAGCTTATAAATGTGTCTTTCTTTTCTTTTTTGTAGGTATTCTGGTGATAATTTTCTGTAATCTTTTTCCCAAAAACAAAAGAATTCTAACAGTTGAGAACCTCACTAACTTAAGTGGCCATAAATTTGTGTCGTGCATGATTTTTATAGTATGAGAAGATCAGTTTTATTCCTAACTTTCTAATCGCTGCCATTATAGAAGTATGCTGTTATTAATGAGTCCCGTCTTCCATATGCCTTACGCTTAACTTTTTCTTCTCTGTTATTCGTTTTTAAAATTCAAGATTTTTTAAATTCTTTTAAAGTTGCAGTTGAGATGTATTTTATCGTCACATACGAGTTATTTTTCAGATGTAAAATTTTTAAGAGTATAGTGAATCTTAAAATTTTTCAAGAGTTTCAATAAGTATGTCGAAGTTCACCTTCATATATGCAGATTTATTTATTGCAGAACAACAGAGTTTTTACGCCAAAGTAAAACATATCGCAGAATGTGTGAGAGAAGCGTTATGGAACATTGCAGAAGCTCATGTGGCCAAGCTTGTCATGTTTATATTAGTTATTGTTGCTGTCAACGACGTAAATTCATTATCTTGAACTTATTGAATTTACCATCAAAATTAACAGTAGCTTATGATATCTTATTAATTTATTAATTTTGATGGAGTTTTCTTTATTTTTATGACTGAAGAGAACTGTTTCCATCACTAGCCTCTTTTAACATAATTTTTAGTTTATTAAGAAATGCTCTTGCGCATACTACTTGGATTTTTGATACACAAAAGGAAAAATATTTTCAAATGTTGGAACTCTTTCTTCCAGTTAAAATTTATGCTTTTACAGATATGCGCGCTCAATTTAGCCTTAATCATTTTAACTAGTATTTCGGTTTGTATTCCGACAATTTCATCGACTGTTTCTTTGTTGTTATGTTTATTCATATCGGCATTTATCACGACTAGAATGGTTTACCAGGTTGCTTTTTTGTCTTGAACGAATATTTCCTGAATTTGTAAAATGCGTTAATATGTTTATATAAAATATATATCTCATTTCAAAAAAATTATTGAATTGACTAAATTTATAGATGCATTTTGTGGTGGAAAAACCATTACCAGTGTATTCGGAAGAGTTGATATGTAATTCGTCTGAATATACCTTGGATGCTACTGCGTACTGGCTTGGTTTTCGGAAAGTACCGATTATTGGAAATTATGTTGGCGTAAGTAGAAATTTTGTTAAATTCCATATTTATGCCATACTGTTAAACACTTACTCTTCGGCATATCGCTCTCAAACATAGATAAATTTTACATGATTTTGCCATTTCTTTTGCAGGGTTTAATAATTGCTTTACTAGCACTAGCACTGCAAGCCATTGTTATCTATCGCCAGCAACATAAACGGTTAGTTTCGGGACCAATACTCCAGCTCATGGATTGGTATTTCCGGAAGCAAATCCCAACGATTGGGATGCTAGTATGATTGATATGATCAAGTTTTTCTTGAATTTTGGATTCTATAAATTCGGTTTGGAGGTGCTTATTTTATTTCGACAAATTTCAACCTATTACCAACCTAAAACCTTGTATTTCATATATGTAAAGTTTAAAAATTGAAGTTGTCAATGATAATGATGGTTGTGGTGGCATGGATACGAATGGATTTGCTGGCATCGCTTCTTCTTATTTGGTTAATGGTATTCGTATTCAGTTCTCGTGTGACATGTCGATACTTATGGCCTGTGTTCCTTCTTTATCTTGCTGTTGTGTTTCCCTTACAGTATGCCTTCTATGTTGGCTTGCCACCATCCCTCTGTTTTGGTATGTACTTCCACTAACTATACCGTTTCAAATAGTTATTTGAAATATTGAAATATTTTCAAATCTTTAGTAATATAAGAAGATTCAACGTAAAATACATTTTTAAATGTGTTTCTGCTTCCTATTCGAAGACTCTGCAGATTATCCATGGAGCCGGTGGTTGTCGAATCCGTTGCAAAATGATAATTTGATATTTTGGTTGGATTTGCCTAGTTATCGCTTTGAATTAAATGCGAATAAGTCGGTGGCCGATTTCCTTCTATTGTTGATGGTTGCTTGTCAGGTGAATATTATTTTTACTAATTCAGTCTTCAATTTCTCTCTGTTTTTCTGCATTTCAGGAGTACGCTTTTCGAAGTGAAAGTAATTCACCGGCAGGCGATAATGAATCCATTTATGCTAATAGCGCGTGTTGTGATCTAAAACGAGACAATCCAACATATGATTTTATTGCCAAACGGCGGTCAGAATTTTGTTTCGAAATTTTTTAATTAAATTTCTTAAAATCTGGTGTATTGACTAAACAAAATGCATTTTTTATTGTTTTTGCAGGAGCTGTGTTGATTTTTTGAAAATAATTGTCTTCATGTACGGTCACTGGATAACTATTGTAATGGTGTTAGTGGCTGGTTTGGGTGGTTTATCTTTATTTGCCCTTGGTTATATTATTTTGGCATTTTGGATACTTTGGCAAGGAACAAGTTTATATGTTATGCCAGATTATCGCAAGACTCTTGGACGATGGAATTTACTTTTGTACTACACAGTATTTGTTATGTTTTGCAAAATTCTTTGCAGGTAAGTATCTCTAAATTCTATGATATATTTCTAAATTTCACGAGAATTACTCGGGGTTTGGCGGACATGATATTAAAGTTACTCAAATATAACAGCACATCAGGAAGGGTCATGGACAACTTTGTTAAATTTATCTATTCTAGACTACTGCATTTTTTATTAGACATATTACGATGTTAGATAGACAAAAGCATATTTCAATTATATAATTGCAGTAGTCTAGAATAGATACATTTTTTATGAAGTGCACTAACTGATGCAGTATTCGACGCAGTGCTGAATAGGTTTAGAATTCGCTTTTCTTTGTTATTGTGGAATGATACCTAGCTTTCTTTGTTTCATTACCACTTCTGACTTCCGGTCTCTTGCTTCAGATACAAGGATATGGTTTGGTTCTGTTTTCGAGAAATTGATTGCATTATTAATATTGCATCAGTTAGTAGTACTTATATGGTTTCTATTATTGAATCTTGGTGCGTGTCTATATTCTTATTGAAACACGATGCTCTGTTGACTTCTAGGTTGAAGCTATCAATCTTTATTGATCGTAGATATAGCGAAATTCTTTATGATTCGCTCAACTTCTTTCATTAGATTCATTTAGAATTTTGTTTGTATCAAGCATTGCTTACGGTAACCACATTTTTATGAAGTGCAGGTATTCAGCAGTTCGATGACTTTCGATCAGTTTGACTTGCCAATTAGGTACCATTCAAAACTGATGGCGAGAGTTTTTTCTTAAATTCTTTGAAAAATTCTGTAGTACCATCATTATTACAAATTTGTTATCTTTTAAATAAATGACTTAGTTGAAAAAATAACGTGTTAATTGAAAAGCTCTAAACTAGTGCATATAGATTGCTAGGGAACATACAATTTCTTCTGTGTGTAAAAAATTGTAAGTGCTAATTATTGGAACGAGTCTATTCTCTTGTTTCGGAGATTATCATTGTGAAAAAGCATCAGAGCAGTATTTTTTGATCTTTGAATTATAATATATTTAAATTACCACCAACATCTTTCCGTTTTGGTATCGTCCTTATTTTCATTTGTAGTCGAGCCGGTGTAGCTTCTCGTTTTTTTTTTTTTTTTTTGGATCTTCTGTATTTTTAGCTATCATGTGAACTTGTGAAAACTGTGTCTGTTCTGGCTAATGACATCCAAGTAGATGAATGCTTTTTCTTATCGGTGAGGAAATATGAAAGAACATATCTGAATATTTTCCGTACATTTTTGGAAATATAGTTAGCCTGTTAATCTTATAACTCGTTTCAAAACCGAAGAAATTTCTCCCGAGCACAATTTCCAATATTATCAAATGGAATATTAAACTCAAGTTTCAAATTTCAATACGGAAGTTAAAGCATACTTTAAAGGCTATAATCGTTAGCAGCTTAAAGGTCAAGAAGGAATTGTTGCTGTACAATCGAGTATAACGGTCTTAAAAAAATAGTTTAGATTTACCGGCTTTAACTTTCATTTATCGATCTTAACTTTCATATCTTTTCGAGCCATTTGTTGCAGCATACTGTTTGCTAATCTTGCACCGTTGATGTGTCGTTTCACTCTAGATGCCGAATATATATCCATTTTCCTCATTGTGAAATTAGAGCATATAATTTAGAGTTTTCCAGGAGAGTACAACTTAGAAATGATTTCTAATAGTTGCTTGGTAAAGAGTAACCGACTTCTTCAGCCAGCCGCGTTAAGATCCATTTTTGATTCATATCGTGAAGATGTTTTGGTGTCGTGAAGATGCTTGATATAGATATTATTTCATAGAGAAAATGGTTGTTTCGTTCATCTTAGTGTAAGTACTATGTAATTAGATTTGACTGGAGATTCTTGACAGTTATCATATATCGAAATACTAATTGATTTGTGAAATTCAGAAATATTTTTATTTAATCATTATAGCTAACAGCAGAGTGTACTGCCCACTACCTAAAAAACCGTTGATTTCCGACATTCACATCTTGTCAGTAGTGGGGTATCTTGAATAAGGGACTTCACATATATTCCAGAATTCTACAGCTACTCTGGTCCGCCGGAAAGTTGATGAAATGAACCGTCACGGCTCTGTTTACTCTATCATCATACATAAAGATTGGTTTTTATTGAACATATCCGAACAGATTTGGAAATTTTTTGCTTTATTAGAAACTTTGAATCTGTTAATACCTCATTTTCTGTAGATTTTGAAACTAATTTAAATTTCAGGTTTTCGCATGTATTTTTGTTCATATGCTGATAGAAACAAATCTTTGTTGCATTCGTCAGCTGTTTAGCATTGTTTGCGTGAGTTTAATTCCTGGCAGGATAAACAACTATTACTTACCCAGCGAACGTAAGTTATGAAACTCATATGTGCGAGTTCGAAATTTTCGAATTGATTTTTGCTAAACTATATTATTTTCTTTCAGAACAAGAATTCGATCGAAAATGCGGAGTGCAAAAGTCGGAAACACAAATAGGATTTGACACATTTGCATTTGGCTTATTAGTATTGCAGCTTCGGATCTTTAATTCATGGTACTTCCAACACTGTGTGGTTGAATATCGATCTGAAGCCGTGCTAATGAATCGGTAATGTATGATTTTCAAATGTAATAGAGCATTTTTGGATGTCGAAATTTAATTCATTCAAATTAGATTCTATTTCAATTTATTTGAACTTTTTCCTTTCTTTTCAGTGGTGCGGTTCTTCAAGACCAACTTATCGAGAGGGAAATGATTGAACAGAAGAAACAACAAGAGAAAAATTCAAAAATATTAAAATGCGTACGGACCAGATTCGTAAAGACTGTGAAAAACGTCTAAGCAAAGTTGGCGCTTTTGTATCGCAAACATACGGTCAAGGTATGCTGTTTTCTCTGGAATTTTTCTGCTGTTTTTACTTGAGTTTTCTAGATTGAGTGAAACTCGAGTTATCTGAACTGAATTTTTGTACTCGGTTTTAGTCTACAGATCTTTCAGTGTTGTAGTTTCAGTTGAAAACATAGATTTCGGGGCGTAATGTTGTTTTGACCTATGCTCTCTGAAGGTGGATTAGTTTTGTTATATTCCTTTTATTAAATAACGATTTAGCTCTTAAAAGATTCTTAGAAATTTTGAATTTTCGGATGAGTAACTTCAGAGTCGTCTTCTGTAGGAATTTAAGGAAGACGGTAGAATTTCTATCTTCCTTTAATGGAATTTTTTTGTTTTCTGGGACTTGAATTGCTGCTCTAGGAGTAGTTTCGATTTTCAGTATCTACCGATTTTAAGTTAGGTTTTTACCACTGTTTGCATTTGACAATTTACAAAATTCCCAGTTTTAATTCCAGTCTGTTATTCTTATATTTGAAAGCGGAATTTTTACCTTCATCTAATTTTGCCTTCATCAATTTTTTTTTGCATCAGAAATTCCTATGTTAAATTTCTAACAATGCTGACTCATCATTGTCTGTATTTATTCATCAGTATCATAAGTTTTGGAGCGAAATAGAATTTCGAATTTTATTTGCTAGAAATTAGAAGGGTGACATGAAAATTTGAGAAAGCTTCATTCAGTAATTTTATAGTTTTTGCAGTCCTCTTCAGTTGCTGCTGCTGTTTCTTCAGAAAAATTTTTTATTACTATGTAAATTCAGTTGTATCACAAAAATATTTGAAGCATACATGATGTGAATACACCTTTTTGAACTACATTTCATTTCTTCATGTTTCTGCTAGTGTTTTATTCTTTCTTCTTCATGTTTCTGCTAGTGTTTTATTCTTTACAAATAACTGGACTCGGTGCGTCAAAAACGGAAGCGCATAATCTAGATAATCTTAATCTTAGTATAAGCTGAGTGATCCACGTGAATATTTTGGCTACCGAATGCTTGGTTTATTTTTAAAAAAAATCGCTCTGCAAAAATAGCTTGTTTGTTACAATGTTAACTTATCAATTCAATCTCACTCCAATTTTTTGAACTGAATCAAACATCTGTTAAACATTATTCTTGTAGTAAGTACTGAGACTTTTTCATTTTTAGTGTTTCTTTAATGTTTTTCTTGGTCTCGGAATACTTTTGTCGATGTCTAAATTTCTCAAATTTTTTGGAATGAAGGCAAGAGGAGAAATCCATTTCAGAACCAACAAATATCTTGACGAAAATAACTACTTTCAAAGCCAGTTTAAATGTTTTGCACAGAAGCTATTGATAGAACAAAAATTCTGTACCACATCTTTTCAGCCAAAAGAGCCGGTGATTATTATATGTTTGAATATGATCCATCAGAGGATGCGCTGGATGAACTAGTAGAAACATCCGTCCCAGAAGTAACACCAGGAGCTAGTGATTTTAATAAATTGGATCCTGCTCAGGTCAGTTGATTATTCACTGAAATTTACCCCTTAAAATGGCGAACCAAGACGAAAACATTAATACTTGCAGTTGTATAAATTCTAGTAAACATATATTTTAATTAAAATCGCGTTCTTTATATTTTTTAAATTTACAGTTGTGATTTCAGCTGATGCATACAGCTATGCAACATGATCTTGATTTGGTCCAAACTTTGGATGCTGTTAATTCGGCTGAGCGAATTGAGATTGACGAAGAAAAGCGTATGATCAAAGCTGTTTCAGACGAAATGAAATCATCGCAACGAGAGACAGCATTGATGGAATTATATATCGATGAAGAACCGAAATCTGGTATATTCCCTCGCTAATTTCTAATGCTAATAAGGATGTTGCTATTAGTAGCATAATTGGATCTCTAACAATCAGCATTTTTAAAACTGTTTTAAAATTCTGCAATATAATCTTTGCGTTGTGCTGTTTTATCATAACATAGTGAAATACTTGATAATTTCATATTAATTGTGTAATTGAATTTTGTTTGTCCCATTTGGTTATAATAGCTCTAAATTTAGGGAAATTTTCATGCTTTCAATTGCTTCGAATTACTATCACTTTGTTGTTATTATTATATCTCAGAGTTTTCAGATGGACAAATTGTAGCAGGCTCACGTTTCTTGCAGAAAATGTTTATTTCTACCCTCGGTTGGTTTGCTGCATTTCTTAACCGTAGATCTCGTGAGCATCGGTACGTCGCTTATGTTCTTGGGAAAGAAAAAGAGAAATTAAAGGAAAGACTGAAACAGGTACTCGATTTACTAGTTTTTGAAAAAGTGCTTCGTTATTTTTAGTTCACCTCGTTAGACTTTTTAGACATCCTTTTCAAATTTTTGATTGACTTTATCACAATCAAGAATAATTATTCGAATAATTTTGCTATTATCATTTGGAGGAACAATGCTGATTAAGAGTTAGTTAGATTTTGGAGAAACTCTTTTAAATTTAGTTTTACAAAAACTAAAACTGGTATTTTTTCCTATTAGATGTTGAAGAGATTATCTTAAAGGGAAGCAATAGTGGAAGAATTGATCGTTTTTTGAGAAAATTTGTTCTTTAATATGAACATGCTACTGCATGTCGTATTATGATTAAATCAGAACTGTAAGAATTGTTAGAATTGATAGCTAAATGATATTTAACGCTTTTACAAAGAATCGAAGAGCTTCGCCTTTGGAACATCCAGTGGACTGCTCAAATATCGAGTATTGTTGTTAAAGTCAATTATCATGATATAAATATAAATTCATGTATTTTGCTGCATAAAATTTTCGAACTCAAGAGATTCTGGTTTGAATAACTGAGATTTTACAACTTGGGTTGCCTGGTAGATGTATATTATCATTAAAAAGAAAAGCAAAAATTTTACCGGATCACATGGACTGCTCGATGAAAGTTTCTGTCATTTTTGCTAATTTTGGTCGATTTGTGTGGAAGATTTGTTTTTTTTCAAATTATGAATTCTATGAGTATTACTTTAGCCGCTGGTGGATGCTTCCAGATCAGTTCTTGACGTTCGACATGAATTTAATCAACAAAATTTGTGCTGTATTACAAGCGAAAAGGACATTGAACGGTTATTTTGATTTTTGTTAAATTTTGCTCTTCACAGAAATCTTCTCGAGTTTTTTTAATTTACAATCCCTTCATATCTTATATGACTTTGATCTTTTGTTTTCTTTTTTTTTTTTGATTCTCAGTGAACTTAATCAGTATTTATAAACAAAGATATGTGTATCGGTCGATATTCAATTAGTAACATGTAAATTGCTTGATTTACTTCTGTTGTGAGTGGTTTGATAATGATCTTTACCCTCATTCCTTTGTGCCGTAATGTGCATTGCGGTACGTAGCAAAAGTTCTTTCGTACTAGCATAAAGGTTAAAAAAATCAGCAGGCATGTATTATACTTGAAACTTTCAACTGGTTTCATAGTGTGAAATTATGACTTTTATTTTAAGATTGGAAAGTGAAGTGGAGAATCGTTGGCAACAGTGGAATGTGTTTTCACGCTTCTTAACTGCAGTTGGATATTGCATTGCCGCTCATACTGATGTCATTTGTTATCTTCTAGCTATAATCAACCATGCTCGATGTGCTGGCATCATTTCATTACCATTGCCTCTTCTCATTTTCTTTTGGGGTTCCTTAACAAATCCTCGTCCGACAGAAATATTTTGGGTGATTTTTTTCTTTAATTCTGCTTTTCCAATTCTGCCTTATTCATATTCATATTTGCCTATTTGTGTTGACATTTCATTCAAAACAGAATTTGACGAAACAAACTTTTAATTGTAATTTTCAGATTATAATGATAACTTATACAGAATTGGTAGTAGTAATTAAATTTATTGCACAGTTTGGTTTCTTCTCATTTAATAGTACAGCCAATATCATCAAAGCTGCTAATTCTATTGATTATGTACCCGGTATTTTGGGCATTCGAAAGACGGATTATTATGCTTTCTGGGATATCGCCTTACTTGTTGGTATATTTTAAATCCAGAGATTTTTTTTTCGAAGAAAAAGGATTATTCAAATCACCAGAATATTTCGATCAATGTGTCACTATTTTCAGCTCTTTTTTTCATCGATATATGCTTCGAAGGTTGGGTTTATGGAAGGAAACGGATGATAAATTTAGATCATCTGTTCCTCTCGTACAGATAAACAATCCTGCTAATGCGAATTTGTCGAGTGCATCTCAGACAATTGTATGTTTCGTTTATAGAGCATGAAATATTTGCTTTTTTAAAAATGTATAATAAAACAAAAATAGTTTCTCATTATGTTTTTGTCACATTTTTAACAAATTTTAGGCTGATTTGGACATTGCACCAGCGACAAAAGAAGGTAAATTTTATCAATTTTTCTTTTTTCGAATTGATATTTATGAAATTTTAATGACAAAAATATTCTTTGCTATCATCTCAGATTAAAAGTTGCAGTTATGCATATTAACCGCATCAAGAATTTCTTCAATATGCTTTTCAATCCAACAATTCGATATATAAAAGACTTGTATCCATTCATGTTCTTGATGGATGTATTATGTTTTTTCGTAGTATCTTTTGGCTTTTCTTCATTTGACTACAGCGGTACTGGAAGCGTTGTACGAGATATCAGCGTAATATTTTTGAAGAAATTATTGACTTTTTAGCATCCGTAGAAGATTGACAATATAAACTGAGTTATTATTTAAGTCACTCAAACATATTTTTCAGTCTAATCGTGTTCCTATAACATTTGTATTGATGCTTATTGTAATATCCTTGATGATTATCATCGATCGGGCGTTCTATCTTCGAAAAGCTGTAAAATGCAAATTTTTATATCAATTAATCATAGTTGTTTTCCTCCATGTTTGGATTTTCTTCGTTCTGCCACAGATAACTTACAAGTCAGTTGATTAAACATTTTTAGCTTGATAACTTCGAATTTCACTAACTCAACACGTCAGATGTATATAGATTTGCATCATATTTCGTAGTTATTAAGGAATTAATATTTGAGCTTCATTTAAGAAATTCTAGGCCTCCTTGGCTCAACAAAACTGCACAATTTCTATACTTCATTAAATGCATATATCTTTTAATTTCTGCCTGGCAAATCCGTAATGGATATCCGACATTATGTGCGGGTAATCTTATAACACATGCATATGGCCTTGCGAATATGGTCTTCTTCAAATTGTAAGTTATTTTTATGATTAAGTTAATTGAGAAATCATTCAAACATCCCATTCCTCAATGGTATCGTGACTGTATTGATCAGACAAAAACTGTCAGTGCTTGCTATGAAGAATTTCATTCAATTAATCGACTTGTTGGGCAGTTGAATGTTTTGGATCTTTTAGTCTTAATTGGTCCTGTTTGTTTGACTTGTTCAAAATTTCAGGAATAATCTTGCCCTTCTTTTTCATTATTCAAAGGTTACTAAATTTTGTGGCAATAAAATACTAAAATCGGATTTAATGCGAGCTTTAAGAAATAAGATTCTCCTAATCGGAACAAAATATTGTTTCCAGATTTATGGCTGTTCCATTTCTGTTCGAATTACGGACAGTCACCGATTGGACTTGGGCTGACACCTCAATGCCGCTGTTTGATTTTTTCAACATGGAGAACTTTTATGCAATTATTTACAATTTGAAATGTGCTAGGACATATGAGAGAGTTAGTTATTAGTGTTATATAATATTTGCACAATAGATCTTACATATTTACGTTTTTTTATTTTACATAATTTAACGTTTTGTCTGCATTCATTTTAGCTCTCCAAATATTCATAAATTGTATTGATTTTAATTTTTGATGAATTTGAATGACTTTTCAGAATTTCCTGACTCCAAGAGGTGTGGCTAAAGGTGCTGTTATCAAATATTTGATGGGTGTGCCAATAATTTTGGGTCTTATTCTTTTCATTTGGCTGCCTCTACTCTCATTTTCGCTGCTCAATAGAATTGGTATTGTGCTGTCACCGAATAATGTTATATTGACCATTGGGATTGAAGGCTATCCAGTAAGATTTTATGGCAATAAAGAGGGATGAGATTTAATTTTAAGATATTTTTTTAATGAGGAATTAGGAATAATTAATACATCCTTTATTAAGGAATTTCAGCATAGTTTGGCATGTGACGAACCATTAGTAATTGCGGGGAATTATTTGATTCCATCATTTTTATGATGCTAAATAACTTTGATTGTAGTCCATGTTCACTATCGAAGCTCAAGGTACTGAATTAGAATTCTTGACTGATGCTGAATACTTCAAATTACAAAATGCTTTTTCTGAACACTATGCTTCTTCGGATACTGAATCGATATTAAGGGCTCGTCATGCTGTTGCATTTATCAGAGAATATAATCCAGAAAATATCTTAGTAAGTTCACTTAATTTGCTTCGCTCGTTACATATATAATGCTTCCTTGGGATTGCTATTTCTTATCATGTACTCGATAAGTATCGATGCGCGTAATGGAGTGCTTGTGCTTAATGATCATAATATGCAAAAGATAGCTCAATTACAAGTCCATAGAAAGTTCATATGAGAAAGGGAAGAATTTTTTATTTATATATCATCTCATTTGCATTACTTTTACAATATATAGCATTTACATCAATAATAATCCTGAAATAAGAATTTGTAATATATCAGTCTTATCTCCCAGCTTTTAATGTAGATACATTTCAGTCGCAATCGAATTGTAATGAATAAAAGAAATTGCACGATAATCATCTCATAGTTTTCACTCTGAAGCTCTTAGATCGATCTTTTTCTAATGTTAATTTTGATAAAAATAGTCTGTTATGCTAAAAATGCTCTGTATAATTATGTGTGAAATAAGGCACCAACAATGTTTCTTATATGGATAACACATAGTTTTATCGAATCGAAAAATGGTGCTCTTGAAAAAACTAACGACTTGTAATAAATGGTATCCCCATTGAAAAGAAAAAGCAGTCACATTATGTGTTTATTAATTTCAACCCAAAAAATCTTATGACTGTTGGGAAGTATAGTCTTTTTTCTATTTCATTATCCTGAAAATATTCTTTGCCGCGCTTGATGTTGCAGCTGATTTTCACAATGAAAAGTTATAAACAGTAGGATAAAGAACTCCCGTATTGACAGAAAGCAAATTTCATCTTTAAATTGTGAGAAATTTTTCATTAATGAGTTTTTATTCGTTTCACTGAAATTTCATCAAAACTTTGTTGTTATGTAGCCGGAGTTTGAAAATTTCTCGGTCTTGATGGGATCATCTGAATGCAAAATGTGGTGTGCAAACCAAAATTTAGCATTCTTTTTGGACGAATTATTTCTAACTTGAAAATAAAGGAAAGGAGCATCTTATTTTTTAATTTCTGAGTCTTGTGCTCATGCAAAAAAAATTCCCATGTTCTTTAGAAAGTCCGTTTCCGCCCTGAATCACACGTTCCATGGCTTATTTCGAGCGATGCAATGGTTGCTATGAAGTATGAACTCAAAGAAGGAACAAAAATTTGAATGCTATCGTCAAGTAATTTTTTGTAATTTTTCCTCTCTGGAAATTCTATAGTCGTTGTTTGTGCATTGTACTTAGTGTAAATAGTCGACTGCAATAAATTTAATTATTCACAAAGAAAACAATGAACGAAGGTATTTAAGTATTCTATGAATGAAGAATGGAAAGTGAAATAGTTAATTCAGGTTGATTGTGATTGGTTTTTCCTGAATTTCAATCCTGGTACTTAAACCGCAGTTTCGTAAATTATTTGCATTCTTTCTTGCGTAACACTTGCGTAACACTTCACTTTCTTATATCTTTCGCAACTTTTTTTCTCTGGTCGAAGAAAAATAATCGTTTGTATTTATATAAAAGTGACTTTTTTTTGTTTTTTTAAGGTTTACGTACGAGCGCCCTAGCAATAAGCATTCTGATTATCCTACTCAACATTTCTATGCTCTAACCATTCCATTACCTGTAAATTCCACTGTACGTATCGAATTGGTCAAAATTTTAGATGGTCAATACAATCATAGTGTAAGTTTTAACAAATCTTTTATCCAACCCAGAAACGAATATGTCTGTTGTTATTATATCTTTAAATTCTTCCCTTCATGTTTTTGAAATTTCTGAGCTAATCATGTTTTTATGCATCTATAGATATTGTTGCAAAACGTATGGCCACCTTATGTAGTTATGCCCAATGAAGGAAATGTGAAGCCGGCTTCTTCTTTACTTCATGTAATCAGTGGATCAAATACCAAACCTTGGGAAGCATTTTCTAATATCTCCATGGAACTAAAAACCACGCACACTGCGGCAAGTGTTTCATCTTTCAAAATCATTTTTGCCCTTAAATATGATCGAATATCTTGCAAATAAAACATCAGAATGTGGAGTGTGATGTTTATTTCAGGAAAACAAAATATGGTGTGCAACACTGATTCAGAGCAATGAAACTGCTGCTCTTACATTACCACTTGAAGACATCAAATATGAAATTCGTCCGGAAAAGTACCTGCAAATGGTTGCATTTGTAGATCGTGTTTTTCCGTCATTTGTCAGCAAATATGTCCAAGGAGGGTATGCAGTGTGAATTGTTTTTCTTTTAGAAAACAGGGAATTAAAACTTCGTGAACTGTTTTTTTAATACCAAATATTAATGTCCAAAATCTGACATACTGAAATAGAAACACTGAAATCATAGTGGCTTGCTATGTACCTAATTAAATTGTTTTCTAACCGATTTTTTATTTTGCTGCATATTTAAGCATTTCATGGTATTAATGCACCATTGATAAATCCATAAATGTGGTCCTTAATTTTCTTTTATTGTTCAGTATAACTTTTTTTTTTTAATTTTCAGTATTATCGCAATGTACCTAGCTGTAGTCATGTTAGTAGGGCGCATGATACGTGGTCTTGTCATGAATGCCGGTGTGGAAGTTATGGTTTCTGAAATTCCAAATCCGGATCACTTACTTAAAATATGTCTTGATATATATTTAGTTCGCGAAGCTAAAGATTTCGTTTTGGAGCAGGTACTGATTACCGTGCGTATGGTTAATATTAGTTATCTCAAGGAATTTTTGAATTATTGTCAAAATCCACATATAATTTTTTTCAATAATATTTTTAAGGATTTATACGGCAAATTGATCTTTTGTTCCGGTCGCCTGAAAACCTTATCAAATGGACTCGAAATAAATTCAAAATTGACTGATTTGGGCATCCGATATGCTTGATTGCTTACCAAATATTATACAAAGCATGTGATATACATTAAATCAATGTTCACAATTGTGACAGTTGCAATGAAAGTTTTGCATTCGCACTTTGGTCTTGAAATAACCTGAAATTTATATAATCGTGATTTACGCATTTTGTGATTTCGACTCTGTGTTTATACATTTGTTAAAAAAAATGAAGTCGGTTATAATAATTTTGTTTTAAAGTATGTTCATTTTCAAATTTCAGTTGTGCGGTGAAAATCTTTGATGCTTCAAACTGCTGATATTGAAATTTTGTTTTTTAGGTAGTATGAAACATTGAAATGATGAATGTGAAACAATCATTACCTACTGCGTTGTTGATTTCTGTACTTCAGTATCACTGTTCGTGTTTATGAGAAAAGATTTTTGTTTGTTTATTATTTTCTGTTTTTAAGCTTATTCAGCGGAATTATCTCAACACATTCATATGGAACATATTCACTAGTTATTGTTTTCGTTATTGTTTATGCAATATAAATCCGATGCTACTACTACAGTGGCTTTTGCGATTTTTTCTCTCAACTCCAAACTCCAAATATTTTCAGAGCAGATTGCGCAATTAAAAGATCATCTTGCATCTAATAAACCACATGGATTAAAATTATAATTTGGAATGCATTAACTTTTTTGTCTCATAGAGCAAGATATGGATTAAACAGTCTTGTTTGAGAACAATTAAATTATGATTCATTCGAGCCAGACAATTGATTCAATACTAGCTCAAGAAAACTCGGGTTTGAGAGAGAAGCCCAAAAGCTACCTCATATGCTTGGGGATGGATTATAAAGTTTGTTAATTGGTCATCTGGGGATTAAATCAAATTTTCAGTAGATAAGGCCTGCAGATAATTGGGTTATGGAATGGTTTTCTTATAAAAAGTATTCCTACGAAAATATGATTTAGTAGAGCTGTTAATTCGTTTAATTGCTTGTAAGTCTTCAATCTCGTGAAATTGGAAGAAGGGACATGCGTCGATGATATTGGATATAGGAAGAAATTGTGCGATGATTGAGTGAACGCGATATGCATCGCTGTAACTAAACAAGCAGCAGTTTTCAGGAATTGTTGTGTGGCTTCGTCGCTTCCGAAATTTCTTTTTCCGAGTGTTTGCTTCTATTAAGACATAACTGGGGAACTTTTTTTTTTGAAAAATAAGTTTTTTCATAACTGTGATAATTTTCCAGCCAAATATGCAATTATAATTTAATTAGTCGTATGTCGCTCAAATTGACAGTTCTTAAAAATTATTTCTACATTTTCGATACAAATTGTGGCTTCTTGTACTTCTTCTGATCAAATATTTCTCATCTTCGCATTCTTATGTCCAGCATTCATTTTATATTTTCTAATTATCTCAGGTGTGATGTTGGAATATATTTCAAAGTTGAGGAATATTCCATTTCTCTTCGAATTTTGTTCCATAAAGTGCGAAAGTTTATGTTTTATTATGCAAGTAAGAATAAGTTGCGAAATTTTATTGATAACATCTGGGTATGAGCTGATTCCGAATCTTGAGAAGATTTTTCCTTGCTTCCTCAAATCTTGATAATACTTTAAGGATGTCCCAATGGATCCGTGATTGCATCCTAAAATAATTCTTTCCTCACTTTGCTACCTTTATAGTTAGTGCCTGTCGTCAAGGGAATTAATTGCCTTATCATTTATTAATTACATAACCTAATATTAACTAGATAAAGGACTTACCCATTATGTCGCATTAAGGCTCCGTATTTCATTCTGTAGAAGAATTCATGTGATATGAATTCCTGACTTTGCATGATACATTGTACATTAATTTTAAGGATTCCAGAATTTATTACGTTAAATCCTATAGTAGACGCTATTGAACCCTGAAATCTTATTATTTGTCTGAATCCTTAAATTCAACTTAGTTATGTTTCTCAGTTTTAATTAATTTTATTGGTATAGGTTTTTTTTATCGCTCTACTCCAGGTAAATGCTAGGAAAGAACGATCTTACTACCCTGTATGTTGCAGATCCTTTTGTTGGAGTTAACTCCGTCCGTTTGAAATCAGCTATTTCAGAGATAAAGTTCTCGAATAGCATGCTTCTCCTATCATGTTTATGCTTATATCGCCAACATTTGATATCGAATTGATATCTGAAATATTAACTAGGACATTTGAATTTAAAAGCTAATGATTTAAAAATGATTTTGATTTGATTAGCTTGTTTTCTGAGTTTGGATTATCTGGAAGTAACTAATACATAATATTTATTAAATAGCAATGGAATAAAAATAAAAATAACCTTCCGGGTCGAGGAGGCAGCGTTAATTGCCCAAAGCCGTCTACAAAGAAGCGTCCCCAATAGTCTTCCCCACAAAGTCGGAAAATCATCTTGGGCCAATAAAAGTTTTCGGAAAGTTGCTCTTTGATAGTAAATGTAAGACATACCGGTTGGGAAAATACAGCTATATCATCCTGGAATTAAGCTAATTGCGTGATAGTAGTCATAATTATCATTTATAAAAGCTTGGAATCCATTGGTGAAAGTAGTATGGAATTAAAAAGTACCTTTCCCTGGGGACTTGAATCAGTAATTGGTGACCATTCATGAACGTGAGATATATCGATTAGTGCACATTGCAAAGGTAGATCAACTTCATATTCAATGTACAGTCCATCGTGGGGAAAGTTTATCGCTCGTTCTGCAATATATTTAGCGCTTGCATTTATTTTCCAATTCTAAAGCCAATTTAGTTTAAGGAATGAAGCGTAGAATTGTTTCGGAAATTTCTATTATTTTTCAGTTTTAAACTTTTATCTTCTTCAAGTTGATATTTTTAAACTTTGGAATCTCCCTTACTTACCAATATCGATAAGATAAACGAATTTTGTAGTTTTTTGGGGTAGAAAATCGCTTATCATTCTACTTTCTTCCTTTTCAAACCATAACTAAAAATGTAATCTTTAGTGAGAGCCTGTATGGAAGGTGGTGTAGTATATGCTATAGATACGTAAGGATTTGAAAATTTTTTTCGAAATCTAATATAAACTGAAAGTAAAACTGGTAAAAATCAAAAACCGGATTTGAGCTGGCGTTATCAACGCGATCAAATTTTTCATTATTGACGATGGATAAGCGCGCTTTGTAAATACCATAACGACTTTCAATAGTGCTACTTGTGGAAAATAGATCTGGTTCTATGATGATATTTGTCTCATTTATTGCTGTTATTTTGCACAAAACGTAATGGTTACTTTCATCACTTATTTGCCTATGAGATCAAAGATTAATTATCATAAGTTAACTGAGTGGAGTACTTTCTGTAGTGACATATTATGGTTGGCGTTGTTTTTTCAAAAGATGATTGTATGAATTGGGATTTCAAGAAATTGTGGGAAGTCCCCAAAATAAATATGTAGAAGTGTAAGCAAACGTGTTATCCTGGACTGGGCCCAAATAGGCCATAATGTGCATCATCTGCTTGTTGCTTCTTATACTTCTTGTTTTTATTTGATGTTCCTTATGTGGTAAGTCAATTATTAGTTTTCGATATGGTATCCTGAAATAAGCTTTCAGAGTGAGAAATAAATAGGTTATTAGGTTGTAATAATGAAATTAAAGTGCAAAAACGAATAACCATCTTACATTGCTGGTCCTATTCGTTTATTTTTGGACATAATTTTTTCTGCTAATCTATTTTCTCCCATGTGAGTATACATCTTCGTAGTTATCTGGAATTTACTGTTTGGTTTTATTTGACTCTCAAATGTCTTCAGTTCCTTTTTTCTCTCGAAAAATTTATATAATTTCTTATGTTTTTCATTCTTTACACGCTGTATATGCTAAAAATTATAAACTGTTTTTGATTTCTTTAAGCTTTAAGCATAACCTTTCCGATCTCAGTAGGTTTTTCACCATCAACAAGAGTAAACACTCTACTACTGCCTGCAATTCAGAAACAAATGAACGGACAATTGAAATATTAAGTTTCCAATTAATTGATATGTTTGTTCATGATTCTGGAAAAATTTCATTATAATTACCTTCCTTCGCAACTCTCGTCGTTAATTCATCCTGATCAGTACCATCTTGTTCAAGACAACTTTGCGTTTCCGATACCTGAAAGATTCATACAACTTACAAATGGAGCAAGCATAGAAAATTTGGCAAAGTTTCCGAAACTTATAAACAAAAAGTAAATAAGATGACGGAATACTAATACAATTAGTTACTTAATTTGCAAATAGCTCACATACATTAGTAAGTTTATTCCTTCCAAAATGAAGTTTTTGTTGCCATCTGAAGGTGCAATCCTCTACTGGAATAGTAGACAATGTGGGCGTAGGCTGTTCATTGATGTTTTCCGTAGAATCATCGCATGATTGCAATATACCAATTACTGGCTCGCTGTACTCTAGGATCAGTCTGAATTTTAAGCTTGATGAACTTTACAAACTATAAAACAGCTTGAACAATTATATACAGTTACCAGTGTGATGCAGTACTAAGTCGGCATCAATTAGATATCCAAATTAATTGAAATTTTAGCCGCAAAATTTGGTGAAGTAAAAATAGAACATATACCTGAATTCAACGCCAGCAAGTGGTTCGTTTGTAAAGTAAACACCTCTCTCAGCCATATTTTAAAGATGATTGATTTGGATTTGTATATTTTAGATCAGGAATGTTCCAATTCATGTGATGTTGGCTGCTAGGTAACCAGGGATTTGTTGATTTTGCGACAAATGCTGACATTTCATAAACAAAGCTAATGGAATTGAGATAAAAGCGGATAGAAATTGAACTGCGTTAATTTCCGATTTTATTTCCATGAAAAAACTAATAGTTTTACAAAAAATTAGACTGAAAGATGACTTTTAAATTACAAAATTACACTTTATTGTTATTTATCTAATGATTATTTCAATCTTTCTTTAATTCTGATTCATCATAGTTTGGAGATCTTAAATTTCGAACTGATTCAAAATTTCAAGAAATTCAACAAAATGATAATTTACAATATAACGAAAAAAAACTGTTAAGGTGTTCATGAGATTTTCAAATCAAAATATTGATAAATCTGATCAGATCAAAATATTGATAAATCTGATCAGGTCTGTACTTATGGTAATAATATATAAGAATTCTTTTAAAAACTACTGATTTTTCAAGATTTCAGAATATCGCATATGAGATAGATCAAGCCAATCAAATCTAAGATTGGTATGTTACACAACAGTACGCTCAACTGCAAAATCCAATTCCAGCATTCCAAGTAGCGGCTACTAGTATTTTACATTGATAATCATTTTAGTCAAACGTAATAGGTAGAAATTTCTTCGATTATTCCTTTTAACTGTTCTTTGAAATTCCATTGCCAACTCCTTTGCCACTTCAAAAATTGTTAACGAGTATATGATTTCAGGCCAACATCTGTTCAACCACATCGCGCGTACATGTCAACTCCAAATAATACTAACATCATTCTTTGTTTTATTTTCACCTAAGGAAGCATTATGAAAATTATATTTTCTCCACTCGCTAAGGTCACATTACTAGTAGCTGTTACTTTATCGTCATGTTTCACTGTGATTTTCTTTGTCTTACCAACATAATTCAAGAGTTTCTGATTCTTTGTCGACGCACGTGACACCATCAATTTCAATATTGAAAATTTCCATTACTGTGTTCTTTGAGACTGCAAAATCCCAATATATAAATTTCAATAGAAATTACTGAATATCGGTTTTGACATTTTTGCTGTTGTTCATTATAATAATACATATGCATTTTGGAACTAGATAAAATTTAATTGTCCTAAAACTGTTTGACTAACTGAATAGTTAGTCAAACAATATGGCCAACTTAGATTGCGATTTTATTCCGACAACTTTGGTTTAATATCAGTTAATATATTGATAGCAAATAGAAATGAAACTTTCAGGATGATAGAACTACGTGAAGAAACGAAACTGAACTACATAAAGAATGAAATGAAACTGAACAATGAAATTGAACAATGAAACTGAACTACATGATAGAACTACATGAAGAAATGAAACTTTCAGGATGATTGGTAGGAGAGAAAAGCGCAACATTTCAGTCTTAAATTGAAGTATTGAAAAGGAATTAATACAGAAAGTGCTGCAAAGGTTCAAGAACCTTCAGTAGGTATAACAAATACCTTCGGTGAGTATGACAAAAAAACTAGATAAATACGCAAATAAGAGTCGTGTATCTTCCATAGTTAGTTCAAAATTCTGCAAAGATTTTTACTTAGTCTGTCATGACAACTGATCGAAATCATCGATAAAAATCTGTAAGTTTTGAGATTGATTTTTGATATCCAAAAAACATTTAGCATTAAGGAAATATTATTTTTCAAAAAAACAAATAAAAAAACCCAATTTTTGTTAGGTAGACTAAAAACGGTATTTGAAAATAACATAGGTAAGAAGCAGGTAAGTGTAGACAATGATGCAACTATGACTGCGGCTTTCTTAAAAGCATACGAGGTCAAAAATGTATCACGATGCTCAATCTTAGAAAACGCCTGCAACTCGACCTCATCTCATTTCCATAAATCTGTTATACTGCCAAATACTGATTGCACAAAGACACATCTGCTTAGATAATACCGTACAGATTGGTTTAATCCCTATCCTCCTCTTAATTAACCCAATTTCAGGCGTCTCTAGTTTCACGATTCTGCTGTTTTGCCAACTCATTCTAGGAAAAAAAATGTAGTAACTAAGGCCGCAACTTTTTTCCACCGCGTCTCCTCTCCATTACACTTCAAACATACAACATATGCATGCTATTTGCCTTTCGAAAGAGTTTGTTTTTAGCTCTTGTTCCAGTATAAAATTGTTTTTTAATTGCCAGCACATTTTTTTTTCGCTTTTTCGCTGCGTCTTATAAGATATAGGAAAATCATTTTGGGGAAAAAAGTTAAAAAAGACTTTCCAGACTGAAAGCAATCTTCCATAGCTGAAGAAACTTGTAAAGAACTTCTGTTGTAGCTGTACTGTAAGTTATTCCTTTTTCTTTTCCATTTCCATTTTATGTTCCCTACTTAACTCTGCATGTACGATGTAAAGCAGGATCCCTTCTTAATACTCATGTTTGGAAGTCTACTTTATCTCCCCTCTTAATATTTGAAACTGGATTCGTCTTCCCATTTATTTTTCAATATTTGTTAAACGACTTTTTCTCTATAAACTTCATACTTCGAAAATGAACAATTTTTTATGCCATGTAAAATACAATTGTTATAATAAGCCATTAAAAAGGATTTACTTTTATTGTTTGTACTGCAAAATTAATTAGAAGTTCCAGAGCAAATATCATTCAAACATATAATGTACTTATATTTTTTCACTTACACTCAGCACTGGGTATATGAAAACTAATTTTATTTACATTTTGTTATTAGAATAACAAACAACAAAATTAATGATCGGTTATTGTATTATCTGTAAATTCATCACTATAGATATTCTTAGAATTATGAAATCAATTATATAAATGACAAGAAGACAAAATCTCTGCTGTGGACGCAAAAGTAGGAAGAGGACCGAACTATTAGAACGGCAGTTAGAGGAGTCATGTCAGTATGCTGGCCTGGAGCCACATCCAATCATTTGCATCAATCAGATAGATATCCAACATTACCGATGATAGCTTCCAATCAAAACGACCAACAGGTTACCTTTGATAACATTTTCAATAAGTATCATTTCGTAACTCAAAGAAAATTTTTGTTTAACGATCAATAAAATGTTCTTTTATCGAATTACTTATAGAGAGTACATCAATTTCACTCATGCAATTTTATTTCCTTTGCACAACATTTCTCAGCGTTGTCATTTAATACCAACAGCACGCCTTCGATCTCATCCTTATCATGGCCCCCGACATTAACCAAAAAGAAACCCACCTCCGTTCCTCAAAACATGAAAGATAACGTAAGTACATTTCGTAAAAAGGACTAGCTAACTTCAGATGCGAATATAGAACACTTTCAGCTTGCCCAGATCTTTTTTTTATAGCTTCTTCTATACCGCTCAGGAGTTAGCGTGAGTTTCTGTGGCAGGTACATATCAAAAGTAAATGCATAAAGGTAGAATTGTAAGAGGTTTATTGTCATTTGAAATTAGAATTTAACTAAAACTTTATTCCTATTTCATTTATTTCAAACGTATCGTGAACATCGAATGAAGAACAACGAATCCGCTAGAAAATCTCGAGAACTAAGGCGTCAAAAGAAGAATCAACTCAATTGCGATGCGACCAACTTCTGCAAGAAAATTACTTTTGCGGACTGAATTGTCCCTACTACGGAGCGAAATAGAGCAACTTCGACAAATTATTTCCATTTCCTCCAATAACTCACAGCAAAATTTCATCCCTGGAAACTCTGTACCTAGTTTGTAATTTTGTATCTCACATATACATGAAGTCCAATTTCTCGCACTGCTGAACAACCACTGATCTGACGTAGTCAGAAAATCTCAAAATTTCACAATCTAATTGACATCTGTTACAAAAATACATTTATTCATGAAACAAATTGAATAATCTCGATCTAAACAAAAAATACAATTACGTTACTTGCTTGAATTCCACGAGTTGAGTAGGTCATGTAATCAAGCAATTACAGACGTCAAAACAAATATATGCAAATAAGATTTTACATTCATTCCAAGTAACACATAAGAATTCCCTCTTGTCAACTTCTGCTTTGATGTATAATTGTCATCTCTTTCGCCTCATAGAAAAAAAAAAGAATTCGTGAAAGTCACAATTCCGATTACGAAAAAAATTCGGGGAGACAGTTCGCATTAGCCTTGAAGATCATATCCCATATGTAACAATCTATTTCTTAAGCAATAAAAAGCTACAACAATTTGTTGCAATCGATCAAATATAATCGCGTAATACATGTTGATATATAAGCGATATGCCTGAATGCACATAAACTACAAACAAATAAATAATGAAATAATGCATTGAAGAAGCACATGAAAAACTGGATTGTTCCTTGAATTTACGAATATAGGCGAAAACATCAAGTTAAACCAATAAAAGTGCAGAGATAAAAATCTGAAAATAAATACCATAGATAAACACCATGAAAAACATAAATCAGATGAAGAAAGAGCTTTAAGACTTGATTGGTATTAACATGATGACATAATATTAATGACATCAAGTTATAATACGACAGCAAGAGGAGATATTACTACACTGAAGAAGTATTATTGTTGAGCTTCTCAATTTCACGTTCTAAGTCGCACAAGTTTCGTTCCAATATTTCAACTTCTTCTAGTCGACTGTCTTCCACGGCTTGTTTTAAGTATCTAAAAATTAATGTGCTACTCTCTCATTTCAAGAGCGAGAACTTGGAAAAATCTTTTTCCTTTGTAAGAGCAAATTTAAACATGCAAAAAAAAGAGATTGAATACGATTTTTCGCGGAGTCTCACATTCATATAAAACTAACCCCTTGATAATTAAAATTTGTTCCTGCAATGGATCAACTTTATCGCCCTCTTCAATAAATGGATTGGCATGAAGAAACATCCTGGATGGAATCCAGCCATAATCTTCACAACCACCAACAATACCAGAAAAAGAAACAGGATCTTTCAAGTGACTCTTAGAATTTTGTTGAATCATTTCTGTTTCGCTTAAATGTAAGCTAAGTCCAGGATTTGAAGTTGACGGCTGCAAAGCATGAAAAAGAATTTCATATATGGACGAAAATGAAGTTACAAATAAGAAAAAGTTTAAAAATGACATCTATGAAAATTCAATAAAATCATCATAAACTGACCGTTATAATGAATGCATTTCTCTTCCTTTCCATATCTATTCGATGCTTAATATCAGCGCGTCTTTTTTCTTGCAATTCATTATAGCGATCTTCGCTCGGATGAAGATTCATTTGGACCATAAGCCGCTAAACAATAATACAAATAACAAATTAATATATGATGAAGAGATAAATTATACAATACTTTTAGTCTAATCATGAGAAATAAAGCAGTAATAACTGAACGTGAAAATTAACATCAAAGTTATAGGAACGATTCTCAGATTATTAGAAGAGGTGAAATCCAACCTGCAACATTTGTAGAGAAAAATCACGAATATTTTTCCGGATGATTTGTTCCCTCGGTGTGCAACGTTCAAATGTACTTTTTCCAGTGACACGATGTGTGTCAACACGAGAACTAAATTGAAGTAGAACAGCGAAGATCACTTATTTTCAGTAAATAGTTTTAAGATGAAATCAAAATTTCAATTTATAATTCTGCTAACCTCACAGAATCAATTTCTCTTTGCAGTTGTATTAGCCGATTTCTCAGCTGAACTGCAGAATCCAATGTATACATGGTCTCTCCTCGACTGAAAATCTTGATAGAACTTAGAAATTTGATTGAATAATGAATTTTGGGAATCGTTCCATAAACAGCTCCGAATTAGTTATTTAATCGCAACACTAAAATATTACAAAAATAATAAAAAACGTAAAATTACCATACACCCACCTCAGCGATTCTGAAATACGTACATAGGAGGAAGCCAATTTTTGGGCATCACGAAAAAGGGAGCAAAGGCGCTCGTAGAGTACCACAAGCATCGGTGGTGATGCAAGCATTTCCATTTTTTCATTACGAATATCCAACAAAATCTTACAATCCGAACAAATTCTCAAGTGCTCATTTTCGTCCTCAAAAGAATACATTAAATAATTTCTATTTGATCAAGCAAAATCTGGATTCTTTAACCAGTGAGTTTTTGTAGTAGAAAAAGCATCTTAAAAACATTATTTGGTTACTTGTTTTAGTGCATCAAAGAAATAATTATGCTAACAGCGAAATCTGATGAAACAGTATAGTCTGAGCCATGATAATCTTACAAACGCAATATGTGACAATAATATACAACTAGCTGTAAAATTTATCGTATTTTGAAAAGTACGACAACCTGTTGAAGCAATGACGCTAAACTGACTTCAGTACCGTCCCGCTTCACCAGTGATAATGTTGAAGAAAATAATTTTTCGCTTTTTAATCGTACTGACTGCAAGGATTCACTGGATACAGCTTGCTTAATAGCTTCAGCGACAGACGTAGAACGTGACATATGACTTAATGGCTCGTCTGGAATATTCGATTCTGAGTTTATTTCTTCCAATAACTGTGCCGCAAACGCTGGATTCGTTAATTTGCCTAAAAATACACGAAAATTGTGCTGTAAAATAGAGAGTCCAAAATCTAAGTCATAAATACATGGAATGGCCTACAAAGTCAGATTTTCTTCTTCAAAGGACACTACAACTACGAGTAACAACAAGTCACGCTAATTATTGCTACAGCTTTATATATTATATCAGCTTTTGCCAAATACGCGAATTTGAAAAGCGAAAAATTATTTCCATCAATGTTATCACTGATGAAGCAGGACGGTACTGAAGTCAGTTTACAGTTCCATGAAAGAAATGATTCGTGAAGCAGTGAAAATCTGAAGAACGTACGGGCATCGACGAAAGAAAGGAACTTTGAACATGTTTGACATATAATTTCACCGCATAATCGACAGTGGTGCCGCCGTCTAGTCAATGAAAATTTCATGGAACATGTTCGGCACCTCACAACATCACGATCGATTACCCAAGGTACTATTTCACGTTCAAAAGCTGTTTAGTGGTAAAAACTGTTGTTAAAACTGAATAATGTAAAAATGGTTTCATTTGCTGTAACAGATAATGTTACTTTCAATGGTTATTTTAAATACATTATAACAATCTAGAGAGACAGCATTTTACTGGAATTTGGCTAACCTTTACGTTTATTGGAATCAGAAGGGCATTGATTAATTAACTTATCAAGTCTAATGATCAAACTATTTGTTTTTACAGCAGCATCGTTTATACAAGGAGACCGACATTTCAAGTAAAAATCCGTATGACTCCTTGTAATTCCTGGAAAAGAAAAATGAAAAAAAAAACCACTACATTTAGGAAACTTTCGCAATCTTCAGTGTTAATCAAAATATAAAGGATATTCATGTGCCCTCTCGCAGCTGTCAATATTAACTTTTCTTTCCCAGTGAACATAGTATTCCATGTTTCATACCCATAAAAAAAAACAAAATAGATAAAACTTACCAAGATCCTGAAAAAAGTAAAAGCGTGTGCTGAGTGAGAGGGTTTTCAACGCGATCAAGAGCCATGCTGAAAATATATCTTGAAACTGTAGTTCCTCCTCCATTATTCAAGCTTGCATCACCAATTAAAAAGGATGCATCTATGTGTGAAATCTTTTGCTTGGCTTTATCGAAGATACCTGAAAAAATCTTCTATCTCATCATATGTATGTTTCTTCGTTTTTTCTACATGTACTAACGTGAACTTGCCTTTAATATGATCAAAAGAGTAGTCAGCCGGTGCTGATTTTGGATGATATTTTCCAACATGAATATGTAACGCTGTTAAATCGCCCAGATCTTGCATACAAAATGGGCACAGAAAGCCTTGTCTGAATGCACCACCCAAGTCATTTGTGTCATTATTATCCATATCCATGAGAATGCCGTCATTGCACAATGCGGTTAACCCTTCTTCCTAAAAATTTCCATAATTTATAAATCATCTTAAAAAGTCTAACAAATGTTATAATCTGATAATATTTACAAAGGTCACAGGATTAACTGTGAAACTTATGATGAAACTTACCATCAGCAAACTGCAATTGTTTCTGTGCAAAGATGAGGCTCCTCATCGTCGTTTTGCTCAATCACAGTAATTTATAAAGACTGTTCATGGTCAATGTGTGAAAGATAGAAAGCAAGAGGAATTAATTAGCATAATAACCCCTTCCGAATACTAATTTTTCAATTAAATATAAAATTACGATTGTATTTTTGATCTTCGAAAAGAATCAGTTACGTCCACATTTCATATCCACTGAGATCAATCCCCTATCTTCAATTCAGTGGCTCAATTTTTAAGCTAAGACAATATCTTCTTCACTCCTATTCGCCCATCCGGGTAATGCGACAAAAAGCGGCGACGGACAGTTTTTGAATTTGAAAAGGAAGAATTATTTAGCAGCTTTGTTTATATAAAATGAAATGATGAGGTGTTAAGATTAATCAAGTAAGAACAATTATACTCAAATACTTTTAAGCTTCAAATAGAATAACTAAAATGTTTGACACAGTATTTGAAACTTGAACAATACAAAATACAAAAATAACAAAATGCAGTAGGATCTTTGAGAAATGGAGCCTAAGATTGAAAAAAATATTCGATACGGGAATCAAACTTAAATTTTAAATGAAACACATCAAGATGAAGTTTAACAGATCGGCATGTTGGCATTTAATGATTTTAAACAGGGAAATAAAAAAGTGAAACGTGAAACGAATGCTCGATCATATCCTTTCCGAAGACTATATGCTGCAAACACTCTAGGACATGCTTCGCGTTTTTCAGAGCTCTTAATTTATAACTATGCCCTATACGGTTTATAATGTGTGAGCGTCATTTTTCGGAAATCATATGTTCTCAGTATCTTTTCAATTATTATTTTCTTGGTTTTTATTTTTAAATATTAAAGTGATGCGATAATTCTGCTTGATCCAAATATATGGAAGTAGTTTTCTCAGCGTGCTATTATATTTCTACAAGAACAATTCATATGTATATTTTGGTTACTCTATTTCTGTTGCTCGTTGTATGCTGACCCAGTATGAAGTTTTATTATAACAGCTTGCAATACGAACGCCGAATAAATCAGATTCGTATCGTCAGACGTTAGTTAAGAAAATATACGCGAAACAATCCAGTTCGCGGCTTTTGTGGAAATGATAATCAACTGCTAGCCTTTTGTAATGTACAGTGGCATTCATATCAGCTTTTTCTGTAGCAGAGGAGAAGTCGTAACTCTATGCTTCATGCTTATCCTATTGAAACTGCTGTTAAGCATAAAAGTGCTGTTTCCTACCCGAGCACTGTTAACGGTCGCAGTTTGATAAGATGATGCATGAAGAAATCTTTAACATTTTCATCAATATATTTAACACCTCCATAATATATGAAAGAAATCATTAATATCTTCATAAATAGAACTCTGAAGTAGATCAACTTTTCGACCTTTTTCAAAATTTAAAATTTTGGAAATTAATAGCCTCAGAGGTAGAATTGGGATTTCCGCAATAAATTGAGGCCTCCTGCATCTATCTGCATCTATAATATATTCTTTATCGAACTCTCAATAAATTCTGCAACTAGTGGTTTCTCTATTTTCTCGGATTTACAGGTTGCTGAATATATAGCTTAGTAAATGATTTTGTCAAGCAAGATGAACATGCAGAGTATCTCCTTTCTGAAGCAAATAGTATATTCGTTCAATGAGAAAGGAGGGAAGAGCAGACACATCCCAAAAACATGTTCGACAAGCAGCATGTTATGTCGGTCAGAGGCCGAAGGAAAGAATTGTCGACCTGTAATCAGTGAATGCGAGAAGTCTGTCACCCAGCATCAACTGCTTACTTATGAATTCCTTCGTTAGCCAGGAGAGACGGTATCAGGAGATCTACAAGCAGTACCGACAGGAAAGGAGCTATAATAATCTCATAACGAAACGGAATTACCTTGCAAGTGAAGGAAGAGGAGGAGATCTGAGAATAAATGAATCCTCCCTCCTCAACGAAAAATGACATCCTTTCAATCAAACGAATGAAAACATGATACCCTTCGATGTCTGTTCCTCAAAAAGCTTCCATTTTCATGTTGGTTTCATCACCGAACTCAAAATGCTAATTTCCTAATGATTTTAATTTTTAATTCTCACCGTGAAAGAATAAATTCGGTGTTTTCTACTGACATTCTAGGAAATTTATACTTCTGCAAATGCATAAATCTGCCGAACTTTTTCTCGAATATGATCTCTAGCTTATCCAGCTTTCAACGTCACTTTGCTTCGCCAGCAGCCACTCCGATAAATGTGCAGGAAGTTCTGATCCATAATCTTAAAAACATATATTTCGAGAGTTCTAAACGCTTGTTGATCGCTTTCAAAATCATTAAAAGGAGCAGGCAGAGAAGCACTATATTCGGTAAATGATTGGTGAAGAAAGGATAAGCAACTGAGCACAGGTGGAGCGGTTACATGTGATTGGCATGGTGAAACAAGAGGGAGAGGATGGTACGGGGAAGTAGGAGGGAGTGAGGCGAAAATGGCGGAAGTGAGATCTGGTTTTCAAAAATTGGTTGAAAAATGGGCGCACCCCACGAGGAAGAGAGGGCCAGGCAATGTAGGAGGAGGGTTCTTCCGGCCCTGTTCTATTACTCCATACCCGTATTTTCCAAACTTAAATTCCCTCCAACAAAAACGACAGCTACGATCATCGCCGTTCCCTTCCTTAGATCCCGGTGCACCGTATCAACGCATCATGCGCTTTTCGAAGTTGAGTGAAGTGATGAGGTAAACCTAGATGCATGCAGCTCGTCAAATAAACTCAGCTCGTAAGCTCCGATCACCCCAACCCACGACAACACCAAAACGGCGTCGTTGTGATCCTTTGTGCTTCAATCTGTACTGCTCGCAAACAAGAACAGAAATAGAAAGAGGTTCTCACTATTCCTGCAACAGTGCCGATGTTTGCTGAAACTCCCTCCCATCCCTCCTTATTTACCTCTTTGTTTGAATCCATCATCTCCCATTCCTTCTCCTCCCCGACCTCCTTCCCGAACAACGATGGCGATAATGAAAAATGCTGTGGCACTACTCACCTCTTCGTTCTTATGCTAATACTGTTCTTCCTTCATAATTGTCAACTGATCCGATATGTGATGCTTTTGTTTTGGATATACTTCACAAAATGCTACTTGGCGCGCTCGAACTTCATTTTCTGATATCAATAAAACTCACATCTTCGTTAGGAAAATATCTTCATGCGTTCATCGGTCGATATGATATCCTTGCACCGAAAAAGGTATTACTAGAAATTTATGCAATACTAGAATTACTGGAACGAATTTCTTAAAAAGAGTAGGTAGTGATTACGTTAAAAAAATTGAGATTGTTGTAGATAGTGAATTTGCTCCTTACATCTGCTGTGACACATCACCGCAATGTGGAGGAGTTATGTTGCAGCATGACAAGAAGTTCTCGAAGCATCAATTAGGCGAAGCAAACTTTTTGCGTTCCGCGTTTTAGCAGATGTCAAGCGGTACAAATTAGTGGCAGATAGAAAGCGTGAGATAAACTTTCCCGAGCAGGCTCATGTAAGTTAATGTTCGGCATGGAGATGCATTGTCATGGAACATATGGCTGCTCCAACAAACATATTTTGCTTGCTTGCAAAAGTAGGTCAACTATGTTTGTGGTCGTGCAGTGGGCGTCAGTGTAATGAAGATGGAGGCTCAGGAAATGTTTAAATTTGAATATCTGATTTTGCGGAGGAAAGTTTAATATTAAAAAGCTACGAACAATTAAGTGGCTTAGGAACTGGGTGTTGCTGAATTCTTAGATTGAATTTTCCTCTGCAAATCGCGAATAATTGGGAATATTGTACTGGGAGAAAAGAGAAGGGTGGACAGGATGGTAGTTTGTATTTGAGAGCAACAGATGCTCTCAAAACTAGTCCGTTGAGCATGTGTTTGTCCGTGCGCATCATTGTGTGCTTTTGGAAAGATAGGTCGTGGACATACAGATACATAGAAACTGAGATATAATATACATTTATAAATTTGCTGGCTGGGTGCGAAGAGAGTGTTGCTGTTTGAAGAATTCCGGTTTCGGATTGCGCCGAAAATCGCCTAAGGCTTTGTCCCTCATATAAGCAGTTCAACATAACCTCCTTCTGAAGAAGAATGAATGAAGACCTTGCATTTCGAAAAATTCCTCTTCGTTTTACAAAATTTGCCTAACTATGGATCTCCTGCCATGGTTTGAATTGCTGTTTTAATTTGAATTTGTCATTGAGTGAATAATGTCTTCAAATTTTTTCGATTTTTTGGCTCTTTGAACAAGAGCACATGTGTAGTTACCTTTACAGTTCTGGTTCTTTCCGTACATGTTATGAAAGCATTAGGATCTACACTTTTGCAAGAGTCTTCCAGGAAATTTAATTGCATTTTAAAGCATAATCTTTTCGGCTCTACTGAGCATCCGAACATGCTTAGTAAAACTATTCCACACTCCGAAATGGTTAGATTCAAATTATTCAAAACGGTCGCTATTGAAATAGTGCATTTTTATTATTACTTTATCATGACATGGATATTTCAGCAAATATTCATGAATTTTTTGAAGATTGCTACTAGCTTGTTGTATCAGATGTGCATTTCCTTCGAGCTCTAGATCGATGTACTGTTTAGCATGGCAGTAGTGGAATCCTCTAGGTTTGGAAAGATTTTATTTGTAAATCCGGTGGCAATTTTGTTTTGGTATTTGAGATAAGGATAGGTCGGACGAATGATTGGTTGCCTACTGCGGGTGTCTCTTCTCATTGTCCTCCATCCTGTTTCTGTTTCTCAGAGAGCTTTTTAGGAAGCCGTCGAGCGAGCCAACCCACGGTTGCTTCTCACCCGCTCCCACGCCCTGTCCCCTCGACAGTCACCTTTCTTTTCCTTGTCTCTTTGTTCATCTGCCACCCATTTTCCTACCATCATTTACCCAATTCTCAAAATAGAAATTAAGGGATAGCTTATATCACCTGCAGTCAGACCCTGTAAAGATATGAGCAGTTGGGAGAACAGATAGCACTATTTTATCTGTGGAAAATTTCCTGTAACGGTGATGACGGATCTAGTACTAATTCGCAGTGATAGCAGTGATGGTATCTCTGAAAGCTTATGTGGTTCTGTGGTTATGATATCGATGGTCATAATTCCATGAAAGCCAATAGCGACATACATAGATAATGGCCACTGAGGCTGAACTAAACTTCAAAATTTCATTTCCGGGAAGATCTGTTTTATTCATGGTGTTATTTCGGATTCTTTTGCAGTTTCCGTCATCTCTTATTTCGCATTCAGATCACTTTACTGAAATAAGAATGGTAGCTGTTCATTTGTTCATTTTCTATTTAGCTGTCCAAGGAATTTTGGCTGTCGGAACAAATCTACGGTAGACATATTTAGTTAACTCTGAATTTGTTTTTTATATTTTAAGTGCTAAATTGTTACGGTATTATCTGTAGTCGTTTTTTTTAAGTAGTTGAGGCACAGAGCCAAACATAAAATAGGAAATAATAAAATAAAAGAACACAGCAGATATCCGAATTATCTTTACAAAAATTTATGCTCCTGTTTAAATTTATGCATGGTACGTCTGCGTCTGATTTAACTGTTTGATTTTCATTTAAACTTTGGAATTCGTTATGAAGAGGTAAGTTTGATCGATTAGGTATTTCAAATCCTTTGGTGATAATACGCAGATTTGTTATGCTCATCCGAAAACATTGTACAAATTCCGGTTGTACTTCTTTCCTGCATTTCTGCTTTTTGTGAGCTTTTATTTGTATCATTTCTGTGTGCGAGAAATTTTTAAAAGATACTGGACAACAGCATCTCCCTCCTCAGTAGGTACTGTGCACTTTTTATGGTCCATTGTTTCATCTTTCTCACTTTTCCCGCTTCCAAGCTCCCCATCTCTTCACTTATTTTTTGTGTCTGAAATAATTACTCCTGTCGAGTACTTATCTTTCTTCCCGTTTACAAAAATAAGTTTTTGTTCTGCAGTGTTTTTCCCTATCCATGAATTATCACCAAGTTATGTTTATGTCTTGGTTTCCTGAGCCACGCAATGTTTTGATTTCATAGGCTTTTACTCGTTCTGAAAGGACAAACTGCTATATGAAGACATAGTAATAGGAAGAGAAAGAAGTATCACATATTCTAGTTAAGGCTTTCTGATATTTTTCTCATTCGTTGTTGCCCGTTAGATTTTGAAATCTCGGGAAAGCTTTTGCGATCTCTGCTTTTGCAATTATGATGGTCCTGCAGGTTTTCACTTCAATGCTAATATAATCGCTTCGAAAGTTACTGTAATAACTGAATATTAGTCAAAGAATTCCTGCTGTTTTTCCTTGATCCATTATTTTTTTCTTATTCTATAGATAAATCTCCCAATTCTGTTTTCTGAAAGAGACGCCGTAGACATTTAAATACCCACTAGATCGTTTAGATAACTTTTTATATTTTTGAGGATATTCATAGTTCCGAATTGAGTATACAAATAGAAAAAAATACTATATTAAATTGTAATAAATTCGAATATTAGATTGTCTTCCGCAAGACTTCATTTCAGGAAGTAACTTCGCTCAGATTGAACAATTGGAAATCTGTAAGCTAATAATGCAAAAATTGGTCAACTATTAAAAGCAAATAATTTCATCGACAAATAATTTCCGTTGTTACATTCGAGTCACGCAAATTTTTATTTCTTGTATTAACATCCATTATAGCGCCCAAGGGATTTATTGGTTGTACTTTATTGACGATTTCAACTGATATTGTTAGTACTGGATATTATCATACAATCATAAGATGGGTGGTTCCACTATGAAAACGGCTAAAGTTTGGAAATATTTTATCCAGTTACCAAGTGAAGAACAGGCTGCTGAGTGTAGAATATGTTGCAAGAGAATTAAAGCAACAAATAGCAGGTACTGTTTCATTTTGAGTCTTTTATCTCATTTTCAAAGCGTTGATGTAAGTTGTAATATTCTATTACTTGATTTCCAGGATACTTTCCATAATAAGATATAGATTGTTTCCTTTATTTTATGGCTGCTAATGCACTGATTTATGAAAGATGGTAGCAATGTATACTAACTTTGGATTTCAGCACAACAGGTATGATTCGACATTTGCGTAGCTGTCATTCCAGTGAATATCAAGTACTACAAGCGGCACGACAAAATAATCCTATTGCAAAGCAAGGTCCCTTCTTTGTTTTTAAGATGAAATTTAGAATTAATAAATAGAGCTATAGGGTAGTCAGAGTTTTCTCAAATCATTCGTGGTTCTTTTCAGAAAACGAGAGTTCGAACATCAGGCAAAATAATCCAGCAAAAAAATCGAGAGATATAACAAGTCATTCGGTCGCCAGCATTATTGCTACGACATTTGATATAAGGGTGTGATACACTTTTTATGCTGCATACCAATTTAATTTAACGAATTGAAATGTGAAAATGTTTCTTCATTGGTAATGATACAACTTTGATTAGCGTAAAATAAATTTTTTGTTGGATTGAAAAAAATTTTGATTTTTAGCGCAAGCATTTGGAAAACAGTGTTCGTTACATATATGGAGGTAATGGTCCTGAGCAGAAAAAGCAAAATTCGATGAATGTTGTGATGCCATTGACTTGCGAATGGGATCGAAAAACAGAACCAATTGTAAAGAACAAATAGAAAAAACTATGTTATTGAGGGGAATTTCTGGCCCGATGATCATCCAGATGCACAAAGAATTTCGGATCAGGCTGGTTTTTCACTACTGTTTAATTAAATGTGTACCCTTTAACCTTTGTACTAAAGCCATGGTAAAATGGCTATTATTGTAAATTAGCGAAGCAACGAACAAGAGCGTTTTGGGTTCCTGCTGTGCTGTGAGTAATGTTTCGCATTTGAAAAATACGGTCTTACTCATTGACTACTCCTATCTTCAGCTGCGAATTCTTCCTTTACATTTTTTCTTAATATATCATAAGTAATGTCATAGTGTATTCCGTACCTTATTAAGAGCGATGACCTGCAAATTTCAGTTGTTCCGTTGTAGTGTCCATATAATCCTTGTTGTGCTTTTCAAACTCTTAGTTGGGGAATGAGTAGTTATCTCAAAATCAACGGAACTAGGAAGTCAATAAATATTTTTGTTGATTATGAAGATCACTTAAATTCCAGTTTTTAGCACTTATAGGATATTTGGTTCTGGAAAAGTTTAAAATGGCGCTTTCTAGATGCACAGTAGGACCGTAAATTAATAAGCCTTTTACAAAAAGTAAATTCTTTTCTACACTACGAGTTGTTCCAGTATTTGTTTCAATTCTTGCGATCAGAGCAATACATGATTCACAAACTTATCCTACTGCAAATATTTCTAATTTTTTGTTCTTTTCAAATTTTTGGGATTAGTGTTTTCGTGAGCATAGTTTTCAAAATAGCTATGTTATCTTTTCTGGAAATGGTGTTAACGTATCAGTCATCATTCCCTTTCAAAATAGGAATAATTTATTTACAGATTGGAATAATGCTACTGATGGATAACGAATCACCAACAATTATTAGTCGTACTGGGTTTCGTAATTTACTTCGCTTTCTTCAACCTAGATATCAGCTTCCGTCGACAGAACAGTTTCATAAAGTAATCCTGCCAAGATTAATCGGTCAGCTGAGATTTGATGGTATTTCTTTGCAACAAACTGGCTTTATTAGCAGTCAGTAAGTTTTCAGCTATCACTAGGTAATCAATGAATCAAATATATGTGAATATTGCTGCTCCATTTACGGGCGTATGCGCGAATTTTGAAAACTGTTGGGAAACCCAAAGTAATAGATATAGTTATCCTTTCAGCAAATTAATTTAGGCAAAACGACTTGAACGCACGGTTGAACGGTTTAACTACAGTATTATTGGCGAAGGAATATAGTGCTGAAAATTCCATTTCCAGTGAAAATAATCGTGAATTCACAGCTTTCAGTTCGATTTACAGCGAGCAGGTATATATTTCGTGAAGATTGTCATTAAACATGCATTGAAATCGATTTTGACTATTAGTGTGGGTTGCTAATTAGATTTTGTCTAAGCGAAAAATCTTGGTAACGACAAGTTTTTCTGTCTTTATTTGAGTTCCTAATTTAAACTAATTCGAATGTCTATTTTTATGTAGGTTTTAGATTTCTTTATATTCCTTAATATTTTTTTAGAAAGAGCTTGAACGTGTGGTAATCAATTCTATTCGCTCTGCACAGAACATTTCGCAAAGTTTCTCCCATAGTATTCAACTCTGTGACGAAGATATTGATTCAAGTGAAGATTTTGAGGCAACGTTGCCTGCTCGTATTGATTCCTTCATGAAACGTATCGGAGAATGCATCTTCCCTCAAGTAAATTTGTCTGATTAGTAGAAGTTACTTTTGATTAGTAGATTTTGAGAAGCAAAGTTTTCTTAAAGTCTTGAAGACTTTTAAAGCATGGGTTGTTTTAGACTGAATTGACGGATCTTGTAACTCGATGCTATTATGCATGTCGACATTTGGAAGAGTTTTCAAATGGGCAGCACCAGTCAGAGTTGGGCGTTAAATCACCTTTGCGAAGTTCAGATTTAGCAGACTGTGTGGAATATGTTCACAAAAATTTGGAACAAATTCATGAAGAGCATAAACGTTCTCCTATTCCAATGTTCAAACCTTTCACGAATGACGAGATTCAGTTTCTGTCTGATCTCAACATGCACATTCATTCCACATAGCTGTGCTTGTAGCTTTAATATTTTGTATGCAACCGAGGTCTGTTCATCAGAAGATCATGAAGGAGCTAGCTTTTCAGAATCTAGAAATATTTGAAAATCTCAACTTGTTCTATAGGAAATTATAAGAAAAATTCACGGGCGAGCTATTAGTTTGAAAAACTTTTAATACAGTTTTCTAATTTTTGGCATTTTGAAAAACTTGCTTTTGTCGCTGCTCACGCGACCTCTTTGTATTTTGCAACTTTTCCACGTAATGTGGATGGGATGCTTTAATATTAACGCCATTCTGTGTAAGCTGCTTTGGTTTGTTTACCTCAGATAGATAGGTTGGAATTAGGTGGAAACGAACATTCTTCCTCTCTTTAGCAGTATGGTTTCATGTTTCTTCTGTACTCATGATAAGTTTTTGTCAACTTTCTGCTTTCACTTTCGAAACATTATTTCGAAAAATTCAGATGTGTTTCTTTATGATTTAGTCATGCCTAACTTCTACATGACTTCTTTTTTGAAAGGAAGATAACACTGGGAAAATTATCAAATCATCTATGTGATAGTTTTTCCAGCTGGAAATTGAAATGAGATTTATGGGAAAATGTAACACATTTCAGTTAGTATTCGGAGAGATAGTTTTTCCAGCTGGAAATTGGAAATGAGATTTATGGGAAAATGTAACACATTTCAGTTAGTATTCGGAGATGATATGCAATAAATTGGATAAGAGATAGAATAATCTGGATCGTGATGGATGGTTACGTTTTCCCCGCCTATAGCTTTAGTTATACCAGTAGTTGTATTGTGTAGTCCTGTTTGCAGTGTTATATATTCTCTGTTTTTGTTATTTAAGTTTTTCGTCAAGCTTTACTGAATACCACGTTATCTGTATTGTTCGTCACCAAACTATGTAAATTTATCGTGTTATGTATGTAATCGACCATACCTTTCTTGCAGTAAATATTCTTGCCTGTTATTTCAAATGCCTTATGTCATTCTTGCATTTTCACCTTGTGGTAAATTCTTGCCCCATTTCACTTTCAACTGTTTCCGGTGTTTTTGTGGACTTTTGAATCATCTGATATGCAACCCATGTAGTACCTGTTTCATCTTGGATCTCTTGTTTGTCTTGACATGTCGGACTTATATATTAATGATATGCTCGTGTCCACTTCTGATGTATCATTGATTTATTTACACAATAAAGAATTTTAAGTTCTGTGAAACAAACAGTCTGTAAAAGAGGCGAAATTTAGTGGAGGGGGCAGATGTGAGATCTAGATTCAAATGAATGATGCCGTTTGAAGATTGTACCATTCGTCCGTGATCAAAGAATCCTTATTTTGAAAACGAATTCAAATTTTAAGTGCTGGATCATGAACGATCAATCGTAGAGAAATTAGTAAAGTAAGTAAAAACATGAAAATTCCAAATTTGAACAGGAAGATACTCTACACCGGTGAAGAACTTCGTGTATGTGATTGTTTGAAAGATTTGAGACATTGGACTCTGAAAACTGATGTTAATTTTGCCGTCAAACGCGCTAATTAAGTTATCAGAATTAGAAAGGTGTACAAAATAGTAGCATGTTATTTTTTTAATCTACTATTTTGATCTACGCTGATTTTTATTTTTAAAATTGATATGATGCGAGCCGTTTTAGAGGAGATTTGAGAGCGAGAAGTAGGTTAAGCTAGAATTATTCAAATATCTAATACGATGCATCTAGTGTATCGTAGCGCATCATATTCTGAATAGTCCCGTTCTGAGGAACGGGACTTAAGATGGTACTTGTATGATATGAATGGAGAGGATCCAAAACAGTTTACTATATTAATATCAGCGACAAAGTATAAGAAATTAAAATGGCTATTCTATGAAAAAACTTGGAATCGGCTATACTATGTATCCAATAAATGAGAGGGTCATTACAGTTAAAAAAAAATAATGAGCGAGCATTCGTTTCTCCTAGAAATATGACCAGACATTTAGGTATACTTAACTACTATCTGATTGGTATTTTTAAGAGACGGACTTGAATTGTATTTCAAATTTTGGCAATGCAGCAGAATTTGAGCGCGTTTAAAATTAATTCTTATCAGTAACATATTTATTTACATGAGATTCAAATGCCAATGTTAAGAATCATTTAGCTGCAGTACATCTTTTCAATCCTAAAATTCTTACTTGTATCCGATGCTAATGTGGCCCATGATGGCATTTTGGTAGTTTGCTATTTTGCGTATTAGTCATGAAGTTCTGTTTGACGGATATGGCGTTTCAGTAAATAACTACCTAGGAAGTGTCTGAGTTAGTTCTTAGGTATTTGTTTCCAAATTGCACTCAGGAATTATCCAAATTGCACTTAGGAATCAGGGTTTCGATGCTAAGCACGCCGTGGCTTTTTGTATAACCCGCTGACTGTCGAAATGGAATCCAGACCAAAACAATAATTCTTTTCATAGATGTATCCTCGTCTTGAACTCTTGAAGAGTTATCATTTAAATCTTTTTAGCTACACAATGGGCAATGTAGTAGTATACCACTGGTTTATCACTTCTTACTTTCTCAGGATATGCTTTGAATCGTCGTGTAAATATGAAAAAAATGGTCATACAATTATTTCTCAAATAATGAAAAACAAACTTATGCGAACACTCCATTTGAAATTATTAATTTTTCATTTTTGATTCTCTGTTTTTCTTATCACCCGATAATTCTCTATTTATCTTATTAATCAACTGCTAATTGCTTCGGGGATCTCCTCATTCGTTTTTATATTGCAGATGTGACTTTCTTCTTGCACAGTATGTGTTCTCTTAAAAATAAGCAGGTAGAATTAAACAATTATTTAAACGGTAATTGATGATGTTTTCCTGGCTAGAGATTTGTCGCAAAAATACTCCCTTTGAAATAAGATAGTAAAATGATTCCTTGAAGTGTCAACTTTTGGATCAAATTTTTGTTTTTGTTACTGATTATTAGACTAATTACTGCTTTTTTGTTCGTCGGTTTTTGTACACATATTAGTTTTGTTCCCGTGACGTGCTAGATCGATCCGGAAATTCATATGAAGCAGTAAATATTAGACATGGTATGCTGGATTTCAGTTTCGGTTTGGATCAGAAAGGAGGAGTAGAATTGCAACAATGTTGGCGATGATAAATCGTGTTTTAGATTGGATCCGAAGTTTATTTTGGAAAGAAGAAATGGAATTAACGCTTGTTGGGTTACAGAATTCCGGAAAAACTACATTTGTTAATGTTATTGCGGTACTATTCAGACTCATTGTATTTCAAATTCGCAAACTTAAGTTAAACGTAATCTGAATCTGATTCGAGTCAAACTTTAATCCATTTAATTTATCCATTCCTCCAAAGTGCTAAATTGTAGAGTGGTCAATTCACTGAAGACATGATTCCAACGGTTGGATTCAATATGCGTAAAATCACGAAAGGAAATGTCACAATTAAGGTAAGGTCGGTAGCTTTCTAGAAATTAGTATAACGACAGATACTATTCAGTGACAGTTTCCAATGAATTTATAGTTGTAATACTGCGCTTCATTTTAGATCGCACAATATGGTATCATAGGCACTGGAATATTAAAAGCAGAGAATTTTGAGAATTCTAAGAAAAGTGGCAGCACCATAACTCAAAGTGGCCATTATAAAATTTGTTATTTCGTGAGATTAATGTGTCCAATTTACTGACTATATAAAATTTTATTCTTAAAGTGGCCATTATAAAATTTGTTATTTCGTGAGATTAATGTGTTCAATTTACTGACTATATAAAATTTTATTCTTTTCTCACTGGAAAACCTACGTGACTATGGGTTGAGATTCATTATTCTATATTTAAGGTTCTATTCGTGACTCCAATTTACTGCTAGTTTCTTCTCACTCAATGCTAGCATGTTAGACTGATATATTAAACTTAGGTAACACTTTTAATTTTACAAGTGGAATGTCTGTTTTATTTATGTAAGGAACTTGTACGATTTCCTTTTTCTCTGTCTTCGAATTTTTTCACCGTTTTACAAAAAGCATATCTGCGGATACAGGATTAGTAATTATTCCTCTCTTTTTTCCTTTAGACTCCTTAACTATTCTGGTGTTTCTGATGTTAATTTTCTTCTCTAATGTTGTTTAGATTTCTCCGTGATTTATTTTTCCTTCTTTCAAAAATTTGGTATTTTGTTTGCTTCGTTTAAACAATTTCTCAGTATATTGATAACGGCAAACCTACCAAACATTCATGATAGATAAAGATGTGATGAGGAAAAAATATACATTTATGATCGTACAACTAAAAGATGTGATTGATCAGTTCTTGGTTTGATTGCTGCATTTCAGCTTTAATCTATAAGTTACTTTTATATTTGTTGATTATCACTGAACTGTTCAAGCACAATAATATATTATACATTGTTTTAAGTTATGGGATATTGGTGGACAACCTCGATTTCGTTCTATGTGGGAGAGGTATTGTCGAGGTGTCAATGCGATTATTTTTATGGTTGATGCTGCTGATGAAGATAAATTGGAGGCTTCTAGGAATGAATTAAGCCAGCTTCTAGATAAACCACAGCTTGATTCTATTCCAGTCCTTGTATTGGCAAACAAAAAAGACCTTCCTGGTGCCCTTGATGAACGACAACTTATTGAACGGATGTAAGTCGTAATTGTTAAGCATATAAAAATTCCGAAAATTAAAAATTTCTATGAATTTCTTGTCACTGCACTATTGAGTGAATGGATAATAAAATCGTTTTTGATATACAAAGAAGACAGTTTGAATTATTTCGCTGCACAAGCTTTCAGGAATTTGTCAGCAATTCAAAACAGAGAAATTTGTTGCTATTCGATATCTTGCAAGGAAAAAGACAACATAGGTTTTTGTATTTAAATTTTCACTTAATAAGAAGTATTTACGTAAAGACTAATTTAACTGTTCTAATTTTGTTTGACTTCCATGAAATTGAAAGATGTAAAATGAAAACTGAATAATATTTAATATGGTCATAGTGTATCCTTTTGTCTTTTAGATATAACGTTACAATGGTTAATTCAGCATTCGAAAAGTGAAAGATAATTAATGGCTCATTTGCATATTATTTTCATGATGAAATCAATCAATTCTTTGGGCAGATTCTGCTAATTTGTACTGACAAATACTGTCATGCCCTCACTTCCTCTGTGCACTGCTTTTTTATCAATAATTCGCCGCTAGAAACGCAATCCTAAAACATGCATGTGATATTAGATTTCTTGTACTGATTGTATGGACTTTTATATATTGAAAGCTTATTAAATAAAATTGGACGAATGTGTGGGTGATGTCATTTAGCAGTAATGATCGTTCTTATTAAAATTTCTGCTCCTTGGAATCCTTTTCATCAGATAATTTATTGTTGGATAATTTCTGAAATGCATTTGCTTAAATCACTTATCTCAGACTTTCTCCAAGATTTATGCTACTTTTTCTCAATTTCCTTTTTCTTTTTGGTAACTCCAGCATATCTAGTTCGAATGTCATATGTTTGTGGAAAAAATTTTAGATTTTTTATTTGGAGCAGACATATGTTTTTGTATAATATACTTGTTGGTGACACTTAAAATATAGTCAAGTTCATATGCTCTTGTGATAAAATTAAAATCCTTTTGTGCTACTCTTAAAGTTTAGCTGAGCCATGGCCTTCGCTAATAGTATTCTATACAAAAATATATTGTGAATGAAATTTAATAAATTAATTGCTTTCCCAATCTCTAAATTTATCATACAATTGGCAGCTGAGTGTTCTGTGAGTAGGATTAATACTATAAAATTTTGAAATCTCCCACGTTTCATAATGTTTTATTTTGTGAAGTGGCCATGGTGTACATGTATATAAATTTTCATTCGTTTGTGTATGATATAATATATAATGCATGGTCTTGGTTCCGCTTATTTAAAAGAGAATTCATCAAGATTTCTTTATAATGAAAACATTCGCTTGCCGATAATGTGTTCTAGTCTTCTTAAATTCGTTTTATAACACAGTAGTTGATGGAATTGCAAGTGTGGACTACAAAATCCCTGATTCTAAAAGTTTAGTTGCCTCCCATTTTAGCAGGCTTATTTCTTAGCTTACCTTATATGTATGAATTGTGAAGTATTTATTTTGAAATTCGGACAAATCTACTTCTGTGTGGTATTCTAGCGTAATTCTGGAGTTCATTGTTTTTAGCTTCGCTTTTGATTTTTTTGAGGCTGCAGTAGTTTTATGGATGAGGCAGGTTCGATTTTGAATTATATTTATTAGCTGGCGTGGAGCGCAGTATTGCAAGGGGAAGTTAGGGGAACTCGATAGATCAATAGAACTTTCATTTTAGTTAATTTCCGCTCGTATTTGTATGTGATTTTAATATCATTCCATCCGGAGTAGTCCTTACTGTTACAGAATGGGTCACCGCTTCGAAAGACGTTATCCCTATAATTTTTAAAACTTCCAGAGTTTTTCCAACACCATAGTTTCTTTTTAAATTTTTTTAACTTTTATATCATTACCAGGATCTGTAACTTGGATTGATTGGAATGTTTGATTTGGATTTTCCGTACAATTATGGTAACGCTTCAATGAAGCTGAGGCTAAGCAAAAAACTATCTCTGAATGCATTCATGAATCCTTTTATGAATGTGTCCGTCTAGATCCGCATCCTTTATCTGCAGGAAGACCGCAACATTCTCGCGTCTAGAAGTTTCTTCTCGATGCATTCGGAGTTTTTTTTTTGGGTTATGCACTGATTCGATGATGAATAACAAAGGAATTTGAATTGCTATATTTTACATCTCACCATGTTTTAGTGTGCATCCCAAAGCAATAAAAGTTTACTGTTTCCGCATTAGAAGAACGGCTACCGAAAAAATTGAAATCTGTAAAATCTGACGAGTAAGTCAAGAACAACCTTAATGTTGAACATGGAAAATGTGATAAGCGAGAAGTTTTATACGGCATTTATGTACAATGACATAAATAATAAATCACAATTTTAATTGGCATGAATTAGACGAAAAAAGCACATTCGACCTGAAATGTTAACACTTAACGTCGACTTATAATAGTTGTCGTTAACAATATAACTATTCTTCGACCAGTAAGGCAGCTGCGTATTTACATATCGCTTTCTTATCCTTGATTACTTTTACTATGTAAACACCTTCATCATCAAGTTGGACATCCTGAAATTTCAGAGAAAAACAGGTCAAATTTTTTATTTCCTTCTGCTTGAATCAAATTAAAAAAAAGAATTTAATGTGTGCTAAATTTAACCTTGAAATCTAATTTGAAAGCATTTCCAGATTTAATTGATTTGACACGATCGGATCTCTCAACTTTGCTGGAACCTTTGAACCATTGCACTGTCAAATTTTCAGCATTCTCCATTTCAAGAACGAATTTACAAGATGTTGAAGATTTGGCCGTCATAGACTGTGGAAGCTTACAAACATGAGGTTCATTTTGTTTGTCTGAAATAGGATTGTAGCAATTACGGTTTCATCAAATCTATATTAATCAATGGTACATTAAATATATACTAGAAAAGCTTCGAGCAGTACTAATTTGTAGTAAAGATAATACCAAGCACAACAAGTGAGGCAGCTGATATGAACGTTTTGCCATCTCGCAAGAAATTAACTTGATAAATACCATAATCTTCAGGAGACACCCTAGAGAACTCAAGCTGGTATTCATTGTCGCATACTTTTATGGTCACATTTTTTGTTTGACTGGATTTCTTTGCCATTTTTGAGCCATATTACCTAAAATTCGAAGCAGTTAAAAATTCCTTAACGTGAATGCAATGATCGTCAGAAGACATGAATTCATTCAAAAAAAAAAAAGAAAAAGACTTTATTATTTAAACTGGAACTTTTCAAGAACCTCATCTATAGCTCCGGAAGACAATACTGAGAAGGTAGCTGTTGAGTCAGAAACAACTTGAATGCCTTTCATGTGTTGAATTATACGGAATTCATTTTTTCTGAGGCTTTTTCATTAGCGTTAGTTATCACATCGCCGTTTAGAATTATCTGATCAGCTGTATTGTGCTGCTTAACATTCAACTCGCCGTTTGTCAATGGTTCATCTGCAGTGTCATTTATTCCCGTAATGTTCCTAAACACAAGCGATTTCTAGTTTGGTATAGCACTAAGTTTTTACAGCAATTTGTTGTAATCTCAATTCTTATACAGTTTGTGCCTTCTACAATTTATCTACATCTTTTATACATCGATGGGAAGTAAGTACTTTATCCTTGAAGTTATCTAGGAGAGAAAAAATGCTATCCAGAACTTACTTTTTAATTACAAGATCTGCTTTAGTTGTTTCCGAGCCTGCTGAATTACTAGCCTTGCAACAGTACTCGCCCGCGTCTTGTTTATCAACATTTCTGATTGTTAATGAAGCTCGACCCGAGGCAAAAGAAATTTTTCGACGAGAATCATCTGTGATACGTTCACCATTGTAGAACCATTCGACAAGTGATTCCGGATACCCGGTTATCTGCAAAGTCTCTTATAATTTTCAAGAATTAACTTTTTCCAGGTTCTTGAGATTTAAAAAGGTGGTACTTACAGTACAAAAAAATTCAGCTTGTTCGCCCTCGTTTAGAGTAATGCTCGACAATTTTGATGTAAAGGTAGGGAGTTTATTAGTATGTTTTGCAGTTAAATCATCCTGAGACTGTGCTTTTGATAACTTCATATTGTGCTCCAATAAAACATCGGCACTAGATTGTGAACGTTGAATATTTCCTGTACTGAGTGTGTCATAAATCCGTCTTGTATGAAGTAGTTTTATGGGTATCGATTCACTGCATCTACCTTGAAAAAAGAATCTTTTGCAAAAGGACAAAATTTCAACGCTTCGGAATTCTTAAATACTTTAGTATTAGTTATTGAAGATGAGAATGATTTTTCAAATTTAAGATCTGGTGGCACTGATATATATAAGTGAAACTGTTACAATCTATGTATATGTGCATCGACCAAATATCATGCTCTAGATTGAAACAAATTCTCAGATCCAATGTTATCAGAAGCATAGCTATTACCTTGTACATTAACGGTGCATTCAGTATAATCTGTTCCCAAAGTATTAGATGCCTCACAACGATAAACACCAGCATCATCCACACGAGAACTAAATAATTCCATTGTACAGACACCGCTTCGATAGGTTAAGTGTATTCTATCCGAATCAATGGGTGAACCATCTTTGAACCATTCGACCTATATAAGAAACATATTTTTGAATTTGATTGTTAGCTTCATAACTTTGAAGTGGTTATCATCTAACATTATTTCAAAAAATTTGCGTATTAGTACCCTTCTCAAAAATGGATTGAAATATATATAAAATTACCTTAGGAATTGGGTTGCTTTGTACATTGCAAATCAATTTACATGGATGATTTTTCTGAATGAGACGTGACCGGAGATGGAAAGTGAATTTTGGAGCACTCTGGTGTTCTTTAAATGGTTCAGGTTTCCGCGAAACATAGGCCCGTCTTTCAAATTCTGAAGCACTCAAAGTGCTTTGCCTTTTCGCCAATTCTAAAAGAGAAAAAAGTTTCGTCGCAAGATTTGTAATGAGAAGCAATTTATGTGATTTTGAAAAGAAATTCTGCACGCTTTTGTTGCATAGACAGCCGAAAAAAAAAATTTAAGCAAAAAAAAGTTCTGAAGTTCCCAATTAAAATTTTTTGATTTAAACCAACCGGTCACTTTCAGAAATGCAACTTCTTCTTTGGAACCATACGAATTCTTTGCCCGTACAGTATATTCTCCAGCATCCTCTGGTTTGACCCTATTTATCGTTATCATATAATCATTATCTGTATATTTCTTCATATATTTGGTACTTTGCCTCAGTTCGTCTGCATTCTTGTGCCAGGTCACTATTGGTGGTGATGAAGCAATAACTCTGTAATAGATTCTTTACTCGTAAAAGATTTAGTAAGTTCGGCTTCTAATAAAAGTTACTTTAGAACTAAAATTTATATCATTTCAGATATCAAATTGTCACAATACCTGCATGAGAATGTAGCATTTCCACCTTCATCACAACTCGTATTGAACGGTTTGATGATAAATCGTGGCTGACCTTCCTCTCTGTTGAACCATGTATCATGAATGTGATATTCAGCCGGACGATGCTTTTAAGGGAGCTGTAGTTCGAAATTCGTCCGAGAGGTGGATTTGGTTCTGGCCAAGCATCCTGATATTAATTTAATCGAATGAAATGTTTGAATTTTTTTCTTGAATACTGTTTAACGATTCAAATTAGATTTGATTAATTTTTGAATACTTACATATCTCTGTCTGACGGAATCACGAATGGAGTAATAACGTTCATTGGGTATTTGTTGAGACAGCACATTATTGGTAGTCCCACTCAACCAAGGATGTTCCAAAGCTTCATGTACTGTCATCCGATTTCTGCAATTAATCAATAATTCATTACATGAGGCAGTTTTTTAGGAGTTAATTATTTATCTCGGTTTCAAAATAGCTTAAATTCGTGGCATAAAATAAAAATTACTCTGGGTCAAGTATCAAAAGCTTTTTGATGAAATCTTTTCCATCTTGAGAAATATTTGTAAAACTAGGATCATCCATATTCCAATCACATTTTTTTACATTCCGAAGAGTTTCTTCATCGGTTTCTCCACCGAATGGTGATAGACCAGATAAGCTGAAATTTTCAGAATTTTGTGTTGTACATTTGAATCGAATTATTAATCAAAATACAAAAAGGTCGGAGATATTATTAATTACTTGATAAGAACAATCAGAACCGTTTAGAATCAGAGACATAAATGCCTAATTCTATTTTCGGTCATATTTTTTTTATAACTGTCTAACATTCCAGATGAAGTAAAATAACCTAAGATGAAAAAAACTTACAGGATGTAAGCAAGTACACCAACACTCCACATATCGGTGTAAAATCCTACCGGTTCACCGGTAACTACTTCCGGTGCCGCAAATTCTGCTGTACCAGTTGTTACTTTTACAGTGTCTTTGGGATTTAGTTTTGCTGCTAGACCGAAGTCGATTAACTTTAACTGGTCACTCTTCTTTGTTATGAACATGATATTCTCAGGTTTCAAATCCAGATGCACGTAATTCATCTCATGCATATGCCGCAATGCTTCACAAACCTGTCGAATATAACCCACTGCATTCGTTTCCGACATTCGACTTTTTTCATCGGAAATTTTCTCGAACAGTTCACCACCCGACATACTGTAAAAAGTTTTATCTTAACGAATTATAATTTTGCTCAAAAATATTTCGAAAATTTATGAAGTGAAAGACTGGTGAACAGAAATATCTGAATATTCTTTTAACACTGAAATTAATTGAGAGCAAAAAACTTACAATTCATAAACCATGACCATTTCTTTATCATCTTCGAAAGCATCATGCAGGTTTATCAATTTTGGATGTCTAAGGACAGACATGTTGCTAATTTCCTTGCGAACTGTATCCTTATCCGCATCGTGAGGTGTATTCACAAATTTCGCAGCAAATGTATTACCAGTTGCTTTTTCAATACAACGATGCACTGAGCCAAATGCACCTCTAGAAAGAAAATTTCTATAAAAATAAGTTTCTAGGTACATCCCAAAAACAATCTCACTTTCGAAAACTTTTTACTTTACTTTGGAAAGAATTTTTCCAGAACTTATCGATGGAATTACTTTAGCAACGTAAAAAGAAAACTTACGACCCAATTTCTTCAAGAATGTCGTAATAATTATAAACCGATTCTCGTTTTAGTTCTACCGGTTGTGGATAATATTGTTTCCAAACATCGATTACATAAGCATCATAATTATCAGATGTTGATCCCTTCCCATGGATGATCTTACCCAAATCATCGACTGCAAAAATTTTAAGTATTTGGATTTAAATTAACATTTCACCACCAGAAATTTTTAATGATCAAATTTCAACAAAGATTTACATCCAACATATCCGAAACAAAAATCCTCACCATCATAACCTTTTTTCCGAATACGCTGTTCAGGAATAATAATAGGGGCAGTTGGTTCACACGGTTTTGATTGTCCATATTTGTTTTCAGCAATAATACGAAATTCATAAGTATGCTTAGGTTTGAGGCCTTCTATTGTTAGATAAGTATAACGTGATTTCGCGCACTGCTCCCATAGTCCTCCAGGTGCTTCACGCTGCTCAATTATATAGCTAAAAATTTAAATTAAATTTTCTTGAAAATTTCTTATAGCATATACTTTGTTTTAATCTAATGAAATGATTGAACTTTATTTCAGTTGAATTTAAAGATTCCGAGAACAAACTTTGTGATCATAGCACCTCCATCCAGTTCCGGAGTTTTCCATGACAAAACAGCAGCTTCATCCAGGACATTTTCAACAATCGGGAATCGTGGCGGATCAGGTCTATCAGCAACAATTAAACTTATAGTAGCCGAATCCGAACCAATATTATTTTCCACTATTATACGATACTGTCCAAAATCTTGTCGTACACCGTTTAAGATTGTCAAAGTTGTAAATCTCAAAAATTATTATTCAAAGTTCTAATAAACACAAATTAAAATTTAAATTTTAGTCGAAATTGATTTTCTTAGAAATTTAAAGTAATTAGCAGAGAGTTGAAAGCTTACCTGTCATCGGTAGTAATCTTATATTTATCAGAATCGTTGATCTGTTCAGCATTTTTGAACCATTTTGCTGTAGGCTGCGGAAATGCCTTGAATGGTACTTTCAGCTCTATGTTTTCGTCTTTCTTTGCTTCATAACCGCCATGATACCGCGGTGGAAGAAACACACGGGGTTTAGAATAAATAGCTATTTGTGCTTGCGTTGATTTAGTCCTTTTGAGTTCGTTGCACGACAAGAGTACTCGCCCGCATCATCCGCATGTAAATCATTAATGATCAGTACCTGGAAAAATATATCTTAAAGTGGAAGATCAAAATCGTGAATATCACAGAAGCTCTTAATAATTTCCAAGTAATACATTTTATGAGTTCGACTCATAAATACATCACACCTGTGTATCACCCTTGTCATAAATGTTGTATTTAGAAGTTTCGGTAAGCTCTCGTAGACCTCTGTACCAGCGATATTCAGGTCGTGGATTGCCAGTAATCATGCATTCTAAAGTCACCGATCGTCCTTGTTCACCATACATATCGATAAGCGGAGTAATAATTGCTGGTGCTTCGCCAGATGGGAAATGGGCGTATTTGATAACATCACTGAAAAAGTAAGTTCAATAATTTGAAAGCTGAAGTAATTGGTAAAATCAGTATTTCTCTGAATGCTATTATTTCCAGTGATAATAAATACTTTTTCTATTTATTAATTTGCTTTTTTAAGAATTTTTGTAACTTAAAACTAAATTTTCAATCAAATCTGAACTGACAAAAATACCTTATAGATGGTTCGGAATTCCCAGCACTGTTAACAGCAAATACACGAAATTCATAATCACGATTTTCGATCAAATTATTCACGATGCAAGAAGTAGATGTATTTAGATTATAGTGACATTTCTGCCAAAGATCTGTACCAACTTCCTCTTTTCAATCAAATAACCACGGATACGATCTCCTCCATCGGAACTTGGACGAGTCCAATTCAACGTCACAGAATCTTCATTTATATTTGTGCTCTAAAATGTGCTTTGTGCATTATCTTTCATCTGCAAATTAGAAAAAAATGAGAAAATTGGGAATGAATTCAAGAAGTATCTTGAATTATAAAATCTAGAAAAGTATTAAGCTTGAAATTAATCAACGTTTCGGAAAAATTTACCTCAGGTTTTCCAGGAGATGATGGGGGATCGAATGGTAATCGTGCAATAATTGACTGATCACCAACAAGTGGTGGACCTTGTCCATTTTCGTTGACAGCACTAACTCTGAACTCATATTCGTGTCCTTCAAAGAGATCACTAACCAAATAGTTATTATCTTTTATAAGTGTTGCTACTTCAGTCCATTCATCTTTTGTTAGGTCACGCTTTTCGACAACATAATTGCTAATACGTGCACCACCATCACTCTGAAAAATTTTTTTAAATTTAGTTCAATATAATTGAAAAGAATCTTAGAAATCGAAATATAAAAAAGAAGATTTTGAGAAAAACTAACCACTGGAGGTTTCCAGCTAAGTAACACCTGAGATATATTCAGGTCTGAAAACTGCAATGGTCCTTGCGGTGCCGATGGTAGTCCAGTGACATTTAGCCAGAAAGCAGTATTCGCTTCACCGCTGTCATTGCTTATCGTCAATTCATAACGACCAGCCTCAGTGTTATGGATCGATGGAATAGCAATAATAACGTGGTCATCGAAATCCACGAAGTGGATATTTGGGTGATCCGCAGGTATCTCCTTCTTATTCAGGGTAAAAGTGTAATCAAATGGACCGGTGCCGGAGAAGTAAATTTTTAAGCGTACTAATTCACCATCGGCATATACGGCATTTGCAATACCCTTTTCGATTACAGGTGGCGCTGAAATTTGATTTGAAGTTAAAATTTTGTGAATTTTTTTTTATTTGGAAACAATAATGAGAGCCATAATTCAACAAATCCCAAACCTTGAACAATTAATTTTGCGGTAGCAGAATCGGAACCATAAACATTTGATACTTCACAGGTATATTCACCAGAATCAATATCCCATACTTCTTTAATGATAAGTTTGAAAACTTCATCTTGTACTTCAATACGATAACGTGTGCCTTCTGGTATTTCACGTCCATTACGTAACCAGCGTGCGGTTGGTGCTAAAAAAATTGGCCTTGTTATTAACATTTTAAAGTCTTTCGAGAAAGAGTTTCAAGACTCCAATTTCTGAAATTAAAATTGGTTAATCAAAAAGCTAAATTACCTGGTCTGCCAACAGCTTCGCATGTAAATACTACACGTCGATTATAAGGCGAAGCTGTGTCTGCTGGTTTGACAACAATTATAGGCTTAGAACCACCTATTTCTTGGATTTTGATTGATGAAGAAGGTAACGATGGTAAACCTTTTCCATATTTATTGACAGCAGTGATTCGGAATTCGTAATCATGAAATTCAATCAGATTAGGAACAGTGAATTCAGGCTGTTGTATATTGTAATCGCTAACAACTTTCCAGCTCTGGATACCAAGTTCTCGGCTTTCCACAATGTATCCAGTAATCTTTGAACCACCATCATCAATTGGTGGAGCCCAGGTAAGCGTCACGTGATTTCTCCCTATTGATTCAGCGGCTATCTGTGTCGGTGGACCAGGTGTACCAAATTTAACTTTAAGCTTTACTTTCTCTGATGGCAATGATGGCTTTGATAAACCAGCTTTATTTTTAGCAATAACACGGAATTCATATTCACCCTTATCCTTTAAATTCTGTACTCGGAAGCTAGTGGCTTCTATTGGGCGGGAACTAGCATTAATCCATTTGCTAGATCCTGGTTCCTTGTACTGCAGCATATATCCGAGAATCTTCGAACCTCCGTCTGATGGTGGTTCCCATTCCATTTCCGTCCAGGTGTTGTCCATATCACGAACAGTGGGTGGATCTGGTTGTGATGGAACTTTAAACTGATAACGAGCAACAATGAGTTCATTCATTGCCGTTGGTTCTGATATACCATATTGATTTTCCGCTCGAACTCGAAATTTGTAGTATTCGTTTTCATTAAGACCAGTGACTACGTAATTAGTACCACGCACAAATGAACTAATTTTCTGCCAAACATCATCCAGTGGTGTACTAACGCGACACTTCTCCAAGATGTAATTTGTGACATGAGAGCCGCCATCATCATCTGGTGGTTCCCAGTCCAGAACGCAAGAATCCGGTGTGATGTCGGAAACTATAAGACTCTTCGGTGGTGATGGAGCATCGACAACCAGTAATCTGACATTAACGCTATCCGATCCAGCGTCATTTTCCAGCTGAAAATAGATTTTTTTAGAACTCTGTTTCCCTATCTTTTGATTTGACTTGATAATTTGTTATCCGCATAGGTTGAATTCAAATTGTTTACTCTAACTTCTTTTCGTAATTGGAATTACATTATTGACGCGATCGCATATCAGAAATACACTTTTATCTACAACGCATGAAATGTGATCATCTTCGCAGATTATGTGCGAAAATCCAAATTAATGCGCCAGCTACATCTATGACATCAAAATCTGTACGCAAGAATTGATGGCTAAAAGTCGATCCTTTTGGTATCTTTGAGCATTTCCTCCTCATGTAAAAAGCTTTCAATGTCTAAAGAATTTTATTCTCTCAAAAGTTTAAAAATTTGAAAGATTTTGCAACTCAATGCAAAGTAGCTACCTTAATCATATATGTAGCTGTATCCTCACGCTCGCATTTTTCATATGAAAGTTGTGTCAAAAAATCATTCGACTCAAGCTTTAAACGCTTTGAAATCTCATCAATTGGTTTACCATCCTTCTTCCAGGTTATTTCTGGAGAAGGACTTGATGAGAATGGTACCAAAATCTGCAAATTTATTTTTCATTTCAAAAGCTAGTAAAAGTAGTTAATTTGAATGTATACGTCCAATTCATTAGAATTTTATAAAGTTTTTCATCAATAAGTAGTGTGAAAATTATTTTATTGATTTACCTTCGCTGGAGATCCAGCGTGAGCAATAATGTCTCTGCCAAGCAAAGAAAGATGAATTCTTGGTTTTACAGCTTCAACCTGAGCAGTGATTTGCTCGCTATTTTGACTCCATGGACTTTGGCCAACTCCATTTACCGCTGCTACACGGAATTCATAACATTTGTGTGGTGTCAAACCAGTGACCTAGAAAAGAACAGCCTTGTGCATAGTTTGGTAGTTGATCTGATCATTTTTTGTTAGTCTTGTTTTTGACAAATCGACTCGTGAAATACATTATTAGACGATTTACTGCATCAGAAAGCTAATTGTTAAAAAGTGGGGAAAAGCATAAATCTATGAATTGTTATAGCGTTACCCGATATTGTGTATCATTAATAAGACCAAAAATGCATTTTGACCAGTTATCACCTTCTTCACGCTTTTCTAACACGTAACCCTGTATCGGTAAACCACCATCCTTCAACGGCTGAGTCCACTGCAAAGTAATAGTGTCCTCGCTTGTTGCAATAGGCTCTGGTCGTCCAGGAACTTCAGGCTTATCTAAAAATAATGAGCTATTCATGCGCTTATAAAAGCTAGAAAGTAGAAAATATACACTTTCGAGTTTAGAATAAAAAATTTCTCATTGAGAAAACTGAAATTTTAAAAAAATAGCTGAATACTTACTAAATGGATCTTTCGCAATAATCGATTCAGTTGTTTCAAGTGGTTCACCAATGCCGTATTGATTTTCCGCGGAAACTCGAAATTCATATGGATGCCCATTTTCTAGGTTACGTACTCGAAAACTGGTACCAACTGGTTGACCAACTTTGGTCCAAGTACCATCCAATTCACGTTTTTCCACCACATAATTGCTTATGCCAGCACCACCATCATCAAGTGGTGGACTCCAATGAAGTGTTATTGCTTCCCAATAATTTCACTTGCGGCTATTGGTCCCACCGGTTTTCCTGGTGGTGACAGTACTTTAACGTTCACTTTTGCGGTATCCTTACCAAAACGATTACTTAGCGTGATACGGTATGGTCCGGCATCCGATCTTTTCGCTGATTTCATCGTTAAGGTGACGAAACTGTCACCTACCTGAATTTCCAATTATAAAATTTTGCATACTCTCTTACTTTTAGCAAAATGATTTAAAGAAATTTCAAAATTAAACAAATCTTTCTCTAATATCATTCTTGACAAATTTAGTCAATTTTTCAAAATTCAACAAATTTTTATGTGAGAAGGATTTATAAAATGATTACCTCAACATTAATGCGATCATCTCCATCAAATATTTCTTTCACACCATTGAAAACAGTTGCTGTTGGTTTCGGATTGCCACCAGTAAAAGGGATTTGAATTTCAAAGTCTTCTCCGGCCTTGATGGTGATATCTTTAACATCAGATAGATTCAAACATGGACGACCTGGTTGCTCTTCAATGTACACTATATCCGTTGGTTTCGATGGTTCACCTTCTCCAGCCGAATTAATTGCCTTCACGCGAAATTCATATTCTCCGTTTTCTTCAAGTGATTCCAGAACTAAGCAAGTATCTTTAATAGGTCTGTCGTTACATGATATCCAGTCGCTAACACCAGTTTTCCTTTTCTCAACAATGTATCCTTCTATTGGTGCTCCACCGTCTTTTAAGGGGCGGTTCCAGATCAATTCTGCTGAATTCTTCGTTATCGTACCAATACGTGGCTGGTCTGGAGCATCAGGTACGGTAACGAACGGACGACATATAGTTGGTTCAGAACTGCCACTTGGTTCACCTTCACCAGCCAAATTAACGGCTCGAACCCGAAACTGATAAATTTCTCCTTCGATTAAACCAGTCACAGTAGCTTCGGTACTTGTAATCAAGCGCATCTTGACAGGTGTCCAATCATTGCCACTTTTTCAAATTTCTCTATTACGTAACGTAAAACTGGCGATCCACCATCACTATGTGGTGGATTCCATGATAAGCTTATCTGATTTCGACCAAATCCCGTTATTTCGGGAGCAGAGGGTGGTCCAGGTGGGTCAAACGGATCTTTGCAACTACTGACGCACCTATAAGTGGTTCACTTAATCCCATCACATTTTCAGCACGCACACGAAAGCGATACTGCTTTCCGTGATCCAGTGCACGAACGGTGTATGTGGTACCACCGACTGCCTCAATGACACGAATCCAATTAGATGTATCTGCTCCTTGATACTCAATGCGATAACCAGTAATTTCAGAACCGCCGTCATCCTCAGGTGGACGCCATCTTAAAGTCACGGAATGACGCGATGTTTCCGGATAAGCCAGTGGGCCTTCTGGAGGTCCTGGTCGATCAAGTACGGAAATCTTAATTGTTGCTTCTATATCACCATATGAATTCGATGCAGTAATGGTGCATTTACCAGAGTCCGAACGTTTGCTTTCCTTGATATAAAGACGTGTTTTCGAATCATCTGTCTCCACATCGTTAAGCGTTCGACCATTTTTCACCCAACTAATATTAGGCTTTGGTGATGCTGTATATGGAATATTGATATCCAGTGGTTCGCCAGCACGAACCCGGAATTCTTTTCCATTGATATCGATATCAAACAGTGGGGCCTGGAACATTGGCTTTGCAATAACTGCACCCGAAGAGTCCGAAGACGCACCACAGCCGGCTTTATTGACTGCTCGAACTCGGTATTCATAAGTATGACCTTCTTGGACACGTTCATCCATGAAATTAGTATTTTTCACTGGCTCATTGTTTACCTTAATCCAACGACCAATTTTCAAGTCTTTACGCTCTACGTCGTAATGCGATATCGGATTACCACCATTATCTTTAGGTGGCTCCCATTCGATATTTATATGGTCCACATCATGATTGATAACGACTGGTCGTTTGGGTTTACCCGGATTGCCAAATGGGTCTTTTGCAAGCACAGATGAATCGCTATTCAGCGAGTCCGATCGTCCGTTTACGTTTTCAGCCATGACTCGGAATTCATATTGGTGTCCCTCGGTAAGTTTTGACACTACAGCTGTGGTACCAGGAACGAAGCTCGACACAGGCGTCCAAGTATTCGATTGAAGATCACGTTTCTCGAGCACATAATTGCTAATTTCCGCACCACCATTATCTTCCGGTGGTTGCCAGTTAAGGACGCAGCCGTCTTTAGTGACATTAGTTATTTCAATTGGTCCTTTTGGTGTCGACGGCCTATCTTGGACAATAACTTCAAATACACCAAATGTTTCACCAACTTCATTTTTCAGTTTTAACGTATAATTTCCACTTTCAGATCGTTTAGCGGATGGTATGAAAAAACTTGTAGTATTTGTCAGTACGCCATTCTTATTATTCAGCAAAAGATTATCAGCTAATAGTTCACCTTCGTTGAATTCCCAGTTTACTGACGGATCCGGAAAACCGATATATTCCGCTTCTACCGTCAATGATAAACCTGCTTTGACTTTGAATTTCTTCACTTGAGAGATGATTTCTGGCTTCACATACCTTGGACGAGCTATTTGAGTATCTGATGGTTCGGATGGGTTGGATGGACCAACTTTATTCACCGCGATAACTCGGAATTCATATTCTGATCCAAGTTTTAAACCATTAGTTGAGAAAGTTGTGATATCTCCACTAATTCTTCCCGCTTCAATCCATACTGGACTACCTTTCTCTTTCTTTTCAATGATGTATTCCTGGATTGGCAGTCCGCCGGTATCGATCGGTGGCTTCCATTTAATGTCAATCCGGTCTTTATCCCAGTCGGTGATCTCCGGTTTTGATGTTGGTTGTGGCACATCAAACTGATTCCTGGCAATTATTTCCTGGGTTTCCAGTGGTTTTGATTCACCTTGCGTGTTGACCGCCTTAATACGAAATTTATACTCTTTGCCATCAACCAATTTTGTCACTTTAGCAATACAGTCTGGAAAACGGCCTATTTCCTGCCAGGTACCACGAGTTGTGTCCATTTTCTCAACTAAATAATGCGTAATATCGGAGCCACCATTATCACCCGGTGGTTTCCAAGTCAGTGTGCATCCTTCTTTCGTTATATCATTGATTTTTGCTGGTCCTTCTGGTATTCCTGGAACATCCAAAACAGTCACGACACAAGATGCTTTATCTCTGCCGTGTTCATTCTCAACGTGAATCGTATAAATACCAGTGTCATTACGAACTGATGACAATATCACAATTTCGCTAGTTTTATTTTTCTTAATAATTTCAACTCTGTCAGTACCAGTAAAGAGGGCATCGTTAATCATCCAAGATATGCTTGGTGCTGGTTCACCGTCATAATCCACTTTTAGATGGACTGGTGATCCAGCTCGCACCCGGATATCGAAAAGCCCAGCTAGATTGATTTTAGGTGCTAGTTTTCTAGGCTTCGCAATTATTTCTTCGGTAGGATCAGAATACTCTCCTTTTCCGCCTTTATTAACAGCTCGCACCCGAAAATGATAAGCTGTGCCAGGTATCAAATTGGTTGCGGTAGCTTTAGTCATATTTCCAGGAACCGCTGCGCATGACACCCAATCACCAAATTTATCTTTCTTTTCTAGAATATAGCTTTCAATTGGTGCACCGCCGTCGTTCAGTGGTGCTTTCCACTCCAAGTCGACGTGATCATTATCCCAGTCAATTGCAGTCAAATTCGTGGGTTTACCAGGTTCATCGAACGGATTCTTGGGAATTATTGGATAAGTCGAGGTTAAAGGTTGTGACTCGCCTTGACGATTCACAGCTTTACACGGAATTTATATTCTTTCCCTTCCACGAGTTTGCTAATGCGTAAACTAGTGTCCGAAGTTTCACCACATGGAACCCAACGGCCATTGGTCTCCTGTTTTTCAACAAGATAATGCGAAATAGGTAAACCACCATCATCATCCGGTGGATTCCAGCGCATTGTACAACCTTCCTTCGTAATATGAGTAGCTTCCAAAGGTCCATTCGGAGTTCCTGGAATATCGAGTACCACAACTTTTACTTCTGCCTCATCTCTACCATTCTCATTAATGGCAACAATCTTGTAGATACCGGAATCATTACGTACCGAATTCACAGTAACCAATTTGGCACAGTAATCTACAGAATTATCTATCTCGTACGTTCAAATGTTGTCAGTGGTGTTTCATTTTTGAACCAAGAAATTTTCGGTGGTGGTTCTCCCTCGACCCTGACGTTGAATTCAATAGTACCTCCTGTCTTTATGCGGATTTCATTTAAACTAGAACGGTCAATCTTTGGTGGTAAATTACGCGCTTTGGCTACAAAAGTACGACTTGAATCGGAAGGTGTCGACTCCCCAGCTTTGTTGATTGCTTTACACGAAATTGATAAATTGTACCTTCTTTCAATTGGCCTACCGTCGTGGTGGTCTTGTTTGCGGGTACCTCATCTGCATATTCCCAGTCACTGTTGGCCGTCTTTTTTCAATGACATATTTTTCGATCGCAGCACCACCATCGTCCAAGGGAGGATTCCACTGAAGATCTACATGTTCCTTATCCCAGTCTACAATTTCAGGAGTACCTGGCTTCCCGGCAGTATCGAATGGATCTTTCGCAATAATTGCTTGAGTAGTTTCTAGTGGATCTGATTCTCCGTATTTGTTAACTGCTTTAATGCGAAACTTATACTCATGACCAGGGATAAGATCATCAATTTGCATAGTAGTAGTAGCTGCTTCACCCGCGAAAGTCCAACGTCCGGTTTTCACGTCCTGTTTCTCAACGATGTAATAGTTAATTTCTGCACCACCATCATTATCAGGTTCTTTCCAATTGAGAGTACATCCATTTTTGTGAACATTATCTGTTTTGAGTGGACCTTTAGGTTCATCTGGTCGGTCATAAACTAACACTTTAACTTCAGCTATGTCCGTACCATTTTCATTTTCGGCTTTAATTACATAGGTGCCAGTATCAGAATGGAGAGCATATTTCACCATAAATTTGGTTCTATAGTCTGGGTTTTCAATTTTGATTCTTTCTGATGATTCCAGTTGTTCTCCTGAGAATATCCATGTTATCGTTGGAGGTGGTTCACCAGAAACCGGAATATTTAGTTGGAAGTTGGAACCAGCCCGTACTTTGATTTCTTCAATTGCAGTACGATCGATTTTTGGTGCCAGACGTCGTGGCTTGACAATTACTGAATTACTTGGATCTGACGGATCTCCAAGACCAGCTTTATTCTTAGCTCGTATCCTGAATTCATATTCCGAACCTTGTTTCAAATTAGATATGGTAGCTGTAAGTTGATAAGCCGATGCTTCCTTGACTTCCTTCCAAAAGGGCGCGAACTTTTCCTTCATTTCAATTATGTAACCTTCAATGGCTGTACCACCATCATTTATAGGGGTGTCCAGTTCAAATCTACGTGATCTTTATCCCAGTCGATAACTTCCGGTTTTCCAGTTTTCCCTGAAGTAGGTAAGTCGATTTGATTACTGAGTTACAAAAGTAACGAACGAGCGACTTTGCAAGCTTTGATTTCATAAAAATTTCACTTCATATTTCAACTTTTACAGTCACCTTGAACAATTTTATTTATTCACTTTAAAGTTTGTACTGAAACATGATAAATACTAATAACACTATTTACCTGGTGCATCATACGGATTTTTCGCTAGAATAGTTCCGAAACTATCAAGAGGATCAGATTCACCCTCAGCATTGACTGCTGATACGCGAAACTTATATTCATGTCCTTCAATAAGACCGTCAATAACAGCAGTTGTCTGTCCACCGTTGACCTGAATATGTTAATAATAACTTAAATTACATTAATGGATGATTCAATATTTTGCTTGTTAGAGCAAGTACTTTTAATAGTTTGGTAATTTAATTCAATCTGTCGTCCTTGTTCCAACTATGTTGTTACATTCTATGAGATTTCACCTTGATTCTATTCTCAAACAGATTAATATATTAGGACTTTTTTAACTACCGAATTTATAGAGGGAACAATATGGAAGAAAAAGGCCAAATTCAAATTTAAATCAGACAAATAAAATATAAACCTTGATACATGGAATCCAATGTCCAGCAGACATGTCGAATCTTTCCACCACGTAATTATTAATTGGTAATCCGCCGTCGTCCATGGGTACTTTCCAGTCGAGAATGGCGTGATCAGCATGGATATCTGTTACATTTAGAGGGCCTTCTGGCGCTTCTGGCTTATCTGGAATTTCAAAAAAATTAGATCCTTACCGGGATTGTATAAAAATTTCATCAACATAAGTAGCAAATTTGTCGACTATTATGAATGAGAAACTTGCATAGCAACTTTCTTTCCTACATAGCTTTTCATATATATATATATGCGAATATTTTCCGAAATTTAAGTAAATTAGAAAAATCATACCAATAACATTAACTTCAACAGTAGCCTTATCTTCACCATTTGGATTGACAGCATGGATTTTGTATATACCGCTATCACTCCTTTCAGATGCTCGTATTTGCAATTTTGTCCTGTAATCTGGATTATCGAGCCTGACACGACCACCATGCTTTATCTCATGTTCGTTTGCATTCAGCCAAGCGACTGTTGGCGGTGGTTCTCCTTCAACCGATACATCGAATGTAATCATTTGTCCTGCTCTTACCTTCACTGGTTTCAATGTGCTTCGATCAATTTTTGGTGCTACTGGAAAGTTTCGACATGTTCAGTGGCAGTTTTTAATCAAGTGACTGATTTTATTTAAATTTGCTTCTAACTTTTGAAATTATTTTGAAACCGAAAGGATATTTTCAACTGTTATCAAAGGAAACCATTTTGAAAAAATCTCTCACAGTTCCGCATTTTTGCAATAATGGCTGCACTTGGATCGCTTGGTTCCGACGGCCCACCTTTATTGATAGATATAATTCGAATTCATATTCTTCACCTTCCATAAGATTTGGAACGGTGGCTATTGTTAAGTCGCCAGATACTGTTAAAGCAGGTTCCCATCTAAAATAGCGCACATAGACGGCAAATCAATAATATAAACTGATTCTGGAAGATTGAGGAAAAATAGTTTTAATGCATTCCAATTCTTTTTATTATATGACATAACATATCAATTTCAAACATTTACCGTCCATATTTGCTTCGTTTTTCGATCAGATATTCTTCGATTGGCGCTCCGCCATCATTTACTGGTTTAGTCCATTTAAGGTCAATGTGATCTTTGTCCCAATCAGTTGGTACTGGTCTTCCAGGTTTATCCGGTTTGTCAAATGGATTTTTGGCATGAATAGAGCTATCCGTCTCTAGAGGTTCGGAGAAGCCTTCAGAATTGACTGCTTTTACACGAAACTGGTAATATCTGTCCTTGATGAGATTTTGAACTTCGAATGATGTATTTTTGGATTTCCCGCATGATACCCAAATACCTTCTTTAGTATCCAATCTTTCTACTTCATACTGAAATTCCAAAATTAGTGCAAATAAATCATATAAAAATAACTGAGATTCAGCAGAAAAAAATGGAACTAATAGAAATCAAATAAAGATATAGCAAGCACCGAATCAAATTTTCGGATAAGTTTAAAAATTACAACGAAAATTTATACAGAATACATACATGATCAACAGGTTCGCCACCATCATCTTCTGGCGGTTGCCAGCTTAAGGTTGCGCGGTTTTCAAATATATCACTGACTTCCACAGGGCCTTCTGGTTTTCCAGGCTTCCCTCTTATCTTGATTGTGAATGTAACACTGTCTAAACCACTTTCATTTGTAGCCGTTATAGTGTAGGATCCAGATTGTTTCCTTAAAAAGTTTATGATCCATTGTTCTGGAAATTCTGCATAGCTTTTTAATTTGGGACTAATCTCGAAAATCTCAGATTGTTGCTCATGAAAAACTTTTCAGTTCTTCTATAAGATTTGAATCACCCACCTGGTCGCTTTCGTTATAATTAACTTGGTAATATAATCCTCATTTTCGATAGCAACACCTGAATCTAGTAGACCTCTGTCGCAACTCCAAATAACTTCTGGCGGTGGTTCCCCATCAATGTGTATGGTAAGTCGCAAGGGTTGTCCTACCTTGATAGCTATGTCCTCCACATCCTCACGATGGATATAAGGTGCTACTGCAAAGATTCCAATAAAAGCTTTGAAAACAAGATTTTTATCACAAATTATCGCTGCTTGGTCTACCGTAATACAAAGAGCGCAGTTTTGCAAAATTCCTCTTTCTTACAGTCAGGAAAATAAAAAATAAAAACAAGCTACAAAACACATTGACTTTTTAAGGAATTTTCTGCTTGCAGATAGCTCGCACTGACAGAAATGATTGCGAGTATGTGACTAACAATGTCTGGGTTTCGCGATAACACGGTCACTGGGATTGGATGGTTCGCTATAACCAGCCTTATTCTTGGCACTGATACGAAATTGGTATTCTTCGCCTTCTTTCAAATTCCTAACTCGAGCAGTTGTTTCCGAGCCGAGGACCTAGGAACCAAATAAAATACATGTTATGCTAAATAAAAAAATTCCTTAAAATACATTAGCTTCCAAATAAATATTACATCAATATGTCAATAAATTTTTACTCTCATTGCTTCTGTCCATTTCCCATGTTTATCTTTTATCTCTAAAGCATATTCTTCGATCGGCGAGCCACCATCATCTGGAGCTTTCCACCGCAAATCTACATGATTCTTATCCCAATCGACTAGTTCTAGTTTATCCATTTTTCCCGGAACATCGTACGGATTTTTGGCCAAGAATCCATCTCCTCCTGTAGCAAGTGGATCCGATTCTCCTTCTTTATTGACGGCCCGAACTCGAAACTAAAAATTTGGTACAGCAATTTCAAAAATATTCAAAAAAGACAACCAATTCATCTATTTATTTTATATTCAGTTCCAGTTCAAATCTCGAATAATCAAAATAAGTCTAACCTGATAAATTTTGCCTTCCTGTAAATTCTGCACAGTAGCTTTGCAATCGTCTGACTGTCCACATGGAATCCATCTACCAGTAGACACGTCCATTTTCTCAATTTCATAATGGTCGATCGAGAGACCACCGTCATCCTCTGGTGGCTTCCATTTAAGATTTATATGGTCCGCATGAATGTCTGATACCTCTAACGGTCCTAAAAACTTTACTTTTTCAAAATTCTTATTTAAAACTTCAAGTTTTTGAAAAAGGAAACCCATTATTCCAAAATAAGTTAAGTGAAATTAGATTACCTTCAGGTGTGGAAGGCCGCCCAATTACAGTCACATCTATAGCATGTTTATCTGTTCCATTAATATTAGATGCAGTTAACACATATTTGCCAGCGTGCTTTCGCATTGCGTTTTTTAGCACGCACATAGTTCTATAATCTTCATTCGTTATCTGAAACAGAACATATATGCTTGATTAGACTTATCATCAACCAATTTATGGAACTAACTGAAATTTTAGTTTAAAAGAACTATATTTCAAGAACAGTCAATCTATTTGAAAGTCAGACATAAACTTTTCCTAATCAAAGGAATGTTATTGTCTCCTCTCCAATTTTTATCTGTAATTCCTATTTTACCTAGGTTCCTCGTCTAGTTCTATTGAATTTAAAATTACTGTAAAATGTTTATCGCCTTCGATCGGCTTATCGTTAAGCATCCAAATTTTCTCTGGCGGAGGTTCTCCATTGATCGGAACATTGAATTGTATACTTTGGCCCACTTTGATTACAATCGATTTCATCGATTCACGATCAATGTGCGGCTTCACTAAAGACGAAATCCAATAAATTCCCAAAAAGTTACGCTCACTTTCAAAAAGCTTACTAGTTTCTTTAAATTTGGATTTTATAAATTCTTGAAGTATATTAGATTGAATTTAAATTTTCGGAGATTTACAGTTGCGGTGTTTCAGAATAATTTTTTTGCTTGGATCTGACGGCTCGCCAATTCCAGCCTTATTCATTGCCCGAACTCGAAATTGATATTCTTCGCCTTCTTTCAATCCCAAAATATTAGCTTCACATTCAGAACTATTTGCTCTAGAGCATTCGATCCAATCTTTGGTGTGCTTTTTTCGTTTTTCGATTATATAACCAGTTATCGGATCACCACCATCCTGAAATGAAGGTCTGTGTTACACTAATTGACAACCCAAAAATAATTTTGATTAAAACTATTAAAGATTCCAAACTTAGGCTGCAGTAAAAATGTACATTAGCTGGAGGCTTCCAAGCCAGATTTACTCGATCAATATCCCAATCAATAATTTCCGGAGTTGTTGGTTTTCCTGGTTCATCTGAATAATTGATATGAATTGATTAAAAAAAGAATAATTTGACTTTTCAGTATGAAAGAATTTTACAGCAATCATTTAAAATTTTCTCGTATTCCTAATTTTCGACTGTGATCACTACTCTCTCTACATCTGACATAAAATAATCACCCAATCGTACCATAGGGATTCTTTGCTAAAATAGAGTCCGTTGTCGATAGTGGATCACTGGCGCCTTCATGATTTACTGCCTTAACACGGAACTGATAAATATGTCCTTTTTGTAGATCTTCGATATGTGCCTCAGTGCCCTTAACTTTAGCATATGTAATCCATTTTCCTACTTCCACGTCAAACTTCTCTACTTCATAGCATGCAATGGGATCACCGCCATCATCTTCTGGTGGTTTCCAAGAAAGCTTGCAATTATTTTCGAAGATATCTGATACCTAGAAGCAAAAGATCATACACTGATAATAATTCACTCCATAATTTAAAGTTAATTCAGAAATGGAAAAAACAAAACTTAATATAGGAATAAAAGGATCAAGGAAAGGCTTTGAAAGCAAAAATATAGCGGCAGAATCAGCTGACGGATAGGCTAAAGAATGATTAATATCCCAAAGTCTTTTTAAAATGTTCTTCAAAATGTGCTTCTAAATTTAGAAATGTTAAACCTTCAGCGGACCCTGCGGTGGGTTTGGCCTATCCAAGACAGTCAATTCGGCAGCTCCAGTTTGTTCTCCAGTTGAATTTTTTACTTTCAGAAAGTATTTGCCACCATCTGATCGTTTCGCCGATACTATATGAAGCAATGCATGTCCATGTCTTTTCTCTTCAATCTAAAATATCATAATAAATTTAAAATTTGTGACGTCAAGACTTCAAATTATTATTAGAAAAAAGACAGAAAATTGCAGAAGCTAAAAACGACCTGCAGTGATGCGTTTGATGTCAATACTTCATCGTTTTTAGACCACTTAACTTCAGGAGCTGGCTCGCCTCCAATTTCCACGTCCCATTTAACTGACTGACCTGCTTTTACAGTCAGACTTTTCAAATCGCTCATTTTCAGCCATGCTGGTACTAAAATTACCGAGGAAAATTAAATTATTAATTGAAAAAATTTTATTTCGGAAGAAAATATAGAATATCAAAATTTACCAAATTTAGGTTTAGCAACCTGCTTTTCAGAGGGTTTGCTTGGTTGTCCAGGTCCAGCTTTATTAACCGCTTTTACTCGGAACTGATATTCATTACCTTCTTTCAAGCCTGTTATTTCTGCACTTGTAGCTGAAAAGAAAAAATCATAATAAAAAGATTAAAACGACTCATATTAATTTTGAAAATTTTATTGTGATGAATGGGAGAACGTAAGGTCTGAAAGTAATGAAAAGGCACTTGGTGATCGGGCAGTTTCTTTCCATTCTTGTGTTACTGGATCCTTTATTTCAATGATATATTCTTCAATTGATGCACCACCATCTTCAGCCGGTGGTTGCCAAGCTATATCAATTCTGTCAGTATCGTAATCAGTAATTTCAGGACGGCCTGGTTTACCAGGTTCGTCCCATGGATCTTTATTTGCACGTATTGGTCTGCAGTCAGTGGATTTGATTGGCCTTCTTTGTTTTTCGCTTTCACTCTGCAATCAATTTTTGGACAATTTTACAAGTTTCCTGTGATAGCATAATGATCAATATGACATATAAAATAATTCGCATTTTCAATGAGAATGATAACATCCAATTTTTATTAAATATATCTTGAATGTAATAAAAAATTCAATTATAATCATGAAAAATCTTTATATTTATCAGTCAGCAGAAATTATACTTGCTCGCTCCATTTTATTTTCATATAAACACCTGAATTTGTAGTTTCCTTTATCCTTCAAGCCGTGTACAACCATCCTAGTTTCAGAAGCAGGTATTGAACCTACCACTATGAATTTTCCTTTTTCGTCGATATCTTGCGCTTCCACAATATATTCTGCAAAATAATAATTAAACTGATGATTGTCAGACTCTATTAGATTCAGCAATCACTTTTTAGTATAAAAATTTAAGAGCCTTAAAAATGTATGGAGAAACATACCCTCTAGAGGTTCTCCACCGTCGTCATCCGGAGGTTTCCATGCCAATGTAGCACCATCGTCGCAAATATCTGAGATTACCAGAGGTCCTTTAGGTTGATCAGGGGGTCCAATGACGGTGACTGTTGCTGTAGAATCACATTTACCACTATCATTTTTTAAAATCAGAGTATATTTTCCAGAATCAGCTCTTTCAGCATTTTCGATCTAGAATTGAAACTTTTGTTGCGATTTTGGCGACACTGTAATTGAATTAATAATATTTAGATATCTGCAAAAATTTAATACACTGATTGAAATTGAATTTCAAAACCTTTAGAAGATGTTTGCCACGCTCAGTAATCATTTTGCAACGACCGCCATGTTTGATTGCTTTATCGTTTACTGTCCAGGATGCTTCAGGCACCGGTTCACCAGCGATTATTAAATCATATTTAATTGTCTCACCAACTTTTAATACCAAATCATAAATACCACCATTTGGAAATGCGGGCAGTTCTGAAAAAACCAGTAAATGATGATCTGCAATTTATTTTTTGATATTCTAATATTTTGAAAATTACTGAATTTGAGTAAGTTTAATTTCCTAGAAGTACCTGGTTTAGCAATGATTTTAAAAGCTCGTCCATGATCGCACGGATCCCCAGGACCAGCTTTATTAACTGCACGAACACGATAGTAATATTCATTGTTTTCAACAACTGCATTATCGAGGAATGTGAATACGCTTTTCCCTTCTGATGACGGCACTGTGCCTATTTCATTCCATCTCTTTTCAGATTTATTACGCTTTTCTACGATGTATTTTTCGACAGATGAACCGCCATCATTGTCAGGAGGTTCCCATTGGAGCGTCAGTGAATCTTTGTTAATGTCCATTGCCGTCATATTTTTAGGCTTCTCAGGAACGCCTCAAACAAACGATATTACTGACAAATATAAATATTATTATAATTATATATATATATACATATATATTGTATAAAATGGAATTTGTTAAAAATCGTAGGAAGTGACTAAGTAAAAAGTACAAAGATTACTGTAAGGGTCTTTAGCAATAATTGTTTCACTGGCGAGTGGTTCAGACTGACCAATATCGTTCACTGCTTTTACTCGGAATTTGTACTGTCCATGTTCTTTCAAACTTTTCACCTTGAAATGTTTAAAATTTAACTCTGATTTGAAGCAAAATTTATCATAAAATATAAGAATTTGTAAAGAACAATTTTGCAGCACAAACTGCAGAATCACTCAGTAGAATTACCTGCTTATTTTGTGAATACACGTTTCTTTATTTCCGTTAGAGTAACTATCTTTGATATTAAATATAAAACTTTCTATCGCTGTGGTCTTGCAAAATTTCGCGAAAGTCAATAAGCAACCTTAAACTCGATTTGCTTCGTTTCGCCAATTTTCGTCCATTTTCCGTTGCCCTCTTGCATCTCAACAATATATCCTTGTACAGGAGAATTATCATTGGCATCAGGTGCATTCCACTTGAGATCACATCCTTTAGCAGTAACATTATTGGTTTCAAGTGGTCCTTTTGGTGCTTTAGGCTTATCTTTGACGAATACTTCGAATGGTGCAAGTGCAGTACCACCGGAGTTACTGAGTTCTAGAGCCCATTTTCCATCATCTTCTTTTTCGGATTCTGAAATTCATATAGATCTGATCTTCATCCCATTAATTTTCAAAATAAAATATTTTGGTCCGATTTTTAAAGTCACTTTTCTGTTATTACATTTTATTCATGTTTTTTTTTTTTTAATTACGAAGTATATTCTCGATCTATCTAAGCTTTCCTGAATGATTAGTGTGAAAGGCCTTAGCGAAATCCAGGAATTTTAAGACCGATGGACAGTGCATATGCAGTACTATAAATTAAACTGTTAACATTTTTCAGATTTCGACACAATGCGATCGATAATTCTGAACCAAATAATAAGCAGGAATTGTTGCAATATGATGAAAAATTTTGCTTCTAAGCCTTTTTAAAAGAGTACTCCCAAATATATCGTAAGTCATATTTTTAAATATTTTTTCCTTTTATTAGAGCATTGCTAATAGGAAAATAACTTTTTAGCATAATGAGTTGTGATTTTTACCAATGTTTTTCATAGTAAAATTCGATGATAAAATGTTTATATTGTGTTGCACTTCCCGCTTTTCGACAGTAATTGACTGAATTTGGAACTTTCCTTTCGATAAAACTTAAAATCAAAGAATAGCATCACCCCAGCGATCTGATTCGGTAACTAGTCCGACTACAACAACTAATCTGAGTGTGAATAATGATTACCGTTCAAGCAGGCGTTGATTCTAATTATTCTATCATCAAGAATTATTTCAGTAGTACCTAAATTAATAGTGGTTCAAAGTTTTTAGTATTGATGCAGAAAGATAAAACAACTAGTGATTTCTGGAATAAAGAACATATAATTATCTTTTGCGAAAGCTTGCGATAAATATCAGTTAAAATGAAGCTTTTTTTTCGCGATTTATGAAAAATCAGCTAATAACTTCTAAAATGTAAGTAATTCTAATCAAAAAATTAATTTGTAATGTTCAATAGTTAAACATTTTTGCAGCAACATTAAAGAATAATAAGTCATTAATTTGAAAGAAAGACTGATTTCTTAGAAATTGGATTCAGTTAACTTACACTAAGACTCATGACGAAAACAAAATGATTTACTCAGGATAGAAAGTATAAAACTGATTAAATTGCACGAACAACTATGTAATATTTTTTACATCATTAACTAACTATAATAAACAGTTATATTTTAGTAAAATTTGGAAATCTAACTGAAACAAACTTTGAATTTAATTTCGACAACATCATCATTTATTACAACTTCTACAAGTTCTTTCATTTTCTCAAAATCTACGGGTTCACCGTTTCGATATAATACTGGTTTCGGATCACCTCTTCGACCACCTTTGATAGTGAAAGGAATTTTGATACTTTCGGGTTTACCATTCTCCATTTCGATCTAAAAATGTCCCAAAATTATTTCTGGACGAAACAATTCAATATTCTAACAATTTCACATGTAACTAAAATCTAATAAGAAAAAAATATACTTTTTGGACTTCCAATTTATCATTGGTTTCTTTTCAGCCTCCAGAACAGTAACGAGACATGAACCTTCCAGACCTCCAACACTAATTTCGTATATGTCACCCTCAGAAATTTCAATTTTTGAAATCTTAAGAGTATGTACACCCTGCCTAGATATGGTTTCAAATTTTCCACCAGGCATCGATGTTATAACTTTTCCATTTTTGACCACACTGCAGGGTTTTATTATCCTGAAAATTATCGATAAACAACTGTTTATAAAAGAAATTCTGACTTAGAAACTTCAAGTCAGAATTTAGTTCTAAAAGTTTCAAATTCTGTGTCTGAAATTTGCAGCAGAAATTAAAAATTACTTTTGTTTCACATCGTAAATCGACATCTTCTTTCTCGAAAACTTCTACATCGACTAATGGAACAACAAACTTATTGAGAGCTGCAATAAATTACGTATATATATATATATATATATAGAAGAAAATGTGTTAAATGTGGCGGAAACCCAAACTCAGATGATAATTTGTGAACTCAGTCAAATAATCCGAAAAAAGATCTATCTATTCAGAAAAATAATTCATGAGTTCAGACCATCAACAATGAGTTGTGCCAATGTCTGATCATCTTTCGTAGTACACTTGTATTCTCCGTGGTCTTCCAGTTTAGCACTATTTATAATCAATCGACGTCTTCGGTTTTCGGCTTCAGCAATGAATTTTTTCCATCTAATTTAATTTGAATCCCGTCATGCCACCATTTAACGTTTGCATCTTTGTCATTTACATCACAAATTAGTGTCGCACTTTCGTTTTCCGTAACTTTTTGTGATTTTAATGGGATAACGAAAGTATGTCGTGGCTCTGAAATTAATTGGAGTTACATTCATAATGTATGAATTCGGTTTTGCTTGTTTTTATTAAGAGATAAGGAGGCGAATCTGATATAAAAGTGCACGATATCGACAAACGCCTTGTTCTTTAAAAATCTGGCGATTTTAATATACACTTCTTGCAAGTGCTGATGGATTTTAGACTACTGCGAGAAAAACCAAGGACATTGCGATATCGTTGTTAATAGAAAATATATTGATGGACATTCCATAGCCAATATTTAATAATTTAACCTTAAGTGGAAATTGGAACAAGTCACCATCTATCCATCTCTAATTAATAATAACTTATTATCTTAGCATATAAAGCAATCATTTTCTGCTTTTTTTTTATATACTGCAAAACGAAGCCTTTTAATCTAATAGTTTTCGTGACATTATTATTGATAAAAGTGCGAGGAAAGTTTTGATGCATGCATAGTTTATAGCAATATTAACAACAAAGACGGTATCGATTGTTTGATTGAAATACCAAATAAAAATTTACACTTTTTCAATACTTGCACAAATTATAGCAGTTTTGTTAAGATGAATATTATTCTCATTTAGCTGCGTTCAATTGTATGTTAAAAAAGTAACAGTAACGAATTCCGCCGATCAAATTACATAAACAGAAACAATTAAAGAGACTACTGGTAGCGTAGCATTTTTAACTCTACAAATAATGTGCTAAACAATAAAGTTAAAGAAATAAATGCTTTGATTTAAACAAAGAATGACTCTCGGAATCAGTTGATTTGATTCGCCTCTTTACTATGCAATAACAATGCACTTGTAATGTATTTCATGCTACGAGACAAATCTCAGCAAAACTTTTGGAATGAAGGAGGGAAAAAGCAAGTGTGATCATCGAGAACGTCTACAAGAAAAAACAAGAATTCTCAGACCAAAACTTTTCTCTCTATGTTCTCTACGAACTCCACAAATACGTTTTTATAACTTGAAAATTTAATTTCCGAAAATCAAGATTTTCTGCGCCTTTTCGGCCTTTTCGCCGTTTCTTCCTATCTTGTTCTTCCAAAACTTACTTTAAACACATTGTTGCAAGTTTAAATTCGTGACAAGAAGTCTAAGTTTCTGCAAATGGCTGGATTTTCGTTCATTCATTGGGACTAGGGCAATTGAACAACGTGAAGTGCAGAAAAGCAGAAAAGAATTCGAAAAGTGATTATGTAATTAAATCGAAACACAGTTCAATGAATGAGATTTAAATAGTATATTTTGATTACATCACACGATAACAAATTGATCAGATCATGTATGTGAGTGAAGTTGGATGATTTTTTGATGGTGAAGCAAAAAGTGAAAATGAGAAAAGTAAAGAGAATGCTGTATACTAAAGAATATGGTACTATGATAAACACTTTTATTCAATAAAATTCATACAATTAATTTCTAAATTAGTCTATTGTTTTAAGCTAACCATGTCGAATCTCTATCCTTACACTTTTTTTTTGCTCAACCATTCATTTCCAGTCATTGTATCTTATCCCAAATATTCCGAATTAATATATACGTAACACATTCTCTGCATATACTTATTCCATTTTTGTCTGCATAAGCCCGTAAATTTCTAGCAACATTGAGACATGTGGATCTTGGATATAAACAAAAAAATTGGCTGCGTATACATTGGCCATACAAAGATAACTATTCTAGGATACGCAAATTTTCAACAGTTTATGGTATTGGAACTATTTTATTCCTTTTCCTTCCTAATTATTACAATTCTATCAAGACTTAAAAATAGTTGAAGCCACATGCAAATAATAATTCTATGAAATAAACAAAATTGTGGAATTGAGGAAAATTTCTTACGAACTATTATAGCAAGCTTTTAAAGTTTCAAAAACTTAAACTTCACATGCTTCAGAAAATTTATCATTATGATCGACTTGATGCACCATCTAACATTTGACAAATTTGATGCAGTCGAAATATTGCAGTGATCTTACTCTCAACAGATTTCATATTTAAAAATTCGTTTAATCGAAAAAATCCGCATACTAACCTTCAACATAGACCTCTACTTTACTGTAGATTTCGTTAGTAATTTTGGCCATCCATTCACCAGCGTCTTCATCAGTGACCTCTTTGATCGTCAATGTAAAACGACCAATAGCATCATTCTCGATCAAGAACCGTTTGTCAGAATCCCTGTAATGGATTCAATTCTTCGTTTTTTCACGAAAATTAATTTCTTTCAGAAGAATATTCTAGCTTTATTGATCGGTTGTAATCCTAAACAGTTTATTTAGATTCGGAAAAAACTAACGAAATGGGTTTTCCATTGTGATACCATGCTAGCGGAGCTCGCTTATTATTTACTTTACAAGTAAACACGCCCTGCTTCGTTCTGTAAATTTCTTGTGTGTTCGGCAAAGGCGTAATAAAGCTGTATTTCATTGGAGGTTCTGCAAAAGTTGGCTAAATGGAAAGAAATAAGAATTCAGTGAAACATAATTTACTTTCGCATTTCATGCCTTAAGATAGTGCGACTAAACCAACGAGAATTTGATATTCAAACTACTTATTTATATTTAAATCATATACCATCGACAGTCAAAACAGCAGTTGTCGGTAAGCCATTTGCTTCACAAGTGTACTTCCCACTATCATCAACTTCAGGATTGTTGATAATCAATGTGCAAATTGCTTTTCAGTCACAATTTTATACTTTAAACCACCCTAAAATATAACGAAATCAGGCAATAATTTAATAGAATTTTTTCAACATATGATTTTATATAATAGACATTATAAATACTTACGCTGAAAATTTCCTTTTATTCTTATACCACCGGATTTTAGCATTCGGTCTCGAATAGGTACATTTCAATTCGCAAATTTTATCCACTTGCTGCTGAACTGTTTTATTCTCCAGCGGTTCCTCCCATTTCTCAACCTTTTACCGGGAAACAACGATTGACGTCGTTCGGCTTCTGTCATCGATCTTGTCCTCGAAGAAGTGCTTTTTCATCATCTTCATCTCCACCTTCTTCATGCTCTCTTAAAATTATAAATCACAATGAGTGATATAGATTTCATACAATAACGAAAGAGTTGCTTTCATTGAGGCAAGAGAGAATTTATAAATTACGCTAAGTTTGATATATTATTTTCGCATTTTGCAGATTGTTTCTATGAAGATTAAACCTGTGCTTCAGCATTGATCTGAAATCAAGTCCAGTTTCGGAAATGACCAGTAATTTAACGGCTGCAGAATCTCTGCCGTGTTTGTTTTCAATAGTTAATGTATATGGGCCATCATCGCTCGTTCGACATTTCTGCATAACGAGATTCACGGAATTATCTTGTTGATCGGTAACGATTCTGCATCGACCACCAGAAGGGATCTAAATTTAACAATATTATCCTCCAAAATTAGTTCTGACGTTTTTCAATTACAAAAATACGTTTTAGAAGTTTTGACCTCACAAAGTCCTTTACTCCATTTGTACGTTGGTGCAGGATTGCCTGCTACTTTACACTTCAAAACAGCTGTATCATCTGCAATGTAAACTTCATGCTTATTTTTTTCGCAGATTTCAGAAGTTTATAAGGATTTAAAGAATTCAGAGAAGTCAACAGTACAAAGTTACCGATCTTGCACTACATAATGAAAACTTTAATATTTTGTAATGAAACAAAATGTCATACTTTTTGTAACAGTAACATTTTCTGGGATTTCGAGAATTCTCGGTGGACCTTCTGGACCGGTATTTCTTAATGGTGTTGAGGGTTTAGCTAGAATTTCAGCAGCCAGATTTTCGCGACGCATGTCAACACTACTGCGTCTCTGAAAAAGGCAGTTCTAAATAGAAGGTGCGAAAATCAAACAACTACATTCTTATTCTTAAATTCGAAAAATTTTTCAATTTATGCAAAAGTTCCATGTGTATTCGAGATCCTCTCATGTAATTAATTATGCAACGAGCAATTTTCTTTCATACGGCAATACACCAACTGAGATATGTTTTTAATTAGATCAAAGAACAAAAAATTGTAAGATTTGGCTCTTCCCTATAAGTGTTCCATCATATTGTAAGCGCCTAACCACTTTGATTTAATTTTACTTTCACACAACAACAAACGTTTAATATATGAAAAAATTTTGATCTATTGAAATTTTTTGTTAAAACGTACTCGACTCGGTTTGGTACTGCTTCCTGATATTCTTCTGCTGCTTTGCTCTGACTGGAAAAATTTTAGATGCCAAGCATAAAGTTAGAAAATAGAAACAAGTGTATTTTTATGTTAAATCACCACAAAATATGTTACAAATCTTTAAACAATTTGCAGAAAAAAATAGTGGATTCAGAAAATTTCCAAAAGCAGTTGCAACATTTCGCATGGAAATGCAATAATTTAAAATGACATTATAACGATTTCTTTAGAATCATTCAAAAACTAATAAGGAAAATTTTTGCTAACTATTACTTGAGGTTTCTTATATGCAATTTCGGAGACCGAAGGCAATTCTGAAATGGATTCCGATATTTCATCCTCTGAAGCGCCACCATCTAAATGTATTCCCATGCGCTCTCTTTGCTGTTTCGATCCAATCCTTAATCCAGATTCCGAAGTTTCGTCAATCTAAACAACTTTTTTCATAATCTGATGATTTCAAATCATCTACATTGCTTTTAAATTAAAAATTGCACCGCCAAAAACGGTAAAATCCATTATGTGGCAAAACATATCATTTTAGGAAATCCATGAATCAGCATTACTAAAACAGAATCAAGCCCTTAAATTTCCAGATTTTTGTAAAAACGTCACCGAATAATGTTGGTTATAACTAAATTTAATGTGATTTCCAAAAATTGCTTATGTTTAACTTCAACAAAGGTGGAAAAGTGAAGGAAAATGTAATTAACGAAGATATATGGAATATGGCAAGGCTTATTTTGGAGAAATGAAATCTGGAAGGCGTAAGAAGGACATACAGATAAAATATATTCCAAATTAATATAGAAAAACAATTCCCAGTTCCCAACTTACTTTCGTCTAAGTTTTTGAGTAAGAACTCCGTACTTGAAAATGCACTCAAAGAACTTTTTCTCTCCTTCAGAATCGTTTTTTAGACTTATTTGTCTCGAACAAAAGTTTCTAAGAGTTGAATTAAGAATTCGAAAATTTACTCCTCTCTTTTCAGATTCTAATTTCAAATCATGGAGCTTTGATGACTTGGATTTTTGATCCTCTTTCTTTTTTTCTTCGTTTGTATAACCGATCCAATAGATTTCTTCAGTTCACTATCTGAAATAGATTCTGCGGAAGCCTTATCAACTTTGACAGAAGTATCCTTTGTTATTTTCCATATTGCACTCGAAATTTCACTACCCGTTCCTTCTTGGGCCGCCTTTTCATCGGTTGTTTGAAGAATGTCAGGTCTCGGTGATTTAGATTTAGGACGCGGTGATTTTTGCCGTGACTTCTTTTCCTTAGCTGGAAGCGTCATCAAGCTCTTTCGTTTTGCATTAACTAAAAAAGGCAAAATTACCTATTTTGAGATCCAAAGTTTATCATTTCATAGAACTTAATTTTTTTCAGATATCAGTATATATATTAATTTTAAGAACTTTCACAAGAAATCAAAAATTTATTAGATTACTGAAGTTATGTTTTCCGTTGTATAATGTCCCAGCGAAGAATTGATTTCATCAATAAATTCCTGTCCATAACTAGATTAACGATCGAATAAATAAGAAAAAAAATACTTACTATTATCAATTTCCATTTGTTCTGTTTTAGTTTCCGAAACTTCGGTTGTTGTCGAAGCATTCGTTTCTATTTCCTGCGTCGGTGTTGCAGTCCTTGACCGTATTGATTTTTTTGGTGTACTGTCACGGGATTTTAATGATTTCTTTGGGGTTCCTTCCCGAGATTTCATTTGTTTTTAGGTGAGCCTAAATTTTTTTCTTTTTTCAAATCCATCCAAATTTTTCATAATTTAGGAAATGCTTGGATGAAACATTTTCTTGTGGAAATTAAACAGAAAAAATTTGGAAAAATAATTTGACTGTACCTGGCCTTGAGCTTTGCCGAGATGCAGACCGAGGAGAAGCAGAATCTTTTTGACGGTTTTTCAATCTTTTCATGTTTCTCTACTGGTTCTTGCTCGAAGTTTAATGTTAAATTCGCATTTGTTTCGCCTAGATCATTTTTGATATTACATCTGTATTGTCCAGCATCTTCTGCCACAGGATTCTTAAATAACAAAAAATTTACACAACTCAAACTGTAAATGCTAATGAGCTCACGAAAATATCCGATGAATTCACACTTTTAAATGCATTAAAAATGTACATTCAATTGTTTCTGCCATTAAAAATATACTCACATGTAATTCCAGTTGTAAGAGATATGAAGATTCTCCGAGATCTGAGAAAAATATGGAGTAAAGAGCATTTTCATGAATTGGAGCTCCATTTTTATACCAAACACCATGTGGTTTCGAAATACTTTTTACCCTACATTCCATCACAATTAACGCTCCACCATCTTTTGGGATAATTCGTGGTTTGCTCAGAAATGTCGGCCCCTTAGCCATCCCTTTTTGCTCATCGCCAGCACCTGGAATTATCGATATTTTAACAAATAGCTAAAACTTTTATATTATCTCGAATGAATTTTTTATTTGGATTCATATGTTAGGTTTAATATGCCTATAATCCAATCAACTTGAAGTTTTAAGAGCTCCAAAAAACTCTTCAAGCAACAACGTTATTGCAAGCAAGAAAACAAAATGATGTCACCTCAGCTTTTGAAATAAATTTTGTTGATCAAAATTTTCAATATATTTCAAGGCTCTAAATTTCTTAAATGATCATATATAGCACAGTTTTTAAAATGCGAGATAATTATTTACTGATTTTTCTAGCGAAATAATTAAGTGGAATTAATTATTTAATTAAAAACTCAATTTTTCACAATGAAGAAATGTATTATACACTCTTTAGTTTTGTCCGAATTAAATTAACAAGAATGATGTGCCTAATGTAGAATATCTCTAAAATAAAATAAGATAAATTTTGAAATTTTATTGTCGTAATAAATGACTGTTCACTATTTGCATAAGAAATGTGAAGTTAATTTAATATAATAAAAATGTACATTTTTCCAACCTACGAAGTCCATAATTTGCGTTTTATTTTAGCGTTCTCTGTTAAAATCATTTAGCAAAACTACCCAAACTAATTAATGGTTTGTTAAACTATTCAACTGCTGCTATTATATGCTTCTTTCGGGAATGTCCAGCCAACATCTGTTTCCGTCCTGCTCTGATTGAATTTAAATGCTCGAACAGCTCCAAAAATCAGCACAAGAATTTATATAAATGATGTAACCTGCGAAATTAAGATTGATATTTGCATTTGATTCACCAAATTGATTGCTTGCTGTACATTTGTATGCTCCACCATCACCAACATTTGGCTCCTTAAATATATTTTAAATTAACAATTCAATATAAATTCTATTTGATTTTTTTAATGAAGAATTAGAAAAGAAATTGAAGCATACAGAATATTTTGTGTCCACCTATCGCTGCAGTTGTTTAAACAACATTCATTTATTGAGCTCTAATTTATCTCTTCTGCGAACAATACTTTGTAAAACGTGATGGATTCTCGAAAACTCAACTTTTGAAGAAAATTCAACAAAAATTTCTGGAGAAAAATCATCTGTTCATCGGCTCAATCAGCCATACATTTTGTATGAATGAGTACCTAGAAAAATTTTTCAACAACCTTAAAACGGTTTTTCAGCCTATGCTGTTGTGATTCTCAGTTATTATGTAAATTTCGTATTTATATTTATTACATTCATTGTACGACATATCGGTTTTTAGCTGAATTTAACAGCTATGTTTCACTTTTGATCGATGATGATCGTAGCTGTTGAACCTACGATTTCAAAGTTTCGAAATGAAATTAATAATTATCACCATGATTTGCCACTGTTGTGAGCAAGCCAGAATCACAATACCAATGATTTTGCGTTTAAACGTAAATTTTATCCAATGTTAAATGAGTGGAAAACTACTATTGATAGATTATAGCAATGATAATGCAGATAAAAATAGCTCAAATAGTGATGATGGGGGAGGGGGTGGGAGGGGAAGATGATAGCGATGTTAATTATAATGGTAACAAGGGAAGATGATAGCGATGTTAATTATAATGGTAACAATAGCATCATTGCCAGAGAAATAGCGCACACTGATTTTTTTTCTCAAATATTCTACTTTGTTTCGCTATGGAAATTTAATAAACATTAATATTTCCCCAATATTTTAAATTTTTCCTAAATATACTTGAAGATGTTCGAGAATGACGTAGGATAACGCGTAATACTTTCGAAGCGATAGGTGTGAAAATATTTTGTAAACCAATGAACTGAAGAAAATATTTTCTCAATTATTGAACGGATAGCTCAGTGTTTGAGAATATAGTGAAGAAAAGTAAATTGCGCTCTCATCTAATTTATGATTATAATTATTTCAAGCGTGTAAGAAAATGATAACTGCCAAATAAGCACTCATTTTTATTTCCAAACTACTTAATTGTAACATAGCGCGAAGAATTGGTTTTTATACATGTCTGCAGAATGTACATAACAGAATCTAATTGTTTACGCAAATTATTGTAAATTAATATTTTGATGTTTAAGGGTGCTACCTCCTCTACTGCTTTTCAAAGGAAGAAGAGACATTTTTGCTCTGATACGATTGAAACATCTATTATTATCACTGATTGCAACATAATGTTAAAAAATTAATGGTAATACTTTGAAAACTGAAGCGTATTTCGTTTGATGCCCAAACAATGTAAGCATTTCATACAACAGGAGTTATTATTATGATTCAATGTTATTATTATGATACAACATGAAATCGTTGAATTTCATGTTTATTTGTTCAGCTCTTCACTCGTGATTTTTCTAAAAATCTATACTTACAATATTCCAAAACTTTTCAGATTTGAAAGTGAGAATTTCGATTACTCTTCATTTTTTGTCAGCAGTACTCTTTTGTGAATATTTCTCATTTAAATTAATAAAATCTGGTGAAATCATATATTTGAACAGGTTTTCAAATTTTGGGAAAATAAATTATCACTAATAATTCTCAGTTATGAAATTTTTCATTACTGGAATACAATGCAATAAGCGATTTGTTAAAAGTAGTTATAAAGATGTTAGAAATCCTTCACAACTTACTACTAGGTATGAGCAAGAAGAGTTTGCTTTTTCCCTTGTAAAAATAAAAAGCATTTGAAAACTAAATATATACGAGCAATGAAACGTCTTAAGAAGTTTAGTAGTAAATGGCTTTCTCAAAAGCTGAGATATATGATGATGTCATGAATGTATATCTTCACAGATCAAAGTTTGATTTTCCCATACAATTATATAATTCGATAAAAGATGAGATGAGAGTTGGGATTATCAAATGATTCCTCTACTTTATCAAACGGCATTAGCCAATATCTTAGGATCGATTGACCCACATTCAACTGCTGGTCACGTGGAACCCTTCTCCACTTCAGTCTTCAAGGATTTCACTTGAATATTTGCTACTACCAAGATCTGCACCAATGGAAGCTTCAACTGGGCCTACGCCCAAAGTCTTCAACGCTAACCATTGCGACAAATATGTAAATTCGATGAATTAGTAACTTTGGATTCGACAAATTAGCAAGTTAGTTATATCTGATGGAAAAAGTAAAATGCATAAAAAGCATTGATGGCCATATAACGAGATGAAAAAATGAATAAATGTGATTAGTCAGACACTTTTCTTATAACTAAAACTTGCTTTAATTTGAGTGATAAATAAGAAATAAAATATGCAATGTTTGATTATATAAGCAAAATACAGGTTGTGTTTTGAATCCTTTAATTTGCAATTTTACAAACAAGGGCTCTGAAATTTGACTCATTAATTTCATGACTAATTAAAGTGAATTACATTTCTAGTATTTCAAATTAACTGCTGAGAATAGAACAAGCAAAAGTAGTGAATGGTTCAACACAAACTACGTATGATCTTATTTTCCCGTTAAGCAATTTTAAATATCCGGATATTCAAAAAAGCACGATTACTTTCACATTTATCAGCCATGCACCAAATAATATTTGCAATGAATAGTAGCTGCTTTTATGTTTTTTCAGTAATATGTTGAGAAATCTAAAATTGAGAAATAAACCTAAAAATTTCTGTTCCTGCAGACCATCTTCTTGTGTGAATTCAGTATCTAACAGATACATAGTTTCAGTAAATTGAACTGTTAAGTAAAACTAACATCTAATTGGTTTTACAAAACTCTGAGTGATAAATTACCTTAATGATTAGAATCGCTTTGTAGAGATTGGACTGCAAGTTGGTAAGGATTAATTCAACTCGTGGTCCAGCAACAATCGGCATACCAGCGTGGTTCCATACAATATCAGGCGGTGGGTCGGCTTCTAAATAGCATTCCATTAACAAGTCTCCTTGCGAGGTTTGTTGTATAGAGGGTTTCTGCGTAAAACGTGGCGCTCCAGGCATCTTTTTACCCTTCTTCGTTGCTTCTCGTTTTTGATCTGGTCTGTGATTCAAAAATTTGTGGATAGCGCTTGGAAAAGCAACATGCAAGTTTTTTCTGCTTTGGTCGAAATACCAAATTTCCGGTTAGTAATATTGTTATTTTCGTTTGCAGTATGATCCTGAAAAATAAAAACGCTTTAATAGACGATAGGTATGAAGGTTATTGTTCTATATTTTGTAATTCGATAAAACAACACCTAAAGTAAACGAAAAGATTTTTGTGCGTTACAATGAAACAGCAACGTCTGGCTGAAGAGTAGTGATGAGAAGGTAGATTGGTGCTATAGAGATAGCAAGGGCTTCAGCTTCAGACTCGAGAGTCGTAGAATTTCAAACATCCAAAATTTTAGGAAGTCGCCACATCTCTCTTTCAACAGTGCTTGACTCTTGTTGTCAAGCAGTACGGCAACTTCCGCAGTTCAACAAACCCACCACTCTAAAAATAAGTTTGTTTGGCTCCAATAGATCTTCCTTTTTTCCCCAGATTCTCGTTCCTCCTTAGTCCTCTGTATCTTTCCTTTCCTACCTGCTCTCCTCTGCTTTTCGTTCTCAACCCTTTTTTTGAAATAAAAAGTTTGAAATGTTAAGAAGCATTTCTCGAACGCTTACAATATTGCTGCTATTCACTTTATTCTTCTCCCCATCATCGTTCTTTCAGTAAGGTGAAAATAATGTCATAATAATATCAACATTAATCTGTTTAATCTATTTTTGTAAACCAAAACTATGAGATGCACAAACACATATTATTAATTTACATTTCTAAAAATGATGCTTTGATCTTAAAACTCATTTTAGGAAAAACTGAAATTAAAAAAAAACCGTCAAGTGAACAATAAAACTTCTATTTCAAAAAGGGTTCAAAAGAAAAAATAGAAAAAATGCCAATAACACAATGCATAATGCATTACAATAGTACTTGATAGGAATAGATAACTCTCGAAAAATTATTGATAAAGCATCAAAATCAATAGCTCTAAAAATATTTTTTCTTCTGTTAAGAAGTGGAATATATCACTGAACTGTAAACTTGTGGTCTTTTGAAATGGAAGAGCTAAATAAGAGAAGAATGTCTAATTTTCATATAATCGTTTGAATTTTTGACGACTTGAATTTTTCGTCATTTTATCTTTTCTCTAACTTTTATATTTACTGAGTATTTTGCCCACATGCATAATAATAAAGTAAAGCGAGAGATCTTCTCACATTTTTAAACTGCAATTTTTATAGACCATTCTAATGATGGTTTGATTTCAAGTAATTATAAATAGCTATCTACCTATTATTTAGCTGAATTTTGAGAATTGTTTTCCTCAACGGTTTATTGGATTCAAGATGTTTCGTCATTACTATGCAATATAACATATTGTTTATACAATCTAATTTCTTAATATTTTTGATGAATACGCTTAACATATTCATGCATATAATTCCAGTAATATTTTTGATGTACTTAAAATAGATGTTCCTTTTTCTTCTCTTCTTCATAAAAAAGATAGGCATGCATGTTGTCCAATGCTATTTCATTTGAATCAAACTAAGGTCATTCCAGTGATATCAAAATTCCAATATCATGCTATATCGCAATGCAAGCATACATCAAGAAATTAATTATTTATACGTTATAATAGTATTGGATGTTTCAGATTTTTGAAGATCATATGCATATGAGTTTGTGTTACTTGTGTTCCATTCGTGCCGCTTTATATTTGATAAGAAATAAAACTCTTTAAAGATTATTAAGTTATCGAAAAGATAATATGAAATAAGATATATGTGTTGATTACGTTAAAACAAACCTCAAATACTTCTCAACTTTAATTTAGTCTTCACTAATTTGGCTGTGAATTGGAGTGATTTATGAGATCTTGTCCATTCCGTTCATATTGATTTCTATTAATTCGTTAATTTCTTTATGAGCTTTGGTGTCCCGCAGAATAGAGAACTAACTTACTTTACTTTCTTAGTTTTCTTTTCCCTTGCTTTTTGAAACTCTCAAGATCTTGAAAATGATATTCTTATGATGCTTTCAGGCATTCCTAAAGTTGATCATTATTTCATTAATCAAGTAACATCTTGATAAGGTGAAATTTCACAATTTTTGTTTCCAGTTTTTCAAAAAAAAAACGAGTAATTAGTGAAGGAAAAACAATATCACATAGTAATTTGCCGTAATTAATGTAGTTTTGTTATAAAAAAAGAAACAGTACGAAGAATCCCATGAAGTTAAAATCTGTTTTCATAGAAGAAAAGAGAAATCAAAAAAAAAAAAAGATGGCTGATGTTCTATTTCATGTAAAAATCTGTTTCCTCTTGAATTTTTCAGACAGTATCTTCCATGACGGAACGATCAACAGTTAGTTCCTAGAGCATCATTTCTTAGCTTGAAAGAGCTGAAATTTTAACTCCATCAAATTGAAGTATTTGAAAGAGCAACTACCTTTCTTATAGCTTTGAGTAAAACAAATTGATACTACATTAATACAACTGCGTGTTAATTAGATAAAACTGGAAACTAAGACAACACAAACAGCTTAAATAGTGAGTAAATTTAATGAAATATTTTAATGGATAGATCGTGATTCACTGCCCAGAATTCCAACAAACGATACTGTGATTATGAGGAAAATACCGTATAGCAGGCAGTGGTAACCTCTGATCATCATAATCTAGAAATTTTAACTTAAGTTTGAAATTACATTTGTTCTAGCTATCCGGATAAAATTGATCATGGCCAGTATTGATACTTTTTAGGCAACATCACTAAGACAAATGTGAAATAACAAATGATTAGAATTTACTGGTAACATTATAAATCAATAAGTAACAGAATTGACATTTTAATTAAATGCTTAATAAAATGTGTTCAATAATGGTGATATTTATTTCTTAAAATATCTAACGTAACAATGGAATAAGTGTAATGATTTTCGAGTTGAAAGTCACGATCTACAGGAAAAATTGCAACACATATCACACCATAGATATGCTAATTTTTCCTACGTTTATACCTAAAAACAGAAAATTAACCATCGAATGTGAAATATGAAGGTTTTTGAATTCCGAAAAGTTCTTGGATCGATGACATTCTTTCTAAAACTTCAAATAAAAATAACGTCTTTTGCATGCAAATTAGAATTATCAAATATTTGAAAATTTCTAAACTCTCCATAGATGATAAGTAGGAAAAACGAATGAGTTCACAGTGAGATTAGACATTTCAAACACATTTCACGTTATCCACTTTAATTCTACCAAATATGTTAATCTGTTAAAATATTTTCTTTCAAATCTAATTTATAGGCTGATTATAGCAATCAAAAAAGTTACTCGTTAGCGGAAACGCATCATTGCTTTTATAATATTGATGTATTATTGTTATCAATAAACGTTCGATCCACAAAAATTTTCAACATTTATTATTGAACTGATGACAAAAAGTTCATCAAAAATTTAATTTGCTAGTTGAATTCAAAAACCAGTTCATTTGTCAGCAAAAAGTTATTGACGTCTTCTCTTAATCGCATTGAAAAATATGAAAATTCATTTCTTTTTTTTTTTTAGAAGGAGGAGGGATTATAAATAAACAATTCTCGATCAAGTTGTCAAATTAATTTCATTTTTATGGACAAAATAATAATAATGATAACAATAACCAATAATAACACCTCAGAAATTGGAGTGACTGATAACTTCGGAGTGGGCATTTGTCTCTCCCGATACATGCGCGATTTTCTCAGTAAATTAACCCGAAATATATGTGTGAGACAAAACACTTAGTTTTATATAAACATCTGGAATAAAATAAATGAAATATAGATAAGAATAAAAAAGATAGTTCGGCTGAAAGTGTTAATACACTACCAGCATATTTTTAGTAAAAGAACAATGAAGTTATCAGCAAAAAAATTTTGAGATCAAACTTAAGTAATGTATTATGATTAAAATATCACTTCTTCTTCTATTTACATATTTACAAGCAGATTTTAAGAATTGTGTTAAATAATGTATTATGATTAAAGTATTATTTTATATAAACGAAAAAAATGATGAACAATATGAATATCATGTTGGAAAAAGGAAATACTGTGACAAAAGCATTTGTTATTATCATTCCAATATGTAGAAGAAAGAGAAAAAAAGTAACATGAAGTACAGCCTGTTTTCGCTCCCATCATTATGAAAAATTTTTTGAAACAAAGCTTTGATCTCTTTTCAGAACGGACTATCACTTCTGTTCGAATCTAGGATTCACTTGAAAAAATGGGATGGGAAAGTAAACAGACTAATCGAGTTGAGTTATATCTGCAATTCGAAACGAATAGGAAGAAGGGGAACATAATTCAGACGACTGATCGTTATATATATCTGGAAATCCTTTTTTTCTTTCTCTCTCTTTCTCTCTTTCCAAATCTTTTTAAAAACTTGCAACACAAAGGAATACCATGAGCAGAAAAGATGGTCTAATTCTGCTTAGCGAAAGTTTCAACAAACCGACGATCGAATGAGATAGCCGAACAAAAGAGAAAAGTGAATTAATACAGCTCAAGATGAGTCCACGACGAAGAGAAAAGATGCGAGTTAAAAAGTGCAAGAATTTTTTCCTAGGTTGATTTGTGTTGTAGATCAAGAGTTTCTATTTTGCAAGCGGTAAAATGCTTTGCAGTAAGAGATATGAAATGCAGGTTTCTGAAGGCATTCATTCAATTTCGTCTTAGAAGAACTAAAACCGAAAAGGCATCAAAAACTGAAGGATACAAAAGATTAAAAAGAAATAATTGCTTGAAGAGAGCAATTATAGAAATGTAGCGAAAAATGACAACATGGGAGATCGTTTCATCAAGTTCGAAGGTACGTGTGCCAATGTTTTCCACTACGTGTATCCATCTACTTCTGTTTATTAACATTGTGTATGCATTTATGTATATCTCTCTGCATATAACATATACATACAAAAAGTTTTGGAAGGAAAAGTTCGAGTTGTCCGAGATTTCTTGTGTTTTATTTCTTGCAGTTGTTATTTTAACGCTAGAGCAGAAAATAGAGAAAACAGATCAGGCTACAGATAACTGGTTAGACTGAAGCGAACTGATCATACACACAAACACATAGAAATCTTTTACCTCTGCTTTTATTTTTTCACTCGTGATGATGCATTCTTCTATAGCTACTCTTGATGTCTTTCGAAGACTTAAAAAAATTAACGTGAATGTTGGCTGCAAGCTTCTATCTCTCAGTATATAACCGGGATAATGAAGCATCAAATATCTGCATAGTGGTGTGTTGGTAAAGAAATATTATTGTTGATGATTTCGTTTGTTCATTTTTTTATTTATTACAGCAGGTGAAATTTTTCCCGCGGTTAAGAATACATACTGAATCCTCAAATAGTATAAAAGGTAGTAAGAGATAACATTAGAAACTAATTGAATTGAATGGTGATTCAGATATATGATGGTACGCTCAATCCTAAAATGTTATCACCTAATTTGGTTTTATGAAGATCACAAATAAGTAAACTTAAGTAATTCACGCAATAATTTATAATGAAATATTGTCATCCAATAATTATTAACGTAAAATTTAACTCGTCAAGGCGCATTTTTTTCACAAGTATGGTGAATTTTATTAGTGAACTTAATAATAACTGACTTCTTGTCAGAATTGCAAGGCATACGAAATAATTAATAATTAGCTGTTACGGATACCATTGAAGCTTAACTTTCCTTTAATTCTAATTTAAATAGTTTTTTTCATAGATTCAAAAATCGACAAAAATATGTTGGCTGCTTGATTGATCTCTTTCTTGATTCATCTTCCGCAAGCAAAAAGGACTTATTAATCTAAAATTAGGTGCAGCATGAATTATTGATTTAATCTTTAGAAGTAGTAAAATTGAAATCTTACTGAAAAATGTGCAGAACTTTCATTTATAAGCAGTCTGACTAGGCGGAAAGAAGGAATGTCAAGATGTCTACCGCTTCGTAAACATTTAAACAAAAAACACTCTTAGTATCAATTGCAGTAAGTTTTATCCACACACAGTACAATTCTCCAACTTAATGTATTACATTCTTCCAATTACCAAATAGTCCCATCTATCTAAAGAATTCATTGATTTGAGAATCACTAATGACTAATCATTATTACAATAATGTCGTTCTCGTTATGCAGCTCATAAAGGCTCGGTAATTTTATCTAGGTGAACTGATTTGTGAATTATTAGCTTGTTATATTACAATTATACATTGCTCAATAAAATTCTCTATTCAAAAAGTTTTTTCCCACTGAACATGATGAACTTCAAGATTTAGAACCGAGAATTTAGGAACTTGATGCCGAAATTCAAAAAACTCTCTCAGCTACTAGTAAAGAATTCTATATGTCATTGGAATTTTATGAATAAATTGTGTTACTAAGTAAACTGAATTTTCTAATATTGTCATTCAAATGAACGAAGTGATTGAAAGATATGCACTGCAGAAGATGTGAATACAGTCATTTTAAATTTATCCTTTTCAACATGACATATGCAAAATGCTGCAAATTCTGTTAAGTTTGGAGCTCTTCGTATCCAATAAATTGTTAAAAGGAAAAACTCTAGGATGTAAAACAAGGTTGAAAAAATTCATTTGTTGCGTAGTTTCTCACCAGCTACACAAATTTTAATAATTTTTGTTTCTTCTAGTAATTTTTTACTTTCCATCACATTCACTTTATACATAAGTTATACTAGATAGCGATTGATTTTATTTCTTCTCAGATCTGCGGCATGGTCAAATTATCATCGCTGCTGAAATGTTCAACATCTGGTGCGATTAGAGCATCTATTTTTAATAAAGAGAAAAAGGTTTTGCGAATAAATATCTTTCAAAAACTTCCTGATGGAATAAAGCATATTTCTGTAAAAGTGTTGTTAACAACATTTCTTGTAGTCTAAATTTTGTAATAAAACATAATTGACAGAAGTGTTACAAGAACGGAATCATGCGAGGATTCTCTGATTGAATTTATTCCTTATACAAACTCCCTCTACTTCCAACCGAAGTCATGAACTTCCCACACTAATTCTATCCTTAAAATTTGTTCTTTCCGTAATGTGACATTCTAGAAAAAATTCTATGTCACTTTCAATGCCTTCACTTTAATTGTTTGCCTCAAATGATAATACTTCTTCTACAATCATTTGGAAATTTTTAAATAACTTTAAATGAAATTAGTTTCGGAAAACAAAATTTTGCTTGAAGACGCTTGTTACGTATCAAGCGGCCATATGTATTTATTATGGAATTATTTCGTACTTTAGTTAATGAGGTCCAACAGAATTTTGAGAAGTACTAGTTGAATGCTTCGTTCTAACATGTCTGATAGTGCATTTAGAGATATTAAAAATAAATCTAGAGAAATTCACAAGCACATATTGGAAGGAAAAATCGGAGAAGATTCAACATCTCGAAGTGGAGATTCTACATTACGACAACTGACACTTCTCACTTTCTAACAGTAGAACCTTTTTCCTGCATCTCATTTTTTCCATCATATTTGATGTACAGAGAATGATATTACGTTAATTTATTTAGTTTACGACTACCTTATCTCATCCTCATCTTGCAATAGCCATCATCAAACTCCCAAAACTGTGTAACAAACCATCTCGATTTTAGAGTCACTGAATATGAAAGTGCGAAAGGTATATTGGATGAATTCCTGAGATAACTGAACCACACCAAAATTTCAACGTGTGCAAAAGGCATCTAACTTCTACATGCGTTATAATCTCCATAATTGCGCAATCTACATAAATATTGTACTCTGATAACTTCCCACATATCTATGTGGGTCGGTTACTCTTGCTACCTATTAAATTTGATATTTAATTGCATGGAAGAAAAAAGCAATTCTGCAGATAATGCCCGTCTTTTCGTGTAAACTTACAAACTGTAGCCTTTGTTCTAATATCAGGCAAGGACTTATTTATGCATCGAGAACTAAAGTTACGATATTTTTACAACTGAATATCAAAAAGAGAAACTAATTAATTTTTCAAGTACATGTTTGCTCACCATCATCCAAGATTAGCCATAGAAGGTTCGAGTGCTGGAGTGTGCGAGATCTTTGTGTATCACGGATTTATTAACGATATCGAAATAGACGCAACTACGCGAGAGACAAGATTCAAAGAAATAATGAACAGGGGTAACCGGATCATATATGTGTGGGAAGTTATCAATTATTGCAGGAAATTTGGAGGAGAGGAGATCAGAAGGAGGGTAGGGAGAGTAGAAGGGGAGGGAGAGGGTGAGGAGGGGAGGGTTCAAAAGGATCCTGAACGAAGTCTTCGAAACAATCCAGTAGTACTGCTTAATCAACAGATATCCGCTCTTTATTATTATTGACCCGCAATATTCAACTTCAGGAAAATCAGCTCTGAAATAAATGCAAAAAGTGACGATCATTATATGTGCAGAATATGAAGCTAGAAAACCGTTTGAAGGTAAAAACAATTACACACAAAATATTAGAAAACGTCAAGCGGTAAAAAGATTTTCCGGCAAATCCTGGAAAGGCTTTTGGGAGGATAGTCTGAACAAGGCAGTAGTGGCAGGATTCGAGGTGGAAGGCGTTCGAAATCGGAACGATATTGTTCATCCAGCTGATCTCGATCAACTGCGCTACCGTACTTATCCAATGCCACAAACTGAACATCTCTGGAAAAATTGATGCGTTTATAACATCCAAAATTAGAGCAATCATCACTTTGAGTGAAAGTTAAAATTTTATGAAAAAGAAACAGCGAACAGTATAGCTACTATGGATTCAAAATCTCTTCGTCCGCAAGTCGGACGGGAAAGAGCGAAAACTATCCGACTTTTCCATCCTATTTTTATCACTCTTCTCCAAATGGTGCCAGGATTAAAATCACAGCATGGAGGTGACCTTAATCACTCATTTAAAGACAAGGATCATGGCTGTTTCGGTTATAGAAAATCGAATCACGGTTTCATAATCTTCCTTATCCTAATTTCGAAAATAGCGCACTAAAAACTACAAATATGGAAGTGAACGAAAAGAAATCAATAACGGCATTTTTCCGATCACACATCATTCCAATCAATAACATCTCCTCGAATATTAATTGGCAATAATCTAAAGCTATATATATATATATATATATATATATATATATATATATATATATATATATAATGGGTTAGTGCAAAGTATTTACGGTTCCAGCTGCAAATTTTCACATACATTTTACAGATCAGGACAGAACGATGACATCGCCATTTTGCCAAAGAGAGTAAAGTTCGTTGATATACGGAATTGAAATTCGTATTTCGGGATTCGACAAACAAAAAAATATCTTGTATATCCTGGTGGTCGTGAAAGCATTTTTAAGCATAAGAGTTATCATATATACAAGATAGTTTTTTAAAAATCCCAACACAATTGAAGTGTAACTGATCGGCAAGAAGGGAAATTAATAGAGCAAACTTGGAAACTATGTAGTTCTATAACCTAATTCTTTCAGCTTTTGAAAGCTATTAACTGTGGACGTCTGAGAAGCATCGACATAAAGTAGGATTGGACTCTTTCTCTAATTAATTTGATCTAAAAAAGCTGGAGTTTTCAGCATCTTCCACCGATTTACTGAGCGTGTTATAGAAAACTCGTTCTGCTGGGATTTATAAAGCTGTAATGGAAGCGAACCACTCACAAGTGACTACGATCTTTTTTGTGTAAGTTCAACTTTGGAAAGTGCTTTGAAACTTCTCTATCCAATCACTAAAATCGTCACAGCAACTATCGCATGCAATCCGTTTTTCGTTACGCATTATAGTCCGATCCGGAAATAGTTACGTTCCTGTTGTGCAATATAATAAAGAGACATTTCAAAACAGCAACTGCTTTCATTATCAGTCAACTTATATGACACTAATTTACTGGTCCTTTTTTAATTTTCCATTTTGTTTCAAATGTCAAGCAATCGTAGAATAGCTGGCATTGAATTCTTCAGTGATTCTAGTTGCAACAAGATAAACTTCGATGATTGGTTCCAGTAAGTTACAGTCATCTTCTGAAGATCAATTGCTAAGCTCTTCATCTTCAAGTTCTTGAAAAGAGACTGAATGGTACATCTGTAAGTTAATAGGCCAAAACTGCTGCCAACATAAAAATTTGCATCTGTTACTTCATGACGCGTTTTCAAGTCAAATAAAAATATGAAATGACAGCAAGTAATAATTACTGGAGAAAAAAAAGCAAGGCATGGGCATTAAGATGTCTTATGTTGAAATACACTTTTATATAAGATAGTAAATTTGAACAATGAAAACATCGGAATTACTTTTGTATCATATACCTATAGTTGCGCTGAAGTGATCCACATTCTTTAAATCTCCTTTTGAGCAAAAATTAAAAATTTTCATTTTTATCAAAGCAAAGGGATAACAATATATAATTCTGTAAATTAATTTAATTAAGGAATGGAATAAATATGATCTGAAGTACCTGAACAGCGGGAACCGACGCGGAAATTTGCCATTATCAATAGCGCTGCGGTTTTCAGATAAAATCATCTGCAATGCGCGAAGAATGCTGGACTGCTGCACAGCGGCAATCACATGCCGCCATATGTTAATACTACGTTCACTATTTGGTAATAAACCATCCTAAAATTGGTTTATGATATCTATAGATTAAGCACAATATTTCATTACATGAATTAATGTTCAATTTCTTGAAAATTGATCAAAATGAGAAATATTTGCACCAAAATAAAATTTTTAAATTTTGCTTTACTGATGAGAGAACGAACCTTGTGTGATGGATTTACGAAAAACAATGGAGTGAATTCTGTATGCAAAACTGGCACATCATACACGCATCGTACATGAACTGACTGACCAAGCCAGCTCGGAAAATGCGTAGGTAAAGACAGTCGACGAGAATAATAAAGAACGTTCCAGAAAACAATTGGATTAGAATGCCTCAGTGACTGATACATAGGAAGCAAACAATTTCCGCTTAATAAATTTTCCAATTCGCGACGCAAAACAAGCGGACTTAGAAATGGAACCTAAAAATACAAGAAATAATAACTAGAAAGTTGTGAAATCTATAAATGATTGTAGCAATTACAGAAGAAATTCAAAGAACTAACTGAGAGCTGACTAGCTATAGATTCATTATCTCCATTACAACGTGATGTATTATCATCATCTGAAGTTTTCGCAGCGAAAAATGATGGCAGATACCAACTACTTTCCACTGGCATTTCTCGCGAATGAATTTTAATTGTCAATGAAGGAACAAAAGCACATTCACAGTAGACACAACTTGTATTCAAGTTTGATTCATCGACTGTCCATCCGGACATCAAGTCTTCATCATACACAACCTACAAAGATGATAGATTTGATACAAATATAAGTTTCTGAAAAAGATATTATTGAGCTGGGCAAACAGCTTAGTAGACTCGTGAAAAATGATATGTCAACCGCAAAAGAATTCCACGAATCAATGAACCATTTTGCAAGCAGGACAGAGAGAAGCGGAGGAGATCGCAATATCGATAAGTTCGTGTGGGGCTGAAGCAGAAGCGAAAATCTGGTCAGCTAACCACCAATCTGATGGAAGTAATGAACAGTGTGAACCGGAATCCAATTGAAATAATGGATCATTTAGATGCAGCTGCTAAAAAATAGACAAGAAACGAGTTGAAACCAAAAATAAAAAACATGAAATTCGAAAAATGTTGTCCCAAAATTTTCTAGTAGTATAAAAGAAAAAAATTAACTGTCAGCATTTAGAAAAAGACATGGTAAATATTCGGAAGAAATGAAGCCTAAACCTGGTCCGACTGTTCATTAATTTCACGTTGTAAGCTGTGGGTACTTTCGCCTCCATCTTTCGCATAGGAACGATTTAAACTTCGTACTTCGTTCACCAAAGTATTCACTCCTTCACGCAGGCGTGATGACAAACTTCCAGCTTGTAATACATCATCGTAACCTTTTTTCATCTGATTGACCAAAGATGCCAAACTTGGTGATAATGTGAGCGATGAATCGTTTTTGTCAAAAGGCGATTCAAAATTGCCTTAATTTCTACATATTTGAACCGCTTGAGTCTGTCTAATAAATGGTAAGCTTACCGGGGATTCAATCAATTATCTACTTAATTTAAGCAAAATACAACAAATTTTAAGTCGTAAGAGTAAAAATGTACAGTCATTCCAGACTTATTTGAAAAACGATCATTCTTTGAGTAATTTTTGCTAATCAGATAAATAAATGTTTCTAATCAATTTAATTAGAAAAATATTTCATATTTCATTCAGCATTGCCATCAATATATATTTAAAATTAAAACAGTGGTTACAATGAGCAGAAAAAACTGAATTTTCAGAGATGACCCCAATAAATTTATTCAATATACTTGTAGCATTGCTGCGCATAAGTTTGCTAACAATTGGACTGCTTGTTAAGCCTCGAAGCCACGAATTCGATTTCTCATTCAATTTCGAATCCATCGACTCATTATGATGCAGCTAAAAAAATAATGATCGAGGACATACTTTGGTGACTAAACATGCATAATATGTTGAATTTCTTCAATGGAATTATAACAAAATAAATTATTCTCTCCATTCCTCACTTCCTTACCATACCAGTGAAATTCGCTTATTTAAAATATATGAATAATGCACATATTCGCTCATCCATTTATTTGTTACTCACATATATATTTGAGAACATTTTCATGAAAAAATACCTCGTTGGCAAATGGCGAAGTACTATGCTCTTTGATGAATTGTAATCGACTTGGACTCATCGTTTCATTGATTCGTTTCGGTGTTGTTACCGATAAATTTTGGGGCATATTCACAGCCCCCAGTGGATCAATTAATGGGTCATTTGAATCATTTCCTTCTGAGAATGGAGCCTCAAAATGAGCTATACAACTATAAGAAACTAGAACCTAGCTTCATCAGAAAAAGAAAAGAAATAAAATGAATGTATGATTGAAACAAAACCAACTACAGAATTTCCAAACTGTGATGACTGATCAAGAATCGATTCATCTTCATTCACATTTAAAGCAACGGATGCAGGCAACTAAATTTACAAAAAGAAAATAACGTCATGATTTCACAGGAAAATATTTCCTGCCTTTTAAAACATAAAATTCGCTTGTTAACTTTCTCTAACCAAATAAGTTACATATGGAAATTACCTTTAAAAAGAATAATACATTTTCTTAGAGAATTTCGAAAATGAAAATACCGAGCCACCTCTTTAGAAACTGGTTCATTTTCCTTCATTTCACATGATGCATTTTCACTGTGTGACCAACAATTGTCAGCAGCAGATATATATATAGGGAGCCAGTCTTTAAAGAGGTAGCTCGAAATTCTCTGAACAATGAAGTTAAACGAAATACGTAATGCTAACCGAATCGAGCTGCAAAGAATGACGATTTGAAACCAACGATAGATTCATTTTAAATAATGAAATAGCTCGCACTACGATTGCTAAACGATTCCATGCTCTTACGGCCTCAACTCGACCACCCACTGGCCAACCACCTTTCAAAACCGCTTGATGATAGATGCCATACGTCACTGCATTCTGTTCCATACCACTTCTCTAAAATCCCAAAAGAAAACTGACACATTCCCAATATATTAGGTTTCGAATTAATTTCAAGAACTTACTTGCATCGCTTGAAGAACTTTGACAGCAAGAATAGGATGGCCAAAATCACCGCATAACTGTATTACAATGCGATAGCACACCTGATCAAGCGGTAAAACTCCCGAATATTCCATTCGGTCCAGTATCTAAATGAACTTGAAAAATCCAGCAGATAAATTTTCCGTTTTAAAAATGATCAAAAACTGAATAAAGCGGATAATTTGACGAGAAAACGCTATTTAAAGGCGAATATTGTTAATTCCCATAAACATGTAGAAATCATCTGAAAATGAAATAAACTATTAGGACAAGTACATCATTGAGAGTATAATCAAGAAGCATAATGGGAAAATTTTTCATAAATTTTATAGAAAGATGAAGGTGACATAAAAACACTTACGTGAAGTGCTAGTCGCAAAATCTTCACTTTTGACTTTGCGAGATGAACAAGTGAAGGTAGCAACATGAACCAAACAGAGTATGCGTAAAATAGTAGAGTCTTTGGCCATGTAACTGGTGAATGTCGGGCATTTAGTATGGCAGTTTCAACGGCGCTTCGTGCTTCTTGTTTTGTACGAATCAAAGCATTTTCTAAGCAATCTAGAAATTCAAAAGAAATAAATGGAAAATTTTACAGAATATAACATTTGGTCCACAGTCGCAAATGATGGCAACAGTAACTTATTCCATTACTTACCACTGCTAGTAGCTGAGCCTTTCATTTCGATACTCATTTTCCGCAAATTTTCAAGTTGGAACAGTCCTGGTTCTAGTTTCCTTGGAAAATATTCATACTTATAGATTAATTCCTGGCCATCCGAATTGACGGGAGATTCTGGAGGAGGGACGAATTCCGTCTGAGAATTTGGTGACATTTCATATTCCACAAGAGAATCATTCGATAAACGATTATCTTAAGAAATAAGATGCAGTTATCATTTTCATCGTATGATATGTAAAGAAAATTGATCAAAAATCAATTAATAACTATTTCTTCACATGATAAGCTTCTGCTACTAACTTATACTCAGATTAACCTTTAAATTTACCGAAATATAAATGATTTACATTTATATATACTAACTAATTCAATTAATACCAATTTGAGAAATTTTTGCAATACATTCATCAAAAAAAGCGTTATAAGTATTTTTGTCCGAAACAAACGATCGTTCCTCGATAAAACGATTGAATGACTGTGTTTCGCTGAAGCGTTTAAAAAATTCCAAAGATGACCTAAAAAGTATTTCCTTCCAATATTTCAAATATCTTCATTGAAAGTAAGATATAATTATGCAAATTTATGCAGCACAATATAACTTAAACGAGAAAAACAAGTTATTTACTTATCACGAGAGCGAAGAAAAGCGTCGAGGTCAAATAGTGAGCCCGTATCGGTAGCTCCTACACAACGCGGAGCACAACGAATAGGTCTGAGGTAAGCAGTATATCCTTGCATCAAAGAAGCCATAAATCTGAAAAAAAATTCATAAAAATTAGCTATTTCCATCAAGCTGTTTTCTTAAGTGACAAAAAGTCAAAAGTACTTTTAACATGACAAATTATGCAAAGTTTTTCCACGATAGAAAAGTCGTATCTGTGACAACATCAATTCCAAGGAAATGATGATCATTACCGAAGAAAAGCATCTTGAACATTGATTTCAAGCATTCTTTTCTTACGTTGTATGTCATAATCGATATTTAGTGGCATGAAATCCATATTTTTTCGTAAAGCAATTACATTAAATTCTTCTTGATAAAGTCGTCTATGAAGTTTTTCAAGACTATTCTTCAATTGGCGAGAAGCTTTCTACAAAGGAAGTTTGGTTAAGCGGTGGTAAATTTATTGAAAAAATAGAAAAAAACTTCCTCAAATTCATTTTTGTTCAGACAAGAGTATTAACCTTCGGAAGCATACTAAGCTTCAATGTTTGCCGAATGGAAGAGAAACTGATTGTTGAAGTATCAAGATCGAAACAAGTAACATCAGATGGTGGATCTTCGTAGAGATCAAAATATCTGCAAGGAAGAATCGCTATAACAAGCTGTAAGCTTGAATTTTCTACTGAACTGTGGAAATCTTTACTTGGTATCAAAAAAGCAGTATTAAAAATTTGAACCTTGAAATCTTACATATAAAACTCGAAAGTTTACTTGGAAATCTAATTACTCTTCCAAAGCACACTAAATTCATCTACCTGGAATCAACACCAGCAATAAAAGGAAGTGGAGCATGAAGCACACCGGCAAGTGAAAGCGGACACTGAGGAATATATGGACATTGCCAGTGAAATGGGAACATCAGAGCACATACACTTTCCGCGACAGCCGTCAGTAGCCAAGGGCGCAGGGAATGAACTAATATTTTTGTTCCAGTAACGCAAGCAACATCAAATACCTAAATTTGCGTTGATCATTTAAATCAAAAATTCACTTATTAATATGCAATGCACTATTTTATACGAGTTGAAAAAATCCCTGAGTGAAAAAATATTGAAAAAGAATTCTGACAATAAATTCCTACATCAGATTTTGCGGTCCTAGACATTTGAGAGTATCGAAAAAGCAGCACCGGACAGAGGCAACTGCGAATCATCATGACTTTCGAATGAAATTGTTTCGTTACCCAATTGAACTAGTACACGTGGACAGCGTGGTGATGGAAATGATACTTCGTACAGCTAAAACTAACATACTTTGGATCAGGACGAAAAAATTTTTCGATATAGCTTATAAAAATTTCATCAATGCAGTAGAAAATTATCAGCGAATATTAATTCATTTATTTGCAACGTCAATGAGACAAAATTCAATTCTCTGAAATCTGAAGGAACAAAAATCATCTTTGTGAAATAAAGTTATTTAACTCCTTTAAGGCTCAACAGAATAAAACTATAAAATAAAAAAGAAAGTATTGAAGAAATATGCAAAGATTTTTATGTTTAAAAACAGCAGCACAGGAGAAAACTCACAAGATGAGAAATATAACGCTCGACGGGAACAGTATGTGCACCTGATAAAGACATGCGATGAAGGTAGAATAAAAATCGTTTGAAAGCGTTAAAAACGGATATTTTGATATGATACAAATTGACATGTTGCTGTGGAATGTCATCTGAAGTAACTTTCAATATTTTTCGTGTAGATAAAACCGTAATCCTGGAAAAAAATGAAAGCTCTGAAAAACCTGCTCAGCGGGATCATTGGTGTTAGATGCATCCTCTACCATCCCGCGCGTAACTGTTTCATTCATCAGTTCCAATTTTTCCATCTGTTCCATACTAAGTGGCTTTGTATAAGGTTCATAGAAGGTAACTGACGACCCGTAAAGTTTACTCCCATCCTGAATACCCACTGAGCACTCACTGGAGAAATCTATTGCTATTAACAGATTTAAAATATAACCAAACAAAAAAATTTTCGTCGAAATTAATAAATGGAAATCTTAGACAATCAAAATCTGAGAGAAATTCAAAAAAGAGGGAATCAGGACCTGATCAGTGAGAACAAAAGTAGAAAATGATTTATCCGGTGGTTGACATCTTGCCGGCCAACATTCGATTAGAGCGCCCACTGGTAGGCAAAACATTGGTATATTTTGAGCCAATGTAAACTTGTTATCTGAAGGAAAATGATCCAGAACTGCTGGTTTGTAAGCTATCCGTTTCGATGTTCCTGTGATTTTTATAGCACAAAAATACATCAGAACCAACCATACCCTGAAACTGACAGGTAACATAATTCTTACAAAGCTTTTTTTTCTTGATAATAGTTCTCCGATACCTTATTTATTACGGCAGGTATGCCATATCTCAGAGTATGAAGAAATATGAAATGATTAACACCCTAAATATGTTGTTCGTGACCAAATGTTAGTCACCAAATGAGGAAGCTCTTCACAAAACTCAAGTCAGAGAAAAAAATCAGGAAAAAATTTCTTAAAAGCAACAATTACTAACTTCATGCAGCGTAGCAAGTATTCTAACCTTATTCAGATTTTTTGGGATTTTATAATAAGTATGTGGGGCTGCCTCGCCCTTATTTGTTAAAATCACACAAATATGAGTAACAACAAGTTGGCTTGGAGCGCTGTTTGCTTGTGCACGGCGATATGTCAGGAAAACACCTGAAATAAAATTCGCAATTTATAAATTCGTAATTTATTGCTAAATCAGTTCACCTTATAAAAAAGAATGGTTTCAAGAAATAATGAAGCAGCACCTGGTGACGCATTATTGACATTGGCAGAACGACCGAAAGGAGTCGTCAGTACAGTATTCGAATCTAGCATTGGTTTTTCTCCACGACCCTCATCCAGCACACCTGAATATACGAGTCAAAATGAACTTAAAATAAATCACTTTGTCAGAAACGCTCTTTAGTGAACATATTACAAAGCTAACCGATATCGACCAAAGGTGGCTTATGATATCCTCGACGGAAACATAGAAACACCGATGGTGTCCGCAATGAACCATGATTCAGATCCGCCGCGTATCCCATTGGTGTACTTGTGATACGCTCAAATCCATCTGGAACCTGGAAGAGAGTGAGATCTAAAAAGTGTCCATTGACAACAGGATGATTACAGTGTACTCCAACTTCAGATTTAGATTGAAATCAATGCAACAATACCGTTTCGCCTAAACTGGGGAAGATTACACAGATATCAGTAATTGGGGCCAAAGGAGCTGAATTCCGACAGCCACATTCCTGAGCTGTTGGTACCAGATCTTCAGCACCATCTTCCAAACCAACGATAACAAAATATTCAAACAGTCTCCGACAATCTCCCATTTAAGTTAATCTGAAATCAAAGTTATTAAAAATTCATTTAGAGTAAAATACAACGTGGTTTTTTCTAAAAAGCCGAAATGTAGACAACAGTGGAAGTAGTTCAAACATACTTTCCTGAAAGCAATATTAAGTTTCTTTTTCACATTTCTCGTCTGATCGGTTTTACTAAGTATATATCCGAACACTTAATCACTGGATTTAAAATAGCAACTACGAAGCAACTTCGCAATTACAACGACAATGTTGAACTAACTACGAGCAATCGTCAACGCCGTCTTTAAGTAAAATCAAGTCGCCTCAAAGGGATCGGAGTTTTCATTAGTGACTTTCCTCATCAATGTGCGTCGAGGTTTGTCTCGTAGTTCGTGACATTGAGTCGTTCGTATTCGATTTGTTCATTAGGTGAGGAATAAAGTTTATATCAGAGTTAGAAGGCGTACTTCCGTAAGTTACAGAAGTTTTTATAGCTACTGTATGCAATGCTTGAGATTCTGAAAGGACGAATCAATATCGTGCAAACACGTCGATCGCGCCACATTTTATATGGACGGCAAAATATCTCGAAATCAATTAACAATCAAACTGAGCAGTAAGTTAACTCTTCGACTATTCTCATAGGAGCAAACTCCTACATGAACAGTTCTGGAAATGTATCTATAGAGTTGCATCCTGAGCGGATTAATGTCATTTGAATATAAGATGTTCTGCAAATAAATTTATGCATATTGCATAGAGAATGATTTATTTCAGGATTCAGAAGAAAATTGTTGAACAGGAAAAAATTACACATCGAAGTATTATTGGTGGTCGAGAAGTATTATGGAGTAATACGTCTGACTATATGAAGGTATCAAAATAGGACATCTAATCATACGAGTGTATCTAGGGTGATAAACATCTTTAAATCGTTTTCTAAAGTCCCAAAAATTCTTAAATATATTGAAATTATAGGATCTTCACTTTGTTAAGCATTCTTTTCATGCATTTCAGACAAACAAAGCTCACGAACAGCTACGTAAAGTCTTAACAGCTTGTGCCGTAATAATGGCGATAAACGTATTCTTTTTATCCAAGCTGGCAAGGATTTACAGCGACGAAGGAAAGAAAACATGAATGAGCGTGAAATGCAACGTAAAGAATTGAATTTATCAGGCAAAGAGAGACATAAAATTGGCAAACCGTTTGTAGTCAACTGAGATTCTTGGTTTCTCATCATTTCTAAATTCAATCGATATTATGCAGATGCTGTGGCTTCGCTTGCGATTAACTTATTTTATCTGTAATGTTTTAAGGGTAATTTTCATGATCATTAAATTAGTCCAGAGTTAAAAATTTTGGATTTTTTGAGTTGTCGTTTATCATAATTTTAAATTGCGAGGCCTTAATTTTGTGTGTTTAATTACTGAAAAACTGATGGTTTTGCTTTGCTAGAAAATTGTTTTTCGAAATATTGACTAATAAATTAGTTTGATTATAGTTCTCTACCGCTTTTTATTCCGTTTTATATATGTTTTTATTAATTAGCTGGTTTTATTTTATTCATGCATCAGTTTATGTTTAAATTTGTTTCGACTATTTTAAAAAAATGAAAAACGCAAAAAAATTAGCAGAATTCTAGAAATTTCTGTGAAGTGTTTGAAATCTATTCATTTTTATTGACTGGAATTTATCATTTGGAGAAATGTTTTTAGCTGAGAATGGATGAATTTTAGGTGTATGAATGAAGGATAAACGATCAACAAAACGAAGACGTTAAGTGATATGCTGTGTCACTAGCAATTCCCGTGATATTGAATTGTTAAGGTCGGAAAACTGTTTTTTTCTTCAGGCTTCGCATTTCTCCTTATCAATAGCTGCTGCAACTATGTCATTTTACAAATTGAGCGAGATTTAGTTATGCATCTATGCAGATGATGAATATATAGTAAATAAACAATAAAAATCATTAAATTTTTATTGTTATTTTTATTTGTTGTTTGTTGAAGTTCGATAATGATCTTTCCGCATCCAGTGCTTGATCCCGGAATGACAAGGAGGAATTTCCTCACCTGTTCGTCCACTTGACTGACCATAAAAAGTATGATGATTGTCTTTTCTATTTTTGTATAGAATCAATTACTTTGGCTTTAGACGAGATCATGTATTTCTGATGTCTGTTAAATTTTCTGTTAAAGATGGCTAATATATTAGGAAAAGAATTCTTTCAGACGAGTTATAGTTTTATAGTTCCTAATTGTGCATTGTAATTTCCATTTTCTATTTCCGAAAATTTCAATTTATATTAAATTCAGTTCTATTTGGTTAAATTCTGCAAGTGAATAATAAAGTTATCCGGCACATATCTTGAGGACTGCCTCAGTTCATCTAACCTTTGCAAAGAATTTAATGAATATATATGTATCAGTGAGCTGAGAAGTTTGCAAGTATAATTAAAAAAAAAGAAATTGTAAGATTTTCAAGAGTGAATTTCGACAACAGTTTTGTGATCACTTTTTGGAGCAGTTTTCTTTTTCTAAACTTTGCTCTGTTCCCTTCATTATCATTTTTCGTCATCATTCATTGAACATAATTTATTTTGAATCAAATTTGTCCTATATTTTTTTACAGTTCACATTTTGTGAAGAAAGTTAGTTCTGAGAGCAACAGCAAAAACACATAATTGATGGAAACGCTCAAAGCAGAAAACAGCTGATTCGCCCTTTGCTCTGCCATGCAGGAACGTTCGTCTTTTATACCAAAATAACACCATTTATAAAGGTCAGGAATATTAGGTTATGAGTATTATATGCAGTTTAGGCGATGAGCTCAGCGTTTCAGGGGTAATAGGATGGAAGATTATTGCTGCACATTGCACTAAAATTCTAAAATCCTACATTACAATTCATAACCAGTTAGTCGACGTTCTTAACTGATAGTTTTCGCTGAGATAGTTTAGTTTATTTTATTAATTGTTTTTATGATCTGACTGAGTAATGAGAATGATTAATGATATGTATGGTAGGTGTATAAGTGAATTGTAAATAGTAGAAGGCGAGTATTTCCCGTAGTCATTTGTTGCTCATATTTCTTCAGATCCTGAATGCCATACCTCGATAGTGCTAACTTTAGACTAAGCACTTCAACCTTGGAGCACCTGAACTTTCAGTATATCAACTATTCGATCATTCAGCTCGTCGAAATTTTTAATCAAATAGTGCTGTTGTAAAGGATAAGATTTGAATTTTTGGGTCTTGCGGAGATTTATTGGGACTTGGTGACTGCTGTTGAAGTGCGAATATAAGCTGAAGTGTTGGGGTACTGTGACAGATATTCGTGGTGTGGGGTGCTGCTATTTATGGTAGTGTAGTCCGGGGTTTCAATAAACTGGAATAAAGGATTTAAACTGTTTGTTGCAGCTTCTTCTTTGTTCAGAAGACAAAGAAAAATGGCCGAAGAAAGCGTGGTCAGTGGAAGCGATAACATACGGATCGTCTCCAATTTCTTCTTCATTCTCCTCCCGGAGAGTTTAATGAGGTTTTGATTCCAGTTTCTTTTACTTGTTATGTGCCTGACATTGGGAACATCGCAATGCTACTTCATTACATGTGTAATTTGGAACATTGTTATTTCGGTTGACGGTTTTTCTTGTATATTAAATGATAAAAGATAATTTGATAAATGATGGTTCCAAATGTATGGTAATGCAGAGTTTAAATTTTTGTTTACTTCATAATTGGGGAATTGATTTGTTGTTTACTGCTGCAAATGTTCACCATGATAATGCAACCATCAATGTAATGATATACTTCTTTTAAAAAACTTGTGTCAGTCGTCAAGTTACTCTATTTAATTCTTCTACCGATTGGGATTCACTGATTAAATTTGATGGTTCCTATCTAGCTAATATACAGCAGTGTTACTTTTATATAAGGTAGAAATATCTGTGGAATATTTTTTGTACTTCAGCATTTGCTGGACATGTTCGTAGATTATGACATCTTTGTCAAATTCAGCCGCTGACAACATTTATTTTTCGAGTAGTTGAATTAAAAATTTGCTTTTGGGTTGCCAATGTATTGAAATATCACAGCCTGTTTCATAGGTTTTTAACGATGTGCGCATGTTATTAAACAATGACACACTACTGAAAAACGGTTGTGCGGCAGCATTTGCACAGTACAACAAGGAGCAATTTATCCCTGTGAAATTAGAAAGTGTTGATAAACAGGTATCATTTTAATTTAGATTAGAGGTCGAGTTTACCTTTGTTTTAATATTTCCATGCAAGGATTTTAACTTTCAGAAGTCAAAATTTTAATTTTTGTAGTTCATTGCAATTTTTCCTTTTAATGGTTTCAACTGCCGTTTTGTGAGAAATGATTCAATTTGAGATATTGAACCCTGTTTCATATTTCTTTATGCCATAAGGTACGTTTTAGAACACTGAGACCATTTTTAATTATTGCAAAGGTCGGGTAATTTAGCTGATATATATATTATATGGATGAATGAATGAATAAAAGAAAGGATAAAGCAAAAAAAGAATGAATTTGAATGAATAACACAAAATATTATATGGTAATAATATAATAAAGATGATAACATTATATAATATATATATGTACGTATATATATGTCAATAAGTCTATGAACTTTTAATTGTAGACTTTAATAACACCATTTAATGAAATGTCGAATGGACGATTTTACGACCCTAGATCAAGAAATTCATTTAAATATGAGCATTTGCGGAAAGAAGCTGTCGATATTCAAGCGGAAAACGCAAATGACGTAGGTTGCGAACCTTGGCGAAAAGCAGTGCAGGAGGTTTAGTTTCTGAAGTTTATATAATTGATTTTCGCTCATGACAAAGTAATTTTTGTTTACTTAGTAATTCTAAAAATTATATGCTGAAGTAAGGAAACTTGGCCTAATTTTTGTGAAAGCTTAAGAATCAAGAAATATGCGGTACAGTGAGACTTTCAGAAGGTTCGTCACAAACAATGGGCACGAAATTTTTTTAGTGTTCTTTTAGCAAGTATCTATTTCTTTTGTAGTTGACCATTTAGGAAGCGGACAAATACATTGAAAGCCATTATGAAGATACGGGTATAGCGGCAGTATTTGTAAACAATGGCTCGTTGACGTTGTGTATCGAAAGTCATCGTTATCAGCCGAAGAATTTTTGGTGAAATACTATCATTGATTACTTTTCTATTTGGTTAATAGAGCAATCAATTAATTCAAGAATCGAAATGAATTTCAAATTCATTAGAGTATTAGCCACTCGTTGAAGGTGATATCGTCAATACTAATTTTAAATTTCGGTATGCTGTGGTATACTTTTTTGCAGTTAGGTTTTTTTCGCAACAAGCAGAATTGAACTAAAGGACTATCTTTAGAAAGGTGGAATCCGCCTCTCAGGTGCTTTGTGTAATACTTGTTTTAATTGCGATTAGGAATGGACGGTGGCGTTCACAGTGGACAATACCTGTCATGGATGGGAAAAATGAACAATGTGAAATTAAAGGCATTATCAAAGTACATGTGCATTATTATGAAGACGGCAATGTTCAACTTGTGTCGACAAAGGAAACATCTGCCAAAATTACATACGCTGTTACTTATAATTTTTTTATCAATTCTTTTACATATCATTGTCATAAAGAAAAGGGAAAGAAGAAAGGAGAAAGAAAACAATTCCAGAATTGATTTTCAGGCTGATTTTGCACAAACCGCAAAAGATGTGTTCAAAATCATTTGGGATGAAGAGTCGAAGTATCAGGCAAGCTTCTTTATTCTTAAACAGTAGTTATTAAATAGCAGATAAAACATTTGCACTAAAAACTTGGAGACTTGGAGGTTCTAATATAAAATTTTCTACACTTGCATTTATAATACTCTTTTGCTTTAGCTCATCTAATTTGCTAAGAATTAACGAAAAAATCCGCTTAAAAATGTTCATCAATCAAAAATCTATAAACCATGTAGCAGTATAGTAAATGGATGAAGAATGCAACCTCAGTAGTGATATAGTAGTGATTACTATTAAAACCTCAATAGTGATTACTATTAAAATAGAGTTGGAAATATTACTTTCAGGATGCGGTCCAAGAAAATTACCAGCAAATGTCTGCCACAACTTTCAAAGCTCTACGACGTCAATTGCCCGTAACCGGTGTGAAGTTTGATTGGAACAATACACACACATATCGAATCAGCAAGGACTTGAAACCACAATGATTGTTTAATGAAAATAGTGCTTTTTCTGTAATTATTCGTGGTATTTTTAAACAATATTGATATATTGATATACTGACATATTCATAAGTTTGAAGATTTTATTCCTTTTGATGTAAATTTATATTAAGAAAGATAGGAAGTGCATTTTGCATACGCTATGGACTTCCTCAGTTGCCGAGATTACTAACGCTGATGTTTAAATTAGTGATTTTGGTAGTTGAATTTTAAGTTAACAACTGAAGTCATTACAGCCCAGAAATAGAACTTTTTATATTTTGCCTCACTGAGAATTAAACATAATATGGATTGGCAAAGTATTTTGTAGCACTAATTTATTGCTGATCGTTTAAAATTTTTCTTAATTATAAAATAATCACTTATTTCGGTTGTCATTAGAAAAAAAAGAACTTCCTACGAAGCATATTTATTGGCCAACATACTTTATCGCAAGGTTTTTCGGCGTTATTTGACGATGTTTTGTTTCACAAATCTTGTCAACAAAAGTCGAACTTGTAACCAGCATCCACAAAAATGCTGATTTCCTGGGAGTTGAATTTGATTCGAGAAACATTTTGCGAACACTCAGATCTTCCAAAAATAGATTGTGTTACGAAGGGGCGCTCCATTTAGTTCAGCCTTGGGTCTGTATATCTTGCTCATCCTCTACGATTTTCCAAAATTCATGTTTTATCCAGACAGTTTATATGCATTTTGCTTTAATCGGTTAAAGTTATGTCTCTCAAATAATTTCACCTTATTCGTATTTTTATTTAATGTGGCATGTGGCAAGTGCATATACTGCTGTTGTGCTTTTTTGTTGATTTTCATGGTAATAATACAAATATATATAAACTAATTGCGCGAAAGTCGCGCAATAGTTCTATGCATAAGGTCTCAGGAATTACGAACGTAAGTCATGAGGTTGTTAGTCAGCTGTTCCAATTTCGTATGTAAATGAATTCTTATCTTTCCTATTTCTTTTAAACAATAATTCATCGTTTGGAACTTGCGCAAAGTTCCTTATTTATTGTCTGACCATTATAGTGATAATTATTGATTAAACTTTGAGATGTTAAATATTTTCATTTAGCCAGCACTTGATTATTCGGCAAGCAGTGGTACTAAATGTTAAATTGTAGTGAAAGTGATGCACTTCAGCGTATTCATTGTTGTGTTAAAAGCTATATTATCGCGAGTTTTTCTTTATCGTCTGAATCAGTATGCACCATCCAATTCATCCTGAAGACTCTAGAAAAATTCAAAAGCTCAGAACTCACGATAAAGGAAAGAAAAGCAGCATATGAAATTCATATATATGAAATTCAAAATATATATGAAATTCAGTAACATATCTTTGTAATTGTTCGGGACTGTATGATTGTAATTGTTCGGGACTGTATGATAAGCGTACATAAGATTTCCATTTGGAAATAGCCACCACTAAGACATATTCACTGGTATAAGCTCTCCCATTCAATATCAACTTTTTCAGCTACCTAACGACGAGCTGTTTATATTAACGACTTAGCAATTTATTGAAAAAAATCCAAACTGATGATCGATGTCTGTCCAAGTAAAATCTCATGATTCTGGGCCAGTTGAAACGAAGTTGCGTCACGCATTTCCAGCACTATGAGAAATAGTGATTTGCAACAATGAAGTCCCTTCTGCATTTTAACTGCTACGAATGCTTCATTATTAATATAAAACCTGTTGCGAATATTAAATTTAGCTGAACTAAATTAATAAAAAAAAATAGCATAAAATGTAAATGAATGTAATGAATCATGTAACTAATTTCATATACTTTAAGGTCATTTTTATGCGTTTTTTTATGCGTTTGCTTGTTATCTTCATCCAACTAAATTCACATCCTTCTTTTACCCTAAAAAAATTCGCACGCAAAATCCTTCATCTAATCACTGTAATCAGATCCCTTACAGCTTCTTTTGTTATTTAAATAAACACCTGTTGAAATATTTGCTGTAAACCATTCCTACTAAATATGTTTTGTATTATTCAAAATGACATATATACTCATGATTAAGATGCAAAAGTCAGAATAAACATTTCTACTCGACCTCGCACCTCCTCTTCCTTCGACTCCCCACCAAACCTATCAAGGAAACTTCTCCAATAAAACCCATCCTTTTTCTATAAAACCTGCTATGCATGCTATACTGCTTCTGGATTTCTAACATAAGAGACAAGACATATTGCAGCAGCTGAGGTCTGAAAATAATTACAAGGCCTTAATCCATTTATTCAGATTTTTAGTAGTGTTTATGTCCGTGACCTTTAGCATCATGAAAAATGTGTATATTATGTTTGACATGTAGTTATACAAAAGATGTTTACTAAACGGCTGTATGTCGATCTTGATCTGGAGATTGATCTGGAAATTCATGATAACGCTGAAATTAAAAAAAAGTGTTCGACATGATAAAAAAATAATTTAATTTATCAAAACTCTTACCGATGGATAATAATTCTTACTGCATTTAATGGTTGAAGCATTGAGTTTGGTAAATGAAGTTTTTAATAACGTTCATGCATCTTGGATAACTACTTTAATAATTGCTAGCATCTGTAAAAAAACTTTGGTAACAAGCAAATTAAAAGTAATTAGACCGAGAATCCTGTCGCTTTTTAACTAGGACGTCGATTTCAATTAGAATTTTAATTTCAAATATTAAATTTGTGCAAATAGGTTGAGCAACTTAATTTTAAAAAGCAAAAAAAAAACTTTAACAATTAGATTCTTTTCCGTATCACTCTGCAACATTATTACTGCCTCTTGTTCAAAAGTGAACTGTCTTAGTTGATCATGATAACTATCCATACTATCATACTTTAAAATATTCGAACGTTGAAGTGAGGAATCATAAATCGGGAACTACAAGCATTTTTCTATTGCTCTTATGAAAAAATATTACGATAAAAGAAATAACAGCAATTAAATTTTAAAACTCAAATATTTTTGTATATATTGCTCCTCGGCATTAATTTATCTTTGATAATATTAGATGCTGCATAAAACATTCTATAAATTTGATAAGAACGATAAAAAATGGACACATATTGCTGATCTGAATTATCAATAACATCGAGAAGCATGGATTTCTGCTTCAATAATCCAAATTGCTTTTGTCCCAGCGCGTCTTGGATTTCTACAAAATAATTCTTGCATATTTTACAAATTACAATAATTTTCAGCCGAAAGAAGAAGCATTTAGTTATATATCAGCACTTTTTAATGGTGGATCTTCTGCACCACACTCTCTGATTACCGTTATAAAAAAATCATTTTTTTACATCCTGCGATGTTATAAATTATCTCATTTCACAGCATAATATATTGAGGTACACAGTGAATTCTAGGATTTCAAAGGATTAGCATATTTTGGTCATAAAAAGTAATACTAACAAAGAAGGACAGCAACCGCAACTCCAGTTGATATAATTCCGAATTCTTCGTGACAAACAGTTGACCATCAAGCGTTATATATCTTCGCAAGTGAATGAATCTCTTCAAAGTCGTTCCAGAAATCTTTTCACTATTCTAGTTTTCCTGCATCTTGATTAAGTCCGATCAAAAAATAATTAACAAATGCCTTTATATGGAAACTTCGAAAAAAAAATGGCTCAATTAAACAAAATTAAAATGACATCTGATATCATAAGTGGAAAGAAGGACAAAATACGATTTGGAGAGTGCGTTATACTCAGTCAGAACTATTCTCAATCTTGGCAAATGATATAAAACCACTCCATGTAGTCAGTGCAGGTCTTCTACAACATATATCTTCTTGAGAAAGTTGTACAGAAATTATTCACAAATGACAACATTCTCACAAAAATGAATTTAAGTTAATTTAAAAATTCCTAAAGATTATTAATAAACATATAGTTTTTTTCTGCTTATTCGCCATATCTGCAGTGACAACAGATTTTAATCAAATGTGTTGAACAAAAATTTTTCATCAAGCACAGAGGAGGAAAAGAAACTTTCCGTATATACCAAAAAAATTTCTTCGCTTAATGAAGAAATACAACGCGTGTAAAAAGAAATCTTTCCCAATTTTTTAAACTTCTTACAAATCTAGATGATACAACATATATCAACTATGTACGGATAATCGTAAACTACACAAATATTACGACAAATTTTCATCATTCCGCAACATTAGTTCGAACATGAAAAGTTTATCTTGGAATACTTTCACAGTGTCTGTATAAGTGATTCGTCGCAAGGCTTTCATTAAGGGTTTTCGAACGGCAGTATTTTTTTTTTGTTTGGTGTTGGAGATAGACTTTCGAGTCTCTATGTCTGTTTTTGAATATGCAAATCTCAGTAAAATTGAAAAATGAAATTTAGCTGTGGCATATTTAACAAACATGCAATAGAAGACAATATTTATTCATGTAATTGTTTCACTCCTCTATTTTACGAGTTTTGAGAACGACTAATTTTGGAAAGTTCACAGATGACTGTAATACGTTTGAACATTTCAGAGAAATCGAGACCAAGGGTAGTATTCTGCTGTCGACAGAACTCTCATCCTCTAATGTCAAGAGATGCTCATATGTTTTGTTATATTGTACTCTTAGCTATTGTAAGGTGCAATACCATGTGTCCTGAACTATGTCTGTTTTTGAATATGCAAATCTTGGTAAAATTGAAAAATGAAATTTGCTTTTATTACTCATTTTTAATTATAACAGAAGGTTACTGAAAGACTTCAACATTCCGAACTAGTAATATTCATTACGCTAATAGGACAATTAGGCTCTTTGAGATGCATTTGCCCCTAGGTATCTCACCTGCTTTATTTTATTCTTTTTGTGTTGCTAGAATAAGCTCGCCACCATGAATGTCATCGTCTTCGTTTCATCGCTTCATGTCCTCTTATCCCTTTACCAATTTTGGCATTAAAGCAACAAATGATAACTTTATGATAGTACTTTATTTGACAGACCGAAATATATCAAACTAATTTTTATGCTGAGACAACCAGTTTTTGCTTTAAAATCGAAATTATAATCGAGAAAGCATTAGCGCTTATTCAAACACAGAACTTTTCTTTTTCTTAAGATTTCTTTTTATCTACGGGAGCATAAAGCGTCACCATTTTATTGGTATCACGAGTGTGATTCGAATGCAAAGTTAATAGATGATTTAGTCCTAGTGCTGCTGATGCCGTTGCCTAGAGTATTAACAGACTTAGGCATCGCTTAATTATTTACTCTATGTTTATAGTGTACTACTGCAGTTCACTGAAAAAGATGGGAATTTATTACGTATTCTGCTAAAGCTCTTGCAAAAATTATGACGATAATAATACGTTCTAGTATTACCCATGAAAATTAACGTATTACTGAAAGGCAGTTGATTTAGATCTCATTCATTTTATTTATGTTTTTTCATGCACTCTGATGTTTAGAGATGGAAAAGAATTTGAAATCAAATTACTCATAACACCTGTATGGATGCAAACAGTACATACAGTTTTCGTGGAAACGAGATCCCCTTGGCTTTGGAATTCTTTGGAACTACTGGGGTGGTATAGTAGTATTTTAAAATGAGATTAAATTTTGCACAGTGTGAATGATAGGATCCACACTAGGACCGTATGAAAAAATCGAGCTCATTTGGAATACTCTTACTAATAAAGGGGTTGAAATTGATTTCCAAAGTGGTTTTAGATTGGAATATCCCGGTAGTGTGTTCGGGGATATATTTCCAGATATTACAAAAAGTTATGGTGGAAGTCTTGAAATTTACATAATTCAGCTCTTTTCTTCCTTCACCTTTTTTGTATGCTAAATTTGGTTTTATTCGGAGAGTAATAAGTCCAGAATGATAATCTTATGTAATGGAGAAATTGTCGCGACATTGTGAAGTTGGAACACATTGCTTGAAAATGGTTTATCGTCTGGAAGTAACGTCTACTCAATGATTCACGTCCAGGATCAAGGATGGAAACGTTTTTTCAAAAGTTTATTAAATTAGTTGCTGGAATTTTTTTTAGATCTAGAATTAAAGTAGGGATTTGGTTGTCATTTTTTGAATTCCACGTTAAGAAAACTGCTAAATGTACTAAGGGATTATCCGATTACTGAATCATTTTCTTAGCCTATAGAGTCTTTATTAATTGTATACAGCAGTTTTTCTTACTGTGTTATTGTATTGTTTGCCGGGCATCATCTCATATAAATAATTTTGTTTTTTGAATAATGCTAGATTTCTGCACGTTTCTTTTAATTTCTTTCTAAGAAATTCTCTCTTTTAAAAATATTTCTCGTTTAAAAAATATATCAAGTTGTAATCGGTTTCAGGAATGTTTTCAAACTGATATATTTATTCATTTCGTGTTGTAGATCGTACAGCCTTCTAGACGATGCGTGAGTATAAAATTGTTGTACTGGGAAGTGGTGGTGTTGGAAAAAGTGCTTTGGTTAGTTGAACTTTCAAAGAATTTGTATAAATAAAACAGATGCATTCAGTTTGATATATTGGATGTTTAAATTCCTTTTATTTTCGTAGACAGTACAATTTGTGCAAGGCATATTTGTGGAAAAGTATGATCCAACAATTGAGGATAGCTATCGAAAGCAAGTGGAAGTTGATGGTCAGCAGTGCATGCTCGAAATTCTAGATACTGCTGGCACTGTTAGTTGTTATTTTTAATTTTTTTAAGAAATCGATCAGAAGTTAAAGTTTGTATGTGGCAAATAATTTTGGAAATAAACATTTCTCAATAAATTCGTTCAGGAACAATTCACAGCCATGCGTGATTTGTATATGAAAAATGGTCAAGGTTTTATCCTGGTTTATTCAATTACGGCACAGACCACTTTCAGTGACCTCACAGATTTGAGAGAACAAATCCTACGTGTCAAAGATACAGAGGAAGTTAGTCTTGTACATTTTTCTAGATTTTGATAATGTGTATAGGAATATTATACTTCAGTTCCAGAAATACTGAGTTGGTAGAATGTTGAGCACTATAACTGGAAGTTTCGCTCCTCGAAGGAATGCCTGATGTAGTCCTTATCACACTACTCACATATAAGCTTCAGATTAACGGTAGCATTTTCAAGGCATAATCTTGAATCATTTTCGCTGCATATTTCAGGTACCAATGATACTTGTTGGGAACAAATGTGATTTAGAAGATGAACGTGTAGTGGGCAAAGACCAGGGATCTAATTTAGCACGATCATTCAACAGTGCTTTTCTTGAAACTTCAGCTAAAGCAAAAATTAATGTTAATGAAGTATGAACATAAATTTTTTAACTTTTAAATAAGCTCAAATTTTTATTGCTGACTTTTAGAATCTGTTAGAACATTTTCCTTCTCATCTCTGATTATTTCCACAAAACCAATTTGAGCAACTGAATGCCCTGAAGTTGTGCAGGCTCATATACGGAATATATTTTCCTAAAATTTTTGTTAAATCAGAAAAATAATACGCCTTGTGTTTGACTCACAAGTTCAGATTTGAAGCTACTGCAGGCCTAGTAAGCGGATAATTCCAAAAGAGTTATGCAGTTATGAAAGGATTCCAAAGTATCAAACCAGAAATCACTGATTTGTATTAGATAACTATCTAGCTTATTGCGTTAATACGGAAATTTTTCTTAAGGTTTTCTACGATCTTGTTCGTCAAATCAATCGTCGTCATCCGGAAATAAACAAACGTCAAACGGGCTCGTCAACATGTTGTTGCAACTTGATGTGATGCTAATATATTCTTCAAAATTGATAGCATTCTTATCGAAGAGCATTCTGTCGTGAATAGTCATTGCTGTTGACGACGCGCCCTGAATAGGTACATTAAAGTTGCTTGATTTGTTCGTTCATTTGTTATATATTTTTTATCATTGAGGTGCCTTTCCAATTAAATAAGTGGCATTTTTCTTGTGAGATCGGCTACATAAAACTTTGTTAGCTTAAACTTTATGTTTTCATTGAATTTTCATAAATGTGCGTCTTGCTTGAGATTTTAATGGTTACGTCTCTTTTTCCGTAATATTTTATTTAACAGTATAGAAGGTTGTCAATATTAGAAGTGTTCTAGTTTCTGTGCGATTACTTGAGGAAGTAGTTTTTGTTTTATTATGCTGCTGAATTTGACTTTTTTTGCCATTTTGATGTTTTCATTATTAATTTTGTGGTTTAAAATTTCCAAAATTTCGGTTTTTCAAATAATTTGAGACAAATGATGAATTGCTGTTGGTTAAATATATATGGCAGAAGCCCTCGTGTTTTTTCGTATATTTTTTTCCCAAATTTTTGCTTTTCATTTATGTTTGTTATGTTTCGGTTTTATACCTTTTAAACTATTCATTGTTAAGATACTTTTTCATACCTACAAATTATGTATTATTAACCTCATTCGTACAGCGAAAGCTATTTTCTTCTCCTGTTATTAGTAGTTGTGAATATTTTACGCTGCAATGAGATGCCTTTCACGTCGTGATTTCTTTTACTATTTTTCTGCAGAATTTCTCGTTAGTTAAACTGAAAGAAAAATCACGTAAATGTTGTGAAGCCGTTATTCTATTCAGTATATTAAACTTTTATATTATGTACGACAGAAGAATATGTATTCGCAAGATTAGTTCATTAGTTCCAAAAAAAGAAAAAAAACCGCAGAAGCAAGGTTAGGGATCCGTAGCAATTGTTTCTGGGTTTGAAAAGCTGGAATCTTCAAGTGAGGTTTTTAGTACAGTCAATGGATGAGAAATTTCACTGTTTACTGTTCATATTGGTAATACTGCAGCAGCTTTATTTTCATTTGAAATAATTTCATTTTATTGTGAAATGTTTTTCATCAATGTTGTTAAAATGTTTACAAGTGATGCTGTCTTTGATGATTCTGGACGAATCGTTTCTGGTGTAGAATTTTGCTTTGAATTCATCCAATTCCAAAATAAGCTTGATAATACTTTGTTCTTTTAATATTTTTTCTTTATTTTAGTGAAAGTAAAAGTATTTTTGTAGTTGAAATGCTAACTACTATGGTTATATCTGGGTCAAATAAAATAGCTGATTTGCTAAATGTTTTAAGATAAGAAAAAAAAACTAAGTGAAACAAAAACGGTACGCTGCAATAATACATCACATTTCGAATCAAGTGGTATTGAAATTGGGTGGGCATATAACGACAACAATTTATCATTCAAAGGAGTCATTATCAGTAAATGAGGCCGATATGTTGTCTTCCTATGTTATTTTGTCTTCCTATGTTCAATCCACTACCTTCACCATTATCTATCGAACAGAATCTCTTCAGAAATAAGTGAATATAAATCCGGTTTTACTTTTAATTAAAAATATTATTACTGTCTTTCAACATGAGAAGAAATTATGCAAATATAATTTTGTTTTAACTCATAAAGGGTTACTGTGTCTTTTAAAACTGCTTAAAAATGTCCTTATTAGAGAATTTTGTTTCGACTGAGAAGTGATGTGACAATAGTACGGTAAATATTGCTTTTATGTTACAACATTTGAAAGTGCAGCTACATTATTGACTCTACTAAGAAATTTAGTAGGTATCCAAATTCTAAATTAAAGAGAATATACTCACTAAAAATCTATTAAGATTGAAAATTGCTAGCTGTGTCTTAATCAAAAAAGAAAACAAACTTTGAAATAGAGGTTCCATTGAGAGAACTGCTGATGCTTTAACATTATGTTGAAGTCGATGAAGCATTTGTTTCAAGTATTTTCCAAGTACTGAAGATTGATAACTGCAAAATTTAACTGAGCAAGATCCCGAAATTTTTACCGAAACTTCTCAGATTTTAGATTCATTTAAAAAAAGTTCCAAACTGGGCATATATCTAAAAAATGCACACAAGCTAATAGCTCTCCAAATAATACTGGACTCAAGCAAATTTTAAAAAAAAAAAAGATTACAAATGCTACAACTCCCGAGGCATGAACTGTTTTCATTGCCGGATTTCTCAGAACTAACTACTAGACCTGTATTGTCTTAGTGGTATCAAAAATTTGCATAAATCGTCAAATAAACTGCGCCGTTTATAATTTCTTCGTAAAACAATATTAATTAAATAGCTTTGTAATTACTATATTTATAGTGTTTCGTCTGACTGGTGACAACGTGAATGCACTATGTTCAAGATCTGAGCATAATTATGTGGTGCGATGGTCCCGGGTGTTTTCCATCTCGTTCTCAAGTATCGAACACCAGCGTATTTTACAGCGTTTTCAGGAAGCCTTAAGCAACGAAAAAATTCAGTCATTCAGGAAATAAGTACAGTAGAAGAGCTATAACCGATGTTTGTTTAATTGTAATAAAACCAAGAATTAATGTATTGAGAATCAAATAATTATGATGATTGCTAGAACTGCTAACTATCGCTACTTAAATTCATCACCTTTAAAATGTTCATTAACTAATCTCAAATTTTTTTCAAATGAAAATATTTACTGCTTTTACTGTAGACCATGCTAGCGTAGAAGCTGATTACGAAACAGTTTGAGCATCTTTGAACTATTTTTAATTACAATTTGTTGGTATTAATTCCAATTTGTTAATTACTGCTTCATCGAAAAAGCAACTGATTAAAAAATAATGTTTTTTCTTTTTTTTTTAACATGCCCAAGGCAATGAAACTAGTAATGTTTCCGGTTATGCTGATAGCAACACGGTTTTTTCGATTTAAGAAAAATCTGCAGTTTTTTCATATACGAATAATATGCCAGCAGACGAATCGTAAAAAAGGTATCTTGTTAAAAGTTCCTAATAAAAGATATCATTTATTCCAATCCTGGTAAACAAAAAATGTTTAAAATATAGCATTCATAGTAACTAAAACCTTAATGATATCTTAATCAGAGATAAAACTTGACCAGAATAGATATTCAAAGAAACATATACTTCTCTTTTACGTGTCTTTGCATTATTTATACTCAACTTATAGGCCTCGCAACTGCTTCCCTTCATGAAACTAAATTAGAAATGAATATAAAATAAGGTAAGAAAGTAAAAGGAAATATTCCAGTCACTTAAGCTGATTCTCCACATAATTACAGAACACTTCTGAATCCATCAAAACAAAAAAATGAAATTTCGCTTTGAAAAATAATACATATTAGCCCTAACTACATGTAAAATAAAAGTATAATTTCAATAATCAGCTTTGCATGAACGTTCGTTTTTATTTCATTGATCATTAAACCAAGACGATTTGAAGTGACGGAAAAGGACACTTGTTCCCATCAAATTATGACGCTACTGATGCTTATTGCCATTGTTTCTAATATCCTGATGAATAGTTAGTTCCAAGATGTAGTAATGTTGTTAGAGCAAATTTTCGATGAGTTAGTAAATAAGTCGTGCAATTTTCATAATTTACAAATAATTAAAAACATAGGAACAGCGTTCATTTCAAAAAGAATATTGCTCTTGGCATGAATTTCTGAATATAAAATTAAAATACTTACAGCTTTCCAGTAGTTTGTTCCATCTTCTTTCATCAGTGAGTTTAACAAAAGTGTTTGGTGAGCATCTAGAACTTTTGGAATTATGAGTCATGATAAGAAAATGGCTATCAGTGGACTTAATAAACTTCGGAATTTCGATGGAAATAGAATAAGCTGATATAGCGAAGTGAAAGGAGGGGAAGGTAGGACTAATGAAATGAATAAGTGTACTTGCAGTGTGCGAATAATTTATCAGATTCATTTGACTAGTGATGCCTTATAAATTATTCGCATTATGGCAAATGAGCACATTATTCCCCGTCTTCTCCGGATCCTGGCTATCAGCGACATGGTAATGTTGGCGATAATCGCATCCTTGAAATGTCCTTTAATAAAATTCGTTTTATCTCTACTCTTCAATTATCACTCACTTTAGCCATCGTTGTTACCGATCACTATATACTTATTTACTTCTTTTAGTACCTGTCCTCTTGTCATTTCCACGAAACTTCAGTTTCCTCATCGACTGTTCATAATGTTACATAAACTCCTTCGAAACGTCCCTTGCCACGGTTATTAATTTGATCCGTGATAATCATACTGCATTAATAGTAATTCAGACGATATTACTGGCCATGAGGTTGTCATCATCATCATTTAATCACCTTAGCTATTCTGGATACTGTTATTGGTGAAAACGCCTCTTCCTCTCACCATTACTGAAACATGCACAATGGGATGAAAGATAGCAGATTTTAGGACGATATGAGCCGTATGTTTTTTTTTGTTTGATTTCTCTATCTCTTTTTGGCTTCTCATTTCCTCAAATGCCGTAAAGAATAAATTAGCCTTGCAGAGCAATATTCGAGATTTCCGAAATTTAAACCTCAATCTTTTTACCTCAATTTTTTTCTTATTGCTATCCAGAGATTTCGATTAATCTTTTGGTGTATGTTTTCATCTATAATTAGATCTAAAACACTTCGAAACAAGATCAGAAACTTTGTGCTTTTTGTCGTAAATATAATTCAAAGAAAAGAAAAAACCGGTGGCTTAAAATAACCTGGAAGTTTAGAGAATAACTTTATAAAGTTTCAATATGATAATGTATATCTAAAATCCACTAATTCTTTCTTTAACGGATAAAGGATTTGAATTCTTTCTTTAACGGATAAAGGATTTGAAATTATCGCTTTTGTTGAAATAATTATATAGCATTCATTAATGAGCATTCATCGATTAATCATCACAGATTGAGTCATTTTCAGTGATTAATCAAGTTTATAGTTAAAATATATTGTCAGCGAAAGAAAATTTTTAACAAATAACAAATGAGGCAACATTTGATGCTAGAGTTGATGAAGAATCGGATTCGGAACAGGGATAAAATTTTGGCAAAAAGGTAACTGAATTTAAATTGAATCGCAACGAAATATTTCAATTTATTATATTTCTTAAAATTTTAACTCTTATTAAATTTGATTGCAAAGCAAACTTAATTGCTTACCAATATTTCGTTTTTAATTAAATAATTAAAGTTAAAATATTGCACTTATAAAAACCAACTCATTAAGCATTGCTTTTAATTGTTGCATTCAAATTTTAATAAATCTCCCAATTTAATATTCCAGAATCTGAAGAACTGCTTTGACGAAACGTTGAAATGCTGGGAATTTTTGGATAGGTTTTTTAATATTTGCAAGAATTTTTAGCTAACAAACTACTGACGGCAAAAATACAAAGAGCTTTTTCGAGATGAAGCAAATATTAGTGGATGATATCAAAAATGGTATTATATCTTTAGTATTATTTATTTTTACTTATGTAAATCTACTTTATATTCACAATAATTCACATCTGATCTCTGCAACTTCAACTGTTAATCGTTTAGTACCAAAAATTATGACTGTTTATATTACGTTTCTAATTGTTTGCATTGTTTGATAATGTAGCACACCCGAACTTTTTAAATCTTTGATCGATTTTAAAACTCAATCAAAATTAGCCACGGCTGACAGCTAAACAAATTTCCAAATGTAAAATATTTTGAAAAATGCAGTAAGTAATTGATATTAAGTGGTATTCAATTCTTTTTAAATCTCGAAAAAAGAAATTTTATAATCATTTCAAGTTTTTAAGTCATTCCGAATGGGAGAAAACGGATATTTTGGAAATGAATATCGCTTATAGTAGACAATTGAGAAGACGTATTGCTGCTCATAGCAGTTGGTTTTATTTTTTATTTTCTTTTTTTGTTTTCTGAGACACGGACAAATTTTAATTTCACAAATTAAAAATTGAAATTTTAAGGAAAAAAGAAGGATTCAACTTTATTAGGCTTTCAAAGTTAGATGGCGATGAAAATGTTCTTAACGTGAATTCTTAGATTTTCCCAAGAATACTTTTTGGATGGATTTAGGCAGAATGAGAATCTGTTATGGCTTTTGAAGTACTTTAGGACGGATTTAGGAATTTGAGTAAAACATATGTATTTTATTAGAATAATAATGGTAATTATTTTCAAAAGTAAAGCAAGTCTTTTTCTTGTCATGTTTTGTGGATAGTTTCTCGGGTTACGTATGTGAAATGCAAAATTATGCATTGATGAAAAATGGTCAACTTATTTGCAAGAACATAATAATCGTCCTCCAAGTCACCTGATTACTCGGTTGCAGTTACTTAGTAAACCAGTTATGACGGTAAAACTATATAGCAGTAATGACAAGCTTGCCCAAAAATTTAGTCATACGGATAGGAGAACATTTTAATATATTTTTAACTCTTTATCCAAAACTCGCACCTTACTTTATAAACTCAACCGTATACACGGTTTCCACGCGATATTTTTTAACAGTCCTTATCACATGCAATCAAATCGAAATAATTAATTCATGAAATAAGTTTCGGCATTATATCTACTGTCTTTCCTGAGAAATTAATTTTTAAAGCTTTTTCTAGTTAAACCTGATCTCAATTTGATTTAACATCTGCTTTAACAAACAGCCATTAATGTAATAAAATTCTGAACTGCTAGAAATGGAAAAAAGTTCATCTTGAAGTATGCGGAGAATCGATCACAAATTTTCATGCTGCCGAAAAGTTACGGCCAAAAATCCTAAACCCATTATTCTACATTGCACTACTGCTGAATGTCAGTATCGCTGCTTTGGAACTACAATGGTGCGAATGGCATGTACCACAGCATTCTGGAATGCCGCAATAATCAGAAGGATCGATGATACAGCCTTAGATCTTTCAAATACTGAATCACACAACCAGGTGAATAAGACGGAGGTATGCCAAGGGTTAAAGTGGCGATGAGATTACGAACCGAGTTACGATTCCTGTGGCAACTGTTATTAATAGATTTTTAAACTTGAGATTCTAGATTACAAAGATGGAACGACAAACTACAAAAGTCTGCTATCTCTTTGCTTTTAACTTCGATATCTCTACATTACTTTATATGATATCAATGATTGAAGATCATAAACTTCTAACTGAGATAACTGCTGCATAAAAGTCTGGTTTGGATTGAAAGTTGAGAAGAAGCGAGGGAAGAAAAATCTTGGTTCAAAAAAGATTGTTTCAATCAGGCCTTTTTGTATAAATTTATGGCATCTACTTTGAATTGATCGATATTCCCATAGTCATTGTTTTACCTATCAGTTACTACATTTATATAATTTAGTCCAAGATATACTATTATTTACATGAATTCTTATATGGGGACAATTTTTATTGGACTAAATTATATCGTATTGCAAGAAAGGATGTATTTTAATCAAACATGTGGTATAATTTCGAAAACAGATATTTTGTAAATCAAAGTTTGGAATTTTTGTTGGAAAAGTTTGATAAAGATGAAATTCAATTGCTTGATAATTTTGGTTTCCTGCTTTCTCAAATCTCTTCTTTTCTCCCTCTCTCTCTTTATATAGATATATTATATGAATGAGGTTTCATATGAATTAAAAAACTGAACTTTTATTTACATAGAAACAAAACTAGAAAACATAAGCGAACTTATTACTAATTATAAAACACGAGGTTAGAATAGTCACATTTCTCTAAAAAAATTTCAAGATTTCAATTAAAAAGTGAAAATTCATTTCATAAATGTATAAAAATTTTTATTTTCTACAACTTTGCATAAAATGAATTAGATAAATTGAAGAAGAAATGTTAGATTTATTTAATAATATCACATATATGATGATATAAACATTTGTTTCTTCTATAATAAATTAATATTTCGCTTTGTTTGATTTATATGTAATATTCTATTATTATTTTTATTAATAATAACTTGTCGTAACATTAAAACAAAATTTAAGAAAACGAAATTGGAAAAAAATTCAGTAGATTTTTTCAGTGTCGTACAAAAATTGATATTAATCCATTGTTGTGAAGTAAAATTCAAAAAAAAGGAACCAATTTCATTTTTGCATTTTAGAAAATACAGCTGATAAAGGTCAATCTTATTTTTATATTAAAAAAAAATTTTAAAATTATAAATATTGAATTTAATTTATGGATTCAAGTATTATATTTTATTGATTAATTTTTATGAAAATTTGATCACTATTCCTAAATATGACAGTTTAATTATTATTTAACAATAATCATGATTTTCGTAAATATATCATTTCACTGTCTTCCTACTTTTAGCGTTATTTCTTTAAAGTTTTCTAAATTTTAGAGCAATCAAAAGCTAAAAATATTGTGCAAAATCGAAATTAACTAGCATATGTCGAAGAAAGTAAACTTTTGCATTCTTTGGATATTAACAATTTTACCACATTTAATTGAGGAAAATATCTCGCTGACAGTATCCATTCAGAATTCTGGAATCGCTGCTGCATCTGGTTGTAGAGCAATAAAATGTTCTTATTCTAAAAGTTTATGATGATTCTAGACAATCCAAAAATATTCCAGACAAAATAACGAAGAATTCGGGCCTTGATTTATGGCTATCTTTGCGCTATATACCTCATACTAGCTCATTTAGCTGTTCTTTCGTAACACTTTACACGCTGGTAATCCATTGTGGATTTTTGAGCAATTTACTTAAAAATTTTAAATATATCGCTGCAAAACTTTGCTGGTGGATTTGATAATATTGTTTGACACACTTTGAGATCATAACGTCGTCATTTTCGTAATTTCTTCAAGAATTTGGTTGAAAGTTTTTAGCCAAATTCTACACTTTTTATTATAAAAGAGGAGAATCATTATCCAAAAATCTATTTATATGTAATAATGAGAACTTTTCTTCAAACATTAAAAGCAGCATTATATTGTTATATTTTATTCTTTTGGTCACTAAGATTTATTCTATTAATGATCATTTTTCAGTATTGCATGTATAAATAGCATGTAAGTATCTCACCTCACTTTGAAGCGAAGACGGAAGCAGCTTGATGTGGAAAAGCATCTATTTCATGCCAGCAAATTTAGTGATCACCGCATGACTAATCGTGAACCCACCAAAAGGCAATTTGCAGTAGTTACAGGTTATGGTGCCGTTTTGGAAGTAGAATATTTCGAAACTTTTTATTCTTCGTCTGAAATTCTTATCAGTGTGATTTTTTTCAGATCTTATGTAATAACTAGGAAATGTATGTGTTAAATTAATTTCTTAAGATAGAATTTTGAACTATATATATATATATATATATATATATATATATATATACATATATATATATATATATATATATTTCAAAGTTCGAAGCACAGATATTTGAAAATAAAATCGAGAAATATAATGATGGTTTAACCTTCGATTTCTATTCAAATCATGTCAATACTGATCCTTCAATGAATCGATATCCCAATTGAACCCAAATTCTGCACAGTTTGTCAGTTTGTAAATCTCCTTGTTATAATTTCTGCCGCTGCTACTGCTATTACATCGCTCCTTTTTCACATACATTTGCTGAATATTCTGAACCGAAAATTTTGGACATAAATACAAATCAATAAAAGTTAAAACTTATTAGCAATATGCAATTGTCCTATAGTTAAAATGTTGAAATTCCCGGATTTGGAAGTAGTTTTTTAAGTTAGAAAATGATTAAATGTATACTGCTTAAGTTTACAAAGAAAGCAAAATCTGGACTGTTTTACAACTTATAGGAAAAATTAGGTAGGCCAAAATTCACTATCTCACTTTTTGTTTTCCAATTATCAGTGTAGCATGCACTTTTCTCGTTTTTCTTATGATCAACGATTTCTTATGATCAGTGTTTTGAAGCGATCCTTGCAGGGATTAACCGCAGTAATTGCTTCTTTAATTTTAATTTATGAATTTCACAAAAAGTAATGCATCCTTTTTATCTTGACTTCTTAATTTCATCATTTTGACTTTATTTTAATGCGGTGATTCAGATGTTCCTTACCAAACTTTTTGAAATTTCTACCTGCGTCAGTTTTTCCTAATTATTTACAAATAATTTCAAAGGACAAAAATCAAGCATTGCATCTTGAAAGAAATCAGTAAATTTTTGGCATGCTGTTATTATCGCCCAATTATAAAAACTTTACTAAATTAGTAAACCAAATGTCTGATAAGTAGGAATGATTTATTAATTTGGTCTATCGAAATCAGCAAAATGTGGTGGTAATGTAGTGAGAATATGAGTGTTCAGTGTTCGGGTTATTTCGACTGAATTTTGAAATTGTCGCCAAGTTTTCTAATCCACCAATGCTTATAAAAATAAAGTTTAAAAACTACGGAAATTTTATTCGTATGGATATATTTATACATTGTTCCTTGATATCGCTCGCCAAAAGCACCAGAAAGCTGAAATCGTTTCTGAACATTAGAAATACATTTTTGATATTCTTGCTTGATATGGAGCTTTAGATAATTCTTAGATCTTCAAATTTCAAGTGTCGCTTGTTAGAGGAAATACAATCCACTGATGTCTCACTATAAAAAATGAGAATCATATAGCACGCTTAAATTTTTAAAGGAACTTGTTGGTGTGAAGTGTTAATCAAAAACTGGTTATCATATTGAGAAATTATTTGGAGCAGAATGTAAGAAGTTTATTTAGAACATACTCCAATTTCGGAAATGCCATAACAAACAAAAATTTCGAAGCTGTCTTTATTTTCTTATTTCTAATTTTTGATTACTTTTCGGTATCATTTGATTCTTTCTAACGGACATTTATCAAGTTATTTTAATTGACTTGACAAATCATCGCTTTTTAGATCATACAGATTATCCATTTAGACAATATGTATTTATTTGAAGAGTTTGAAATAAAAGGTTCTTGACGAAATCATCTACTGAAATAAGAAAAAGACAAAAGAAACTCAAATCCTTAAATAAGATGAGCTTAAAATTTTAGAACAGTTTAAACAAAATTAAGAACTATTAACTTTTCTTGAAAAAAAAATAACGAATGGCACTTGTTATACAACTATAGGATATTATTTCAAAAAAATGGAAAGGAGGGGTCTTTATGGCCGGTCGGGAAAAAGAGGAATTATGCCAATCGACACAATTTCTTCTTCGGAATGTTTTATTCTTATTTTCTAAGAAAATGAGTCTATTGTTTGAATTTTTCAGATTTTAATATTTATCTGAAATGATCGTTTCGAAAATTCATTCCAAATCTTCTTCGCACTTTGTTTCATTCTGAAAACTTGAAGCTTTGTGTACATTTTCAGATAAATTTTTCTTCAGATAATATTTTAATTGATTCAATTTATAAATTTTTGTTGATAAACGAACCATGTTTTCATGAATCTACTGTATAAATCTTTACATTATGTGGAATAGTTTGATGCGAATAACAGGTTCAATTCGCGTCTGAGATATTTTTTACTAGTTCTAAGGCATTGGAGATCATTATGTAATTTTGATGACAAAAGTCCAAAGAATGATTTTAATAAAATGCATCGCAGAAAACATTCATCATATTGAACAATCACCGTATATTATTTACTCGTAAGTTGACAAATTTGGTTCATCTTTTTGTGAAATGCCAGAATAAACAAATTTGGCTATCAGAAACAAATTTATCATTATGTTTATAGTAAAGGAATGATAAAATTCATTGCAGCGGAATACCCAAAAGTACACTTAAAGCAAGTCGTTGAGAAAAAGAAAAGTGCTCTTCTACTTATTTTTATTGAGAGCGGTGTACGTTTTATCTTATCTACGAAATGCTTCATTGTCCTTTTTAAAATTCATAAAATTTATAGTAAAGCGTACAACTGTTGACAGCCAGAGAAAAAAATATTAAATTAAAAAAAAGCAAAATTTCTTCCCAAAAGCATGTGGTAACAAGAAAACAGAGTTTCTGTAGAAAATGATGGCAAAAAGAACTGTGAAAGCATAAAGCTATTACTGTTTGAAATTCAAATACCAACAACTTTATTTTTCATGTCCATTTTAAATTGAAATGTTTTAATAAAATTCTTCTTTCAAAATGTTGCATTTTGAAAGAACCCGATGGATCATGTCGATATTTCAGACCAAATCAGAATCATGCAGAAATTAATCTATTTTGATATCAAGTAATTACGAATGAATGGAGATAAATAAAAACATTACATGTCTTCTTATAAAAATATGATCTAAGAATAATTCACAAAAACATGAGAATAGGAAAAAGTTAAAATATTGTCACAAATAAAACAATCTGCTGTAGATTTATGCATCATGAATATGCAATATCGAATCCTACTTTTTAGTCTCTCAATGAGACATAAATGACTTGGAAATCACTCCTCTCCTGTAAAGTTAAAATCTTCCTCTCGGAACAGTCATAAAGTCCGATTTGGTCACTCATGCAGCTATTCAGAAGTGGCAGTGTTGAAAAGTATCTCATATAGGCAAATGTTTTAGAAGCTTCAAATAGTTCTAGTGCGTTAATATTCATCAGCACCAACTATGCAGTTCAAGAATTACTTTAGCCAACTGACAGACATAAAACAAATATCACGAGTCTTGCAAGTTTCCTTTTATGTAAAAATGCGTCCTCCGTAAGATTTCGTTATTATTATGAGATAACAATATCGAATGACCGGACAATGTAACGACCCATATTTGATAAAAACAAAGGCTTGTCTTAATTAAAAGCTTTTAAACATGATAGAGTCAAAAACTTTTAAGCATGGTAAAATCGCCTTCAAGCTTCCTTGAAAGCTATATACTTAGTAGTGCACAAGTTATATTTAGCAGTAAACAAAGAGCTCATAGAATGAAATTTCAAACCAAAATATACGAAATATTAAAAAAACGGTATATGGTTGCCGTACCATCTACTCCTTCTTACCCGCTTGGTATATGTTATCCTGCTCAAAATTAAATCATGTTGTTTCACTGAAATTCTATGATAAACGCCTATTCATATCACGAACTTTTTCCAACCTTTCCGCGTCTCGCGAGGTTTCAGCATATCGGTCAAAAGTCAATCGTAACTTCTAATTTCATACTCGCGTGTGTATTTGATTGAGAGATTAAAAACATAAGCATAATTTTTCAGCGATTCCTGAATTCGATATCGAGTTTTTTCTTTTTTAGAAAGCCAAAGATTTTCATGCATTAGTCACCAGTAAGTTAATCATTTTCATTATAGGAACATGTATGGGGATAAAGGGAACTAGAGAAAATTTTAAACTTCTTTTTAGTTCTAATGTGTTATTATATAATTAAGCATTTAAAAATTATAACTACTCTATCGAAAACCGACAGCGCTAACAAGAAATTTTAGCACCTTGAGCATATATGTAAATAAATAAATAATCGGTGTTGTTTGTTCACATATAGATCAATATATATCTATGCTATAATCGATGACAATTTAATGTTGCTGATTGCTTCATTTATTTATCATAGGTAAAAGAATTTTTCCTATGTTTACTTGCACTTGCACTGGAAAGAATTTTACTGTCATCTGTAAGACATTCTTTTTGTTGGCATACCCATCCATACATTATTCCTTCCTTGCATGCTATTTAATGTATGTAAGAGATACGAATCCGCAATAATGTATAAGAAAGTCTTGTCCATTCACTCAACTCTGCTGATTTTCCACCTCAAGGTCAGTTTCTCATTACTACGACAATGACGGTGCGACTCTATTCTTCTATCTAGGATTTCTACAAATTGCTGCTTTTATTTTTGATAATCAGTAATTGAAAAGTTTAATACCTTATTTCTGAGGTAATCTTCTGATGCGAAGTCTTTTTTAATTTTTGGTTTCCGAGATCAAAAGTTCCATTTAGTTCTACAAATTGCTATTTTCATTTCCGACGATCAAAATCCGCTTTATCACAAAAATTTTGCCCTAACAATAATTTAAATTATTGATTTTCAATTTATTTATAGTAGTATTAAAAATTTATAAAAAGATTCAGTCTTAGTGGTGATGATAGTCGCATTATCATTGAAAAGTGATCAAAATATTAACAGCGGTGCCAATGATTATGAATCGTGCAACACAAGCGATACTGAAAACGATACAAAGAGAATGAAATGGATAGAACACTAGGGCCGGAGGGAAAACAGGTTTTATTGATAGTAATAGTGAAAAGAATAGTAATTTAATTTTTGAAATTAACTAGCTCTCTGTGATGGTTGTCGAGTATTATTTATCTCGATCAGCTTTACATTTTGATAATCCAAAATCTTTTTGATCTCTTCTAATTTTTTTCTAATTTTGTAATTTCTCGACTTTCATCGTTATGTTTTGATCGTTTAAAAATATTTTATTAGTTATAATTAAACAGTAGAGAAGCTTAATAAAAATACAAAACTCCAAAAACTGTAGAGTGGCAAGATTGGATTTCTCATTCTCTGGTTTTTTAAATAGTGACATTTTCATTTATCAGCAAAATTATCGAATCTGAAATGGTTAGTTTATTGGAAAATGCCAATTTTATTGTTTTTCTTGTTTCATTACTGTCATCAATGATAACAAATTGTTGATTGATTTTCCTTTGGGATAAAAATACAATTAATTATTTTGACTCTGAAATATGCCTAATTCAAACCTTTCTTCTAGATTCACAAAAAAGATAAAATCCTCCAAGAATCGAAAAAATAAGGAAACATGAGAAGAAGAGAAGGTTTAGCCAGAACAAATCAAAAAACTAGTGATGTTCACTTTCTTATTTCAATCAGAAAAAGTCTTTTTTTTAAATGACTTATTCAGTCAACTTTTTCGAGATTATTGAATTGTTGTTTTATCACATATGTATGGGAAAACAGAAGTGCTATGCTTCAAAATTGAAAATCACTGAGAAATTCTTGAGAATCGTTATCATTATATGAGAATTTTTTCCTAGGATTTCTTTTTCCCAACTTTTCTTCTCGTCCTGAAAAGAGGTCACAAAGGTCATTATAACTTCTAACATTTTGTTGGCGCATACCGTTCTCAGCTTCAATCGAAAGTATAATGCCATTCATTTGCCACTTTTTCATATTCATCCTTCATTTCGGCTATTAACTATTGGCACACTTAGTTAAGCAAAATTTCTCTTTTCTTGATGATATTACGTGTAATCAAGTATTGGTATCACCAACTTAAAAATCATTTTGCATTTTGCAATGTTAAAAATCCACTTATGCAACTGATTTGAGGTTAATGAGGTAATTATTACATGATGGTCGATATGATCATCTTTCAGATACTCGGGAAGTATAATTCGAGTGGTTCCACAGATATAGAGATTCGTTCTTTTTAAATTTGAGCACTTCCGGATATCACGATTTTAAACATAGAAATGTAATCTCGCTAATTAGAAAAATTTGTAGAGAAGTTGAAATTTCAGTGATCTATTCTATTTTATCCAGAAAACCTGAATACAGTTGTATCAGTGATTCTGCAATGTTTAATGTCGCGAAATTATTACCACTCAATTGAATGAAATAGTTGAAAACGAAATTTTTAAATAAGATCTATAAAATTTAAATCTATAATTATAAATTAGTGCAATAATTGTAAGAATTAGTACAGGAATAGTCTCCATGTTTAAAATTTTAGGTTTTTAGGAATTGAAATAACTCAGACGATAATTTATAATTTAGTTCGATCAATAAAATGTTACTTGTTAATTGAATGAACAAATAGTATTGTTTTTGGCATATATATGTTAAAACGAATTCTGCACGTATATCAATCATATCAAGCAAAATTCTTGTTTTATACTGAAAATTCTGGCTCATTTGTTGCAATGCATCATTTACTTTCAAGCAATCGAATAATAAATAATTAAGTTGGAAGAACATTAAAACTTCGAAATTAATTAAAATTAAGATCAAAATAAATATCATTTTTACACATCTTTCGAGAGACCTAATCAGAGAGACCGAGAGATTTTGCAGTTTCTCGCAGTTTGCCGATCAGTTACATAGTGTCGTCTTATTTGTAGAGTTCGATTTAGATAATAATCCACATTTGTTTAAACTGATGGCGTAATTCTATCGAAGTCATGAAACAGAAACTGTCGGTCAAGTCATTCTAAAAGCTAATACTTAATCATTTAAAATTTCTTCATTTCATAGCAAATTTTATTATTTCGAGTTTTTATGGATAAAATATACATTAAATTCGTAAAAATTTCTCTCGAATCGGCTGGCTGATTTATGAGTAAAAATTATCGAGGAATTTTTATTTTTGTTGTTGATACAGTCTATTTTCGAATTTTTAACTCAGTAGCCTTTTTTCTAAACTGAAGAATTCATATATCTCAGTTAATGAAATTTCAGAAGCAGTGGCACTATATAGTCCAAAGATTCTGAAAGTTTTCATGTTCCATCGCTGCTGGTTTATAACTACCAAATAAACAACTGCTTAAAATACATAGTTCTTATTTTACTGAAATTTAATACAAATCGCACTACTGAGCCTCCGAATTGTTATAAAATTAATTTCTTTTAATGAATGTGCGTATTATTTATGCGATAAATCATATTTCTTGTTTAAAAAAGTACAAAAATTTTTATATCTCAAACAATTTTTTTTTCCATTCAAATCTGTTATCACACCCCAACAGTTTGACCAGTAAACTCAATTCGCTTTATAGTGCTGACACTACTATAAATTAATCATAGCCGCATTTAAGCTTCATGAAAGAAGTTATGATGTTAGTTGTTAAACTAAAGATTTGCTAACTAGGTTCTAGATATTGTGGTTAGCCTAGGTGTACATGTTAATCTACATTTTTGATTTGCTTGAAATCTTCATAAATATGTCGAATCAAGTTACAATACTCCTTTATCTTAACTTTATTCTACCATCTTGAAGTGTTCAAATCAGATTTTACACAAGTCTGAACAAACTAATAATTGATTTGTGCTTGCAGTAAAAAGAAACAGTACGAATCATTCACTTGCATAGTTTCTCGCATTCTCGTTTCTCTTTTCTGTTCCATTTTTTTTTTTTTTCAACGTAGCAAAATCTTACAACCAAAAATGAAAAAATTGTAAAGGAATACTCCAAATACTTTCATATAAAAAGCTTTTAGAAGTCTAGATGAATTTAAATTGGACAAAAAATTGAAATTCGATTTCCGATAAAAAGAATTTGTTATTTTGTTAAATGATATATTGACGAATCTCAAATTATTCATAAGCTGATAAAAATGATAGTAAATAACGATTCTTCTACATGTCAAAATTTTTAAATTTCTTATAGCGTTAAAATTGAATTTAAAAGAAGTAATAGAATCTGAAGACCACACAGCAAATGTTACGAAGTTTCTCGAGTTAAACTGGTCAAATATAAATCTATGACTATTAGAAGAAAAAGTGATATAAATGTGCAAAAGGTGACACTGACATCTTTAATTTGCTATCTGCTATATTATCTCAAAGTTCCTACCATTCGCTGTTGAATGGAACTTCACAGTATTTACTTGATGGGCACTACTACTAAACAGTCTTGTTCAACACTTGACTGAGCAAAACCAGATTCAAGTCTTACCGATTTCATGCCGTCGTTCGATATACGATTCTTATGAAGGCTAAATTTATTTCATGGCATTTTGTTGTAATCAAAAGGGAGTTCTTCTTCTTCTTTCTCTGCCTACCCTTTGCTCCTAAGTTTTCTCTCTCTCTCATGTGTTATTTCAGAAACATGAAATTAATTTTTCAAGAATGGACTAATTGCCTTTTCATTTTTTAGATTCGTTCAGATTTCCGCCTTTAATGTAAGTCGTAATAAAATTTGCTAGAAAATTTCTATGTATTTTAACTATGATCGAGGTGAGTTAAAACAATAAATTACAAATATTGAATTTATTTTAAAGAAGAGTATGAAGGAGTGTTTTTTTTATTTCAATATTCTATTATTTATGTATTATTGAAAACGACTGTCATATATTTGGATTACAGATAATTCTTATTTTGTTATTCAGTAACTATATAAAGACCAGAATGAGCGAAGATTTAAATTGCTAAAAGGTTCTTGCTTGAAGAGCGTGATCAAGATTTTACCATATTCTTGTTATAATAAAACTTATGGTAGAATTTCGGTAAAGCTAGAAAGCAAAATATGACTTGGAAAGGAAATTGTAGAATAATGGGAGAACACCTATATAATTTAATTTCTATGGTCAAAACTAGGAATCCTTGCGAATTTCAAACCAATTTCAATCAATTTGACACCTACATAAGTTAATCTTAAGAATTCTAAAATATTCTGCAACTGTTAGAGATATGCAGATCCAATCCCACGAGAATTGTTCTACCCAAATTTACTAATGAATTGAGAAGCATTGATTGAAAAAGTTTTAAAAATCAATGAAAATCAATCTTAGTGTCAGACATTCTCATTATTTTTAGATTACTGATGCTGTCCTAATTTTTTGTTGATTACCACGTTAGAAAATTACAAACACAGTCACATCGTTTTCGTAATATTATGAAATTTTTGGGAATTTATATTTGACCAAATATTGCTCTTTGGAAAGATTGATGTTTTACATTCTTTCATTCCTCCAACATAGACATGTGTAATCATTTTGGAACTTGGAAATTAAGAGATTTTAATCAATAATGCAGTAAATTTTTCCTTCATCACGGTATTGTAGTATCAACTGCTGTTGTCGCCACTACTTTATGAGCAAAGGAACTGCAAAAACTTCACCAATTCACAGTTATGTTGAACAAAGTTTCGCTAGAAAAGTTATCGAATTCATTGATTGTATCCACCGCTTTTCTTACCTGTATTATTCACCTACAAGTTTCCCATTACCATCCTTTAAGCAAAATAAAAATTATTAATGTTAGACTTTCATTTGTCACAATAAGTCTCTGAAAAACTTATTTTAAAACTGTTGTTTTCTACAGTAAATCAAATGATCCTCGCCTGTAGTTGATTTTGCACCAGTCGGCAATAAGTTAAAAATTTTTATTTCATATTTAAAATAGCTGCGATAATAACGAAAGAATAATCAGTCTTGAGAAGAAAAATTTTCATCAAAAAAATATTATACAAAAAAGTTTTTTGGTAATATAATAGTCACACCTGTTATGATTACTTCTTTGCTTAATGAATAAGTAAGTGCATCTTAAAAATATTCCCAGGGAAGTAAATTTTAAAATTAAGCTTTCCTGAATATATTATAAATGAAGTCGTTTTGCAGCCAATTAAAACTGAAAACTATTGAATTTGCTTAGTTGTTAATATGAAATGAAAAGAATTCGCATACTGTTTGAAGCAAGCATTATTATTTTATTTAATAATTGCCTGGCATCACCGCCATTATGCGCTATTTATGATCCATTTCAAATACAGCCTGATAACAATGAAGTGCGTTCCTTTTCCTCTTTTATTTTCTTCTTCTGCACAATGTTGAAAGAAAACATACGGAATGATTATCAGGAAATTTCAATTATACTTCATCAGCATTGAAATGATGTCGAAAACATGAAAGAAAATTTTTCGTGATTCGTTTAGGATAAATCTATTACTAATTATTCCTTTAGTACAATTGATAACTTGTAATTTATCCAGATGTAATTACAGTATCAAATCGGTGCAACATTTCCATTACATGATGAAGACTGTGTGAAATTACGTGTGGAAACAGTTCAAGATATCGTTATAGTTCAATGGGCATTAACCCACTGGAATCAGAATTCGAAGAGTAGCAATTTGAAAACTGGTTTGTCAATGTTATCATTTCTTTTTATTTCAGCGTGAAACATTCAATCGGTTTATTAATCAAGAATTTTCTCCTGATTTCTGAAAAATGCAGAGAGATTGACAGAAAATTTACTCCACAGCTTTTATTTTTAAAATGAAAAAATATTACTACACTGGCTTGTACTTTAAATTTGTAGTTTCCAGGATTTAGTCTTCATTCATTTAGTATTTTTAGGTCTCTATGCTGGTGACACATGTTCGAAACCGAAAGAGGCAATTTCTCAAACACTCAAATTTTTAGATTCACTTGGTTTCTACGAACCTGATGAATGCAAAGAAAATCAAAATTTCCGCAAACTTCTTGGTATACCAAATTTTGCTAAATTGAATTAGGATCATTTGTGCATATTCTTTTTATTTCTTTCAAGATTTTATTATAGACAAACATAAATTTAAGGACTGTTTTTGCCGAAAGACGCAGGATCGGCAAAGGCAGTCGCTTCAGTCCTTCAAACTACTCCATTGCCATTGTTGGCGTATAGTTACGCAGCAGCTGATGAATTAACTCAAATGAATATTCCTAATTTTGCCACAACTGCTCCAACTTTGATAGTTTTCATTGATGTTAGTTTTCTATCTATTTTTTTGTTGAAAAATTTTTTAAGTAAAAAACTCATTCATTCTGTCAAAAATAATGTTTGCAAAGTTCATTTCGAAAAGCAGAAAAGTAATTTGGCGATTTTTTTCATTCCCTTGATGAAAATGTCTTTTACCGATTGCTAGTCTAATCATTGCACTGCCGCATTTTAGGCGTTTATAAGACTTGTAAAAACTTGAATAGCAACTTGGTAGCAATTGTAAGAAAAGCCGACGATGAATATCTGACAAGTCGCCTTCTTAACAGATTACGACAGAAAAATATCTTCATTTCTGAACTGATCCAATCAGAAACTCCCGATTTCGAACAAATTATTCGAAATTCAGACAGTCAAATTATATTTGCTCTTTTATCAAAAAAGAGGTGGTTTTTGGTTGAAAGTTTTCTCTCCTGTTTTTATTTGGTATTTACTTATTTTTTTATTTATTTTTACTCGAATTTTATTTTTGTGAATCATAGATCTTCTGGGAAAACTGGTTGTGACGCGAAAAATTTTCTGTGAAGAAATAGTTAAATAAGACTGCTTTGGAAAATATAAGAAAGCACAAGGTATTACAACTAGGAATTCAATAAAGTTTTACAGTATTTTGTTTAATTATTTCAAAGTAGTTAAGAAGATCAAAAATAATAATGAAATTTGTGGCAGCGACAAAAGCATCAAGACACTATAGATACAAATAACAAGAGCAGTGGATGAAGGCAACTTCAGGATATCATCATTTTAAATCTAAGATTTTAGCATGAATGGATTAGATATCCTGTCTTATGATATTTAGTGAACCGTGCAATTGATACTAATATCAGTGATTATATATCTCGCATATCTTTTTTAGATCTTGTTTCGCTATTGTTTTTATGCTCTCATTGTAGTTCCTTTTCAGCTTCCCTCTAATAGATTAGCATATTCCTGTCCACTTTTTTGGTCTTGGATAAACAAGGAGATATTGCTCACATTAATTAAATTTCTTCGTAATATCCAACAGCTAGAAACGATAGTTCCATGAGAAATACTAAGAGCATATGAGTTTTATGGCCTTTCTTAGGAGGGTCGCATTTTTTTATTTTTATAGAGATTTTTTATAGCTGATCAAATTTCTGTGCATTTAAACTTAAATTTAAAATGCTTTCAGGTAACAAAATTACTTGTTGGGAAAAATTTCGGAACTGATAAAATGTGGGTTGTAGCTGAACTGAATACGGATGAACAACAGACTGAAATACAGCAGCCGGAGTTTGTGGTAGATTCGGATATTCAGGTAGTTCTCAATAATAATATTTTATAGATTTTAAAAAGCTAAATACATCTTTGTTATCAGAACACAGGCCTTATTGTAGATAATATACTTGCGTCAACAACAGCGTGATTTACCTCACTTCAAGAACTACTTTTTGCGATTACTAAAAACAACTATCAGTCCTATTCATTACTTGCTTCGCTCATGGAACAGGTAACCTTGATCCATCAATTTTCTAGGCCATTTTGGCAGCTTATGAATCACACGGAATTTTGTTGATTTTTTCTCTAATTTTGTTGATTTTGTGCAATTTTTTGTACAATGAAATGTAGCCGTTCAATTTTGCAGGTTTTCTTTCAGCTAGAATTTTCCAGACTTTTTCAGGACTAAAAGTGATTTTGACTTTGTAGATGTATAACTGTACTATATCGAATGGAAAGAATGATAATGACTGCTCTAAAATTGATATTCAAAAAATGGCTCTTAGTTACAAGCAGACGTCAACCGCCGAACCTGTAATCAGAGCCGTTTATGCATTTACTGCTGTTGCTGCTAGATTGGAGAAAAACCAAATGGCATTAGCACTATGGTGAATTTAATTAAATTTCAGTAAGCAGCTGGGGAAGTATACTGAAATAGTGATAATATTTCTTTACTAAATTGATGGAAATTTACGGTCTCAAAATGAGTACTGACTTTCATAAAAACCTCCCGATCAACTTATTGAAGCCAAATGTAACAAATATGGATGACTGAAGCGAACTAAAAAAATAGTGCTGCATTTTCGCCAATGAAGAACAGACAGATCGAAAAATCGACAATTCATCTGTCAATTGATTAAAGTAAATATTTGACTGCTGATATAGTGATCTTCGGTAGGTAGATTGTAAGCCGTTTATAATGTTACTAAATAACGGAACAATTTTATAAAGTAAATTAATAAAACAAATGCATTGTAGTGCTAAGCCATCCTCAAACTGCACGAAATTAATTATGACCGAATTGGAATCATTGATTTATGAATTTGATGCCAATGATCCAGCTGAATTAGTTGGCACAAATTTGCATTTTTATTGGGAATCGAACACAACATTGATGTCGAATGGGATTGTGATCGAGGGAATAGAAATGATTCAGCACAAACAGCTTGGACCAATGGAAGTCAAGGTAACTACCTTGCCATTAAATTAAATTCAAAAAAAGCAAAATTTTGTTGGAACAGCAGTTTTTGACGATGGAAATATTGAACCTTTTTTCATTGGGTAAATGAAGCTAACAATAATCGAAAGCAAAATAAAGGATTTGATATCTACTTTATTATTGAATTTCTTTTTATTATTTTTGTTTGAAACTTAATCCAATATTTGAATGCCAGGCATATTTAAACTAGAATTACACACGAATTTACATGAAGTCAAGCAATTTTAATTCAGATTAAACTTCAAGATATGCAAGGCTTCGGTTCCTCGACAAAGAGAACTATGAAAATTTTAGAATTAAATAACACAACAAGCAGACTACTTATGCGCTTAATTATAAATTACATATAAATTAACACAGCTGATTAGATAATGGAATATGAAACTGGAATTAAGCCACGATTTGCTATGATTACACCGCAAAGCAAAAAATTCAATCCACATGCGCGCTTTATCGATCTTATTGCGGCCAATGTGCCTGTACGGCAAAAATTGACCAGAAGGTTTGACTTTGTTCTTTATAATTGCCGGGATTATTCAAATTGTCACAATCGTCAAATTTTAGACAAATAACGGTCCCTCATGTTTTTCATTTTTAACTTCATTAACATTTCAGAGGTTTTACTTGCCAAATCCACGACCATATCAACTGTACATCATAGGTTTTTCGATTTTCATGGTGGTCGTACTTGTCAATCTTATCGAAATTCAGATATATCTCTCCCACTCGCTTTTTTATATACGGTAAATTATTGAAAAATTCTGTTAAATTCTTGGAATTTTCACTCAAAGAAATCTCCAAAGAAATTTGCAGATCAGATTTGAAAATGATTTTGAGAAACCAAAGATTTGAAGAAGGATTAATTCATTTTCCAAATAAAGGATTGATTCAAAGATTTCCAGTTAACGACCTTTTATCAACGCTACCCACAAATAAACCTACTTCGAAACCTAGACATAGGTGCTATATTGGTCGATTCATGTTCATCGGGATGGAAAGCTGCTGAAACAGTAGTACTTGCAGAAAATCACTGCTTCACCATCGAACAAGGTGGTCAAAATATTACTATAGTTCCAGGATCTGTTTTTGGTAAGTTAATGTCATTCTTATCAACTGCTTTATTAATTTCCGTATTTGTCGTTCCCTCATTTACTCATCCTTAAGTTCTATTGTATCAAAGTTTTAGCTAATAAAAATCTCAAGTACAAACAAATCCATTTCGAAATACCTTAGTGCTTTAATTATTTCAAATTTTTACTTTAATCACTGATGCTTGATCTGCTTCAAGAGTCCCAAATTTGAAAAGCTACAGAGATTCTTTTACAAGTCTAGCAGACTAGCAAAATCGACGCGCTAATTTTCTTAAGTTTGGTCAAATCCTATTAATTTTCCTAGGATTTATAAAAAGTATTTAAGCTATTGCACTTCTCGTCACTTTATCAATCTTTATCGGCCTAGTTTTTCGTCATCGGTAAAATTATATATATGATATATATATGAATTCATTTATTCATTTGTGGAAATCTAGTTTCTAACCATTCCTGATGTTTCATCTTATAGGGATAATTTAGGATATGCATCTGCTTTAAGTGGTCGCGTAGGTGGAGCATTAAAAGGAATCTTCGTATCCGGAGATAGTTTGCTACTATCGTTGGATGCAGATCATGATACAACATTAGACACAATCTCCACAATGCCATCAAGAAAGCAAGAAATTTTAGCGCTTCTAAATTGCTCAAAAAGTTTTCTTGGGAGTACATTTCCATTGTTATTTCCGATCAAGTTAGTTCTGATTTATATTTTTGCTTTTCTGGTATTAAATGCAAAAAGGATAAAGAAAGAAAAAGAACTTCGGAAATAAATTCAAAGATTTTATGACTTTGTTATCTTTCAATTTCATTTGTATTTTCTTGTATTTGAAGCTCTTCTCTGGTCACAGAAAATAAGATCTCGAAGAAAATATAAAATAGATAAAATTCAGAGTTGGAATTTGCAACTGTTTTGACTTTGATATTATGAAAAAATTTCACTGTTATAATGGCAGAAACGTCGAAAGTTCACCGTATATTGAAATCAACAGAAAAGTTTAGAAATTTGTCATATATTCTCATTTCCAAACAATCGAGGAAAAACTAAATATTCTTTCAAGGTGATCCCAAACGGAAGAAATTAATCTAAGTATAGAAAGGTTTTTCATCGAGACATATGAAGATGAAGAACTAATCTAATTGACGTTATCAAAACCTCTCCGAGAGGTAATTATTGGGAATAAGAAGTTGGTTGTGCGAGCATATAATATTAATACTTCTTTCAATCTTAATATAATGATAAGACTAGGATTTCATCATCTTTTGAAACCGACGAAAAATACCAAAAAAAAAGACCAATACTTATTTTTAAATCAATTATACTCCAAAAGGAACATATTCATTTCATAGGAACTGAAGAATAGATTGTTATTTAATGCAATACCATTATTTAATTAACTAGTTGAAACATTTCCTGTAAATAAAAGGTAACTATTCCTAATTTTTATTAAAAATATTTAAAAAGCGCTGTTAGTACTGTAGCTGCCAAATAAGAACTGCTGAAAGTTATAGCAATATCGATTAATAAGGATTCGAAAGATACCGGGACGTTTCATTCTGTCAAACTGCACATGAAATAACGTACTCATAACGTTTCTGTTTCTGTTCGTATAATAAAAACCGAATCAGGAAATATGACTGCTGCTATGCTAGTTGTAATTGGCAGAGTTAAAAGGATTAAGTTTAATTTCGAATATTTTAGGAAAGTTCTTCATTAAGCACTTATCAACAGTTTGAAAAACTGGCTACGGAAAGTGGCATTTGCATTGCTGAAGTCAAAACAGTAAATGGGGAAGAAGTGGACACTACGACAGCTGCTAATGTCACTATACTTTTTACGAATGCTTTCGATGCCGCCACGTATTTTACAGCCAAATTTCGTAGAGGTTTGTTTTTCATATCTCATCAGTTCTAAGTTAAATTAGTTGCTGTTGATAAACTGGCTGGCATAATGTTGTCATGGTGTTTGTAAAAACTGTATAACAAGTTCATTAGATGGAATTCATGTTTTTGTACTGCGTACGAAAATCTTTCATACAGATACCACTTGGCGACTTGTCAGTCTCCAATTTATGAAAAAGACGGATAGCGGACTGTCTAATGAACTTAGTTTCTTTTCTTACTATGCTGTTTTCTACTAATATTTGCTTATTTGATGACAAACAAAGTACTTTATGATGCTTGTAGGTCATTGATTTACAATTGTTAATGAAATAAGCTTCGAAAAACGAGAAATCCCATTATGGGCGAAATTGACTCTTTCTATATTACGCGACAAATGAATGGGAATGATCTTCACAAAACTATTTCGACTAATTTTGAAAATTTTGTTATTTTTTTAGAAAAGAATTCATTTGATTTACCAAAAATTGGAAATTATTGCAGAATCCCCTTATCCGCATGTTTATATCGTCAACGGCGGTGCTCACGATTTCTATCTGCATGATCCATCTAACGTTGCCAGATTCGTGGGCACTATATCTTTGCAACCTAAAGTATGTGATCTTAAATTTATCAGACTAAAATGAACTTTCATTTAAATCTGTTATCACCATTTCACGTGAAGTATTAACATTGTTACCAGTGCATACTATTTCTGCTTAGAATGTAAGACAAGATTTATGTTTTTTCTCTTTTAATGACATTTCCCGATTTTAGGACGTAATACATGATGAATTCCGCGCTTGGCTAGAAAGTATTACGCCACTTAGTCTCCCGGAAAAGTGGTACTGGGAATATGTTGAAAACCAATGGCAGTGCGCTTTATCCGAAGCAAATCGAAACTTTTATGAAGGCAAAATGTGTACTGGTGATGAGTTATTAGATCTGCCGAGCTTAGGTATGTGAAGTTCTGACCTCAAAAGCTATTATCTGTATTTTACAGTAAAACATCATTAATACAACCATTTTCTGCCTCTGGTGAAGTTTTTACAATACTTCCGATACCAAAAGCCCAAGAATCCCATCATAAATCTTTTTCAAATGCAAAAATTCAGATCTATTTTTGGTTGCGTCGTTTTGATTTGATTGTGAGAAGCTGTGCTTTAGGAAGAATGACGAAAGGCGGGTATTTTCTACGTGGCTTAGAGCGCTTTTTGTTTGCTGTGGATGCTGTCTATAAACGATTATGCCCAGAACAACTTGGTGTTTGCGACGAGTTCTATGTAAAAGGACGCACACAAATTTCGAAAATTCTTAAGAAAGCTGAGATTGAGCACGATTTTGTTGTCTATGAATTTGTACCAGACGGACAAGGTAGGATAAACTTTTCAGAATTTCCCTAAAGACATTTCAACGATGAGTTACTCGTTAAATTTATATTTAATTGTTCACCCTTTTTTTAATCTTGGGAGTCTATGAAATGCAGAGAATGGAAATTGCCTCATTTTTATAAATCAATCCCTAATTTTTTCCAAGCATTATTATGTTCGGAAGAAAGTGTAAAATTTTTGTCATATAACATCGCATGATTTTGATATTGCTAAAATTTTAGGTTCATATGCTTACCGAAGCATTGCGAATTATTCAATCGAGAGTGGCTTCAAATTTTCAGAACCTTATAAATACTTCGGCGTTCTTGGCCATGCATCGGATGAAATATCACAACCAAAGTTTGTTGTAATTCTTTAATTACCATTTCTTCTAAAATTGAATAATATTGTTGATTATATCATCCGCAACAAACTAAGCTTCTTATTAATCTTCGAAATTAATAATACTCAAAAAATCATACTGCAGAATTATGTCACGATGTATTTCATCATCGTGCAGATGTTTCCTGAATGTAAAATTGATGAAAATGCCGTCTTCAATGATTAATCAGTCTGGTGCACTTGCCGGTTCATACATTCGTCGTGTACCCGCAACTGATGCTTTCCCACAACTTCAATTTCCATCGGTTAATAAAAATATTTTTCAAAAACTATTTTCAGAATTTGACTTTGAATTAATACTAGGGAAAACAAGAGAAATTTTTATTTTCACATGCAAAAAGTATACAGCAGTAACTTCCAGTGAAATTTTCAATAATTTAGATTTTGGATCGATTAACAGCAGGCCAGTGGCGTCTGCAAACATGGAATTACGCACTAGCTGCAATAATAACTGTAATGTTAATCGGAGCATTGGGAGTACTATTTCTTGCAGTAATCAAACTCTATTTTCGAGTTATCAAAGGAAATCAGTCTTTGGGATTATCATTGCTTGTGGGAGTCATTGTCCTTTATATCACTGGATATGTTTTCATCTTTGAATCAACTGATACCGTTAGTTATATAGTCATTTTTCCTTAGCTCTCAGCCGTTTGAAAATTTTTATTTTTCGAATGCAAGCCAATGATTTCAAATTTATCCACTGCAGATTTGTCGACTTCGAATTGTACTACATCCAGTGGGTTATGCATTTTGTTTCGGACTGATGATTGTCAAAGCAACACAATTAAAAAACGCTGAATCATTGGCATTTTCTAGTGCTGATCATATTAGCTATTGGAACTACTGGCTTCTGCTGTTGTTCATAATGGGTGTTCAGATTGCGTTTTCTTCAAAGTAAGAGTAGATTTTTGAGCAATCTTCAAGGCACAAACAGTGATGCGAAGAACAGTCGTGGTAAATGATTTGCTGAGAAAATTGGTTTTAAAATCGTAGTGCAAAATGTTTTGGATTTTAAATGACAATTTGTTATGCTATTTGTTCCAGGTGGTTGACAGAAGAATTTGCATCGATGACGATATTAGATGACGGACAACCACGCCTAGTTTGTAAATATGGTAGTGACGAATTCTTGCTGTCACAAGCTTATGTTATTATACTTCTACTCTTGACACTTTGTCTTAATAGTACCAGCAAAAACATCAAACGCAATCACAAAGTAAATATTTGAAATAATTTTCTGCGATTTGCAAAGCGACTAAAGATGATTCCATTAAATTCTGGTTCTCTAATATATCTAAAAATTAGTTTTCAAGAATTTTACAGGAAACAAAATGGCTTTTCATATCATCACTAAGTTGTGCTATTCTGTGGATTATTTGGATAATGCTGTATCTTCTGATTCCACCACCATATAAAGTTTTTTTCTCTTTACATACGCTAACTGATATCTGATTTTTTCATTGTGATTTCTGCTTTTTTGAAAGACAATATTTGAATTTGAAATTGAACTAAAAGTCGTTATGCAGGATACGGTCATTGTCATTGAGCTACTTTTGTGCGCATCCGTTTTACTTGGATTTATTTTCGGTCCAAAGATTTATATAATGTTGTCATATGAATCAGCAATTGTCGAGATGCATCCGCAAAATGTGATAAAAGATTTTGTGTTCGATAACGACCTACTTGAAAAAGGTAGAATTTCAGCGAATTATTGCGAAATTCTGAATCAGGAAATGATAAAATGTAGGCAAGTATCGTACAGACTTTTTAAAATCGAGGATTAAGTAATAAATTTCACGTGTATCCATCAAACATAACCGGAAAATCATAGGCCACTATAAAAAGGTTTCCTAGGAAACTTTTCTGATCAAGAAGAATTGAGTCGTTATGTAACTCTGAAAAATCAAAATAAAACGTAGGCATCAAGAACTTGAAAATTAATTCTTGCAGTTAAAGAACAAAACGCGAGACGAATCTCTTCCCCATCGAATAGTTTGGAATTATGTAAAAATCATACTCATTCAATTTGTGGTATTGCAAACTGCAAAAATTCACCGGCATGTGTAAGAACCAATTATAGCGATGATGACCAGGTGCTTTTGAGGATTTTTTAAAAAAGTAAAGGAACAAAACAAATAACAGTAAGTTGTATTCTCACTTCCGATTGTTAATTTCAAGCTCAAAATTTTTGTTCATCCCACTTTTATGTTCATATGAAAATTTCCAGGTTCCAATATTTCGAACTGTAATGCGGAAAAAAATCATTTGGGATACTCGCTTTCTGCTGACGTACAAAGCTTCGATCGAATAATTCAACAAACAGCGATGCCACTTAAAATTCTCCGCAATGATGAAAAAAAGCAGATGAAGAAAAATGTGATCAGCATAACGTTGCACCCAGTTTACTAACACGGATGAGAGACAATCAATGAAGCTTTCAGGGTACATTCAAAATCTGGAGTATTTTTACGAATTTAATCTACGGAATGCTGAACATTGACATCTTGTAAATCCCTTTAAAAAACAATGTCTTCTGGAAAACTTTGTGAGACATAAATTGTTTTATGGAAATGTGAATAAATTTCATCTTTCGGAATGTTTGAGTGCCACTGATTTTTCCTTTACGACAAATTTGTAGACCTTATAATTTTGGAATTATGGGAAGAGACATTTTTTCTTATTTCAGGATTTGAAGTAGTTAGACGAGCAAAAGAATTGTTAATTTTCAAAAGTTTCACGATGAATAATTTTAAAAATTACAATTCGTAACTACGATTCTTTTTTGAGATTTTATTAGTTCCAATGATGATGCCGCAATGGTATTAACAGAGTTTGTCTACAATGTTAAATTAGTGTTATGATGCTGTAATACTATATTTCGAAAAATTTATAACTATTGACCATATGTTGTTTACGTCCAGAACTTTGCCTGTATATTTTTGAGTGCAAAAATTTCTTTCCTAGACGCTTGTTTATCTTAGAATTGCTCACATATTTGGATGAAAAATGTACAGAATTCGTATGCATACTGTGCAAAACTCTAATATCTTTAAAACAACTTGAAAATAAAAAGGGTTTACGAGTGTAACTCGGCAGAAAATATATCATTCATTAACATTTCTATCCTTCACTTGATTTTCCTGCTGCCCACTGTTTTCTCAATCGTTCTTATTCCTCGTACTGAAACTAGCATAAAACTCGTACATTGGGAAAGATTAATCCTTTTCAGATAATCTGTGGTTGGGATGATATTCAAGCAATGATAATTAGGAAGAGGAATAGTCTTTCGCTGATTTTATTTTTTTGAATTGTATTTAAGTAGTAGGATTAGCCCTAATCTTAATTTGAAGGATTCAAATTATTCTTGATTTGTTGAAATACAAGATAATAAGATTAGCATAGAAACCTAACTAATTAATATTCATACGAAACTAAGAAGTCCTTAAACTACTCAATCACAACAAATTTGTCTCAAAATACTTTCGTATTCCTCGAAAGCTATTTTCAGTATTTGAAACCGTGCACAATTGGTTATTATAAATGATCAACTGTATGGTAACAACGCGATAATGCTTTGCTGAATTTTATTTAAACTTCTCATGAGAATTTGAATACTCTTTCTTGAAACTGAATTGAATTATTGGGGTTTCGAAAATTTTGTTTGATTAAATTTTCCAAAGTAATGCGTAAATTTTTTAATAAGCAACAAAGTTCCTAAATGAAGTAAATCTTTAGTCTTGATAATAAATGGATTGGCAGTAAAATCATAAATTGCTCTGATTTTATTTTCATTTTGTTTACTATGCTTTTCCAAAAATCAAAAATTCCAGTCGAAATAAGCATTATTCCGATAAGAAATTCATCTTGTCATCAAAATACGTATTCCATATTTGTCTCCTTACTTATCTAAAGCATATTCATTACTTTGTCGGTCAACTCAACATGATACAAATATGACGAAATAATCAAAAAAATTTGTGTAGTAAAATATTTCTCGGACAAATGAATCATTTTATCCAAATTTTAGTACACAGGTTCTTTTTTCTTTCATCTCCCAATCTGCTAATAAAACTTGTATGCATTATTTAAAATGTTGAAATTCATGTTAATTCTCTAGAACAAGGACTAAGGCTTAAATGCATTGTTTGAAATATTTAAGCTTTATCTATCACTTATCCTTTGTTTGATAACCAACATTTTGCATAATTAATACATCGCCCACTACAAAGACTAAGGATAGGGATACTGAAGTTTTTCTCGGTCAACAGTCAGTGTCTCAAGAAGTCTTGTAATATAGACGAAGAAATAAATCCTTCCTCAAAGAAAATTTTTCTCCCAAAATTCGTCTGTATTATACCAGAAAAAAAATCCTCAACAGTTATTTTCATGTCACAAGCAGGAACATTGTCTGCCAGCCCAATGCTGAATGTTAAATCGACTCGAGAAAAGTTGGAACAACTTGTCGAAGAAACCGAAGGTTTAGATCTGTCACCTCCAAACCAGTAATTACCAATATAGGCGAAGAAACAAATCCTTTCTTTCCAAAATTCATCTGTATTAACCAAAAAAATGTCATGACAGTTTTTTTTCTGATTCTGATAAAAGTTGAGGGATCGTAATTTATGAAAAGTTGAAATGCAATATTAGGCATAGCGCATAGTTTATGGTAAGGCAGGACAAATTAGCAAATAATTGTTTTTAAATTAATTTCATTTCAGAATTTGGTCTTGAACCAGTTCTTCAACCTTTGCATTAATACCCAGCTTATCGCATGATTTATTTGATATTTCATTAAAATTTAGAAGAAATTACTTAGAAGGAATTCGAAGCCCCGTATAAATTTTCTTCAAAAACCAGTGCAAGTTCACATAAATCTCAGTACGCATAAAAACAACAGCTGTTATTGTCCGTACAAATTAAAAAATGCATTAATTTTGATATTTTTAGATCACAATAACAATCAGATCCCTCGATTTGAAGATCATTATCATATTCAAGGGAAAAGCTTGAATATTCTCAAAAATTTTTCAAATTCTAAAAAAAATAATAGTAATACTGAAGATGAAATCTCTAGGATTCCGAAAATTCTTATTCAAATACTTCTAATTCCGAAAGCATATTTTTCCTGCTTCAATTTTTTATAGCAAGCATATCATTGCCATTATCATCTTGGCAAAGGAAGTTATCAAAGTCAATTTAATTCGAAATAAAATAACATATTTAGTTCTGCAAGTCCGCCCAAAAAATTTGCTGTAACTCAATGACCGTCGCTTCTACCATTTTTTGTAACTGTTGCTCATGCTTTATTTCTTCCCTTATTAACGCAAAAAGTCGTATCTTCCGTAACATTTATGGATATTGGTGACAAAATATGCATATTCTTGCGAACATTTTGGATGATGGAAAAGAAAAAGTATCATGAAGGAAAAAATTACTGATCCTAATACAAAGGGATAGCAGGAATCTCATCAATGAATATTTAATGTATCGAATCTTTTTTTTCTCAGTAGTAAAATAAATAAATGTTTTTGTTTATGATAAATATTTCACAGAAGCAGCGGATTATAACGATCCTCAACAAACAATTATCAGAACAGATCGATGAATGATATTGGTTTTATCATTTATTTGTTACTGATGCCTAATGCGCTTGAAGCGGCTAAGCTAACATCGATTTAAAACTGATAGGAATCAATAACTGATCTTTTTGTTGCTTTAAATCGTATATGTTTGAGGGACAAAGTTGGTATTTCTAACGATGGATAGTCTTAATAAACTCTAATACCAGAGCTTTAACTTTTCTTCATAGGCATAAAAAAGCAGTAAAAAAGAAAAGAAGCATATGAAATATTAATAAATTCTGAAGATTTTATTATAAAACCAAACAAGGCCTATCCCTGCATTGACGATTGTTCATTTGTTGTTGAATTTTGTGGTCTAGTTTCTGTTTTGATCACGCTGGGTATCATTTTGATTGGAATCATCCTCGCCACATTATCATCCTAAAGATTCACACTGAGTCACACACAACTTCTATAAACGATTGCCAGAGAATATGATTAAGATACATTATAAATGATTTTGTATTACACCTCAGTTCATTTACAAAACTAACTTTTTGACGCGGAGCATTCGCAGTAACACTAAGATGCCCATCTGCAGTGAGATTGCTGGTAACTGCATCTGCTGGCACATTCGGAGATAATGGAAACTTCCTGAATGTATACGGAATAAAGAATCCACCAGTAAAATATACATAATGTATATTTTTGTTGATTTTCAAAAATTTTCAGAGAAAATGGACCTGATCAGAAGTCGTTCAACGAGGCCAAATTCATCCACTCGCTCATTATGCCTTGCTTCGACGATTATGTAGGAATTTGCCACCGACACCTGAATTTTGATTCACCTATAGCTTCGTTCATATTTGAATTTTATATCCGTTCATATTTGAAATTCAATACCCTTCAATTTTAAAATCGAGTTTTCCCAACTTGATTTCTCTAAAAATTAGTCTTAGCTGAAAGCTAGTGATATTAATATTGTCAAATTGAGGATCCACCAACTAACAAAAACAAGAATACTATAGTATAAAAAGAAAATAAAAACTTTTTCTCTAGAAACTAATTTCTATTAGAAAAATTAGTAGAAAAACGATGCAGTTCATTTCAAATGGAGTCAGAGGAGAAATCCAATTTGAAAGTAATTTTAGTTTTGACATCATTACTTTTTGACAAACATTTCATAAGCTGTGCTTAGCACAAAAATGTGCAAAATAAATATGAAAACTTTAATCTATGCATTCTCACAGATATATCTGTAACTTTCTTAAATTCATTTTTAAAAGTACGACGCAAAAAAGCAATTAGAGGGAACAGGATCCAGAAGGACTGGGATAATATTCTTTACGCAGAGTGTCACACTAAGACGGATGAAAGTGATCGGTGGCATTATTAATGCCGTAACCTGTTTGAATATCACGTGATTTATCTCAGCTTATGCAAACTTACTTTTGAGGGATAAAAGAAAAAGTGAAAGGGAGTTTTTTCGACTAAAAGTCTGATTATGTACAGTTGTAGGCATGAAAGGTAATCCTACGGTATTCTAAATAATGCATGCAACGCATATGAAATCAGGTTTAAAGCTATAAAAATTCAATGGTCGACAGCGATGGACGAAATCGCTAATGGATTCAATACAAACATTTCTAAACAACTTCTAAAACGTTTCTAGAATAGAACGTACTTTCAGGTCTTCTGGTCTGAATTGTGATAAATCCATTTGTACATAAAAATAATCGTCGCTCTGTTGGTGAGATGTTATCAAGCCTGTCCTCGCAGCAGATGTTAGTGTAATGGGTGATGACTGTAAATTTGATTTCAGTGACATTTTTTCACTAATCAATTGCAATTTTTAATAAATTACATTAATATTTATCTCCTCAAAAAGAAATCAGTATTAAAATATATTTATCAAAAGAATCGAATTATGCTGGAATCTTCGGAAAGTTGAAATCACAAATTGGTTGATGCAAATTTTGTTTGACATATTCAAACATTAATTTTACGAAATAACAAAAGAAGTTGAAAATTTTTAGAATTAGACTAGAACCAAAAAGTATCACTTGATAATCGGAGGTGGATACGTGTAATGGTGATCCTACACTGGATGGATGTAACGATGAGCCTATACCGGTGATTTTTGGGCCTTGTTCAATAATCCGTTTTTCATATGTTCGATTGTAAGATGATGTTCGATTGTATGCTGATGTGGATGACATTTCTTTTGGCTTTTTCCTGAAAATATAAAAAAATATTTTTCTATAAACTAATTTTTTAGAACGTTTCAAAGTCAAACTTTGCCATTTTTAGAACAGGAAAATGGACACCTAGAAAGAAAGGTGAAATAATTTAGGTTATTCGAAAAAAGTTTTCGTTTGTAACCAAACAGATCTTATTGACTAGCTTATTACCTTTTTATTTTTATGAAAATTTGTTAATATAGTTCCTTTGTATCGCTAATATGCTTCATTCATTTGGTATTAAGTATAAAAAATTCATTTAAAGTGATGAAAATCATTTCATCATTTTCATTTCAACTAAGAATTTATGAGCTGCTAATAGTAATAGGAAAATAAATTTTTCAGAGCATACAGCAAAATAAACTAAGGGATTCAGAAGGTAGCGTCGCTAAGATAAATATCGTAGATATTTAGTAAAACGAATACTTACTGAATAGTAAATAAAAGTATATAAACGAGCAAATAAGCAAACGAAACTAAAATAAGGTAGAAGTCAACCACAAAAGTTCATATCATGGATTTTATTACAAATACAAAAATGGAGCCAACAAAAACCGTTAAATTTAGCAACTAAAATAATACTTGGCATACATTTTATTAGTTAAAATAACAAAATTTGTTTGGCCAACAAAACTTCTATTTTCTTTATGATTTTACAAAGGAAAGTGATTTAATGAAAACGCCCAATTGTCAGATATTTGCAAACTCCAAACTAATTTGAAAGAGTGCTCCCAATCATTGTGATGCAAATAAAAAATAAACTAAGTCGAAATTGCTAGAAATTACACTATTGATTGAATTTTATTATTTCTATCGAAGTTGCAGTTTAATTTGCTTGCAGTGAATGAAGATGATAATAGTAAAAATAAGTAGTAAGTAGTAAAAAACCTCAATTAAACTGCAACTTTCGCAATCAAAAAGAGAAAGGAGCAAGATCTACGTTCATCAAAACTGGGTACGGAAAGTTTTTAATGAGCTAATAGAATTCATTCTTGGAATGGAAGCATTGAGATTAACGCAACATAGACGAAGAAAATAAGATGAAAATAAACGCTCTTAACCATTTAACCAAGCAGGAATTATTCTGATAATGATTTATCGTGCGTCAAAATTTACTGATAACAGTTTTTGGATGAATCTTCGTGGCTTCACAAAACTCCATCCCAATGCATTAAAAAGATTTTACAAAATTTTGATTGGTGACGATAACTTTGAAAAGATCACAATTTCAACGAATTAATAAAGGCAGTTGAAATATTAACAAATCTAATTCAAAGCACTTCGAATAAGGCAAACTTGATGCTTTATTAAGCATTAATAAGGCTTGAAAGTTAAACAGTTCTGATTTAATCGCATTTTTTCATTTCAATTTCGCTTAGATAAATAATTCAGCAGTTACTTTTGGAAATTTGCGACAATTCAGTAGTAACTTTTGAAAACAGACGGATCTCACGTTTTTATGGAACATCATTTGAAAGGAAATTTGTGGACGAATAAAAGATTAACAATTCATTAGCGGAAAGATATAAACCATTCTCATTTTCAGTTGTTCTACTCAAATTGTTTTGAATTTATCTCAGAATTTAGAGAGGAACATATGCTCAGAATCTAGCATTATTTTAGATTATAAAAATTGGTAGTTGCAAAAGTGCTTTTCTTTTGGGAAGCTAAAGGTGAATGAAGTCTATCAGCAGGTGAAGCTATTTCAGTGATTCAATTCGAAGTGAAATGCACTGCGTGAGAGGCAGAAACAATGGGGCTATAACAACTGCATGATAAGTTCGAACTCCATATGCTTTTCATATATGCTTCCTCCTTCATCCAATCAGAGGTCTGATTTACAAGATTGCGTTTCTAAAAGCTTTTTTAACTAGTCAGTTTGAAATAGTTCGATTCATCATTGTGCACTCACTACCCACGCATCTGCACAGTCGGACATTCTACTTTTAACTAATCTCTGAATTTTTACGTCCATAATTTAACTGATCTTGAATCTCTACGTCTATAATTCATAACCCTCAGAATGTCAGAGTAGCGGAGAAAACTGAATCTTGAGATAAGTTAGCTATCACAACACTCTTTGAATTTTGCGATATTTGAGCAATGAATCATCGAATGATAAGAATAAGAAATACGAATTCTGAGAGGATGACAGTTCGTTAGCTTATTTCTAACTTGATTAGAATTTCAAACTGTGAGTATATGACTTTGACTTTTATCAGCAGATCATATTAAGATTTTTTCAGAGTTCGGATCCGAACTTCCAATTATCTCAAACTAAAATTTAAAACTCCTTGTCAGCTAAAAAAATCAGCATGCACAGGGAATAAACAGTTGTAATCTGTTAAAAGAAATCATCTCATGAAAGAGTTTCTTTTGACAACTATGATTACAACTATTTCCAAGAAAATCAAAAAGCAGCATCATCCTTAAATTACCAAAACAAACTGAAACCATCTCACTGATGAATTATATCATGCAGCTTTCACCCAGAAAAGACAAGGACTTACTTTCTTTCATAGTTAACTAAGATGTATGAAATGTGGCTTATATATGAAGGCAGAGAGACTTGTATACTCTAAAATAAAAAAATTACAAGCGCTGTTCTTGCACGGATAGAATCATAAAAAGTATAAACGTACAGCGTTGCCCACGTTCACGCCATATGCAAAAACGTACAGCCCACGAAATTTTTTAGAGTGTTCCGGACTTACGGCTATGCTTTTCATTTCATGACATTCAGTCAGTGCATGCTTACATTCACTTATATGTAAAAACCATCATGTCAAACGTGAAGCTTTATGCAATTACGATATTTTGAATAAAAATTATAAACAAAAGTATTGCAATAGAGTAACGTTCGATAACCAAGCAAATTACCATATTATCTGCGGAAAATCTCGGGGCTTCTAAAATACATAACGGCGCAAAACATGTCAACTCGAAACTTAATGGGGTTATGTTTTCCACTACAGACTCCGCGGAGAACCACAAATGTTTTCATTTATTTTCAGAGGAAATGTCATCATCACTTAACATAAGTAACTTCCTGAACACGAAGCGAAAGCATTCACAAAAATTAAGGGGAACTTTTATGAAATAATCCACTAGCTCCCTTCCCCTCCTCCTCTACTCAACATAAGTCCTCAGATAAGATTCCAGTACAGACGAAAACCCACAAAAATCATGACACAAACAAACATCCACATCACTTTAAAATCAAAAATGTTGGAGAAAGAGATAGATGTAACCTTAATTACTCAAAAGTATTGGGAATGATTCATTCAGAATTTTATTGAAAGAAAGTGAGAATGGTATGGAGAGGAAACGGGAAACAAATCAATGATATGAGAGAGCGAAGGAAAACAAATCATGAAAAATTTAAAATCCTCCTAAAAACAAAACTACAAAAACTTACATAATCCCTGACAAATCAACTGTGAATAAGTGTGTACGCTAGGTAAAAAACAAATGAAATTAAAAGTGCTTATGAATTTCATAAAAAGCTGGTAATGCTGCTTTTAACTGCCAATAAATATTTTGTACTCATTTCCCTTTATACATGGAAAACAAGAAACTTCTATCTTAATTGAAATATCAACTTCAAATGTTCTATTACCGTTCTTTTTCTTTTTTGAATAAGCAATATCAACGTCCGAATAAAAAGTTCGATAAAGAATGATATGAAGCTCATTTCAACATCTGCAATGACGCCCGACAATTGCAGTTTTTTTTCATTTACCCATAGTGATGGTTACACTATAGTAGAGAATCATTAAAATATACAAAAGTAATGCTACTACAAAGTAATGCTGTTAAACTGCACAAATTACAACCAAATAATTTTAAGCCAAAGTAAAGTAAAATATAGTATAAGCTGACAGTAATATTTGTATTTAAAATTTTATGAACAAAATGAAACACTTTTGAAAATCCATCAAAAATATTTCATTATATCAGGAATGAAAAACACTAAGGCACGGTCACCAGCATATACAATATGCAAGGCATATGCTTTCCTTACACTAATATGGAGTATACATGTTTGTATTATAAATGGCTGCAGTTTCAAGTTTCATGAATGATTATTCCACGAAGAATGTCCATTTTTTCTCTTCACCACATCCAATTTTACTGTAGAACGTGGGCTGAAAAGATTATGAAGTTTGAATAAAGTTTTAAAACTAGTTTGAATAAAGTTTTAAAACTATGATAGGTAAAAGAGAATTCTAAGAGTTTCTAAAATTTTGCAGTGAAACTCAACAAGAACCACCGAAATTTCGTCATTTTGGAAAAAGTATAAGAAGTTTTTATCGCTTTTTAAAAAACCTGCAGATCGTAAGTTACAGTTTTATCCTCATCATCAGAATCACTTGATCCATCGTTTAACATGCTTGGTCCAGAAGAAATTGAGTTTGAATGCCCAGAATCCTTCGAAACAAATTTCGCGAAACACTTAATTAAAAAAATAAGTCAAAATAATTCCGGAATAAAAAAAAAAAAACAAAACAAAAAAACTAACACTGTCACAAACGCGAACAGGCCTTTTGCTTACAGGAATACGATAACTGTGTGAGGAACATGTACCGCACACAACATTTCCACAAGCACGACAGTGATGCTGAAAAGTTACTAATTAAATGTTACTTTACTAAAAATTTATCCACTTCTTTGATGTACATCTTTCTCAAGTCATTAATCCACTTTAAAATCTTCAATAATTTTTCGTCAGTCATTCATTATTTAAAACAACTAACATGACAGGTTTTATTTGATTAAGCATAAATTTCAAATAGCAAGAGTATGAGGTAAAAATAGACACTTTAAACATAAAAGATGGGGAACCTTTCCTATCATAATTGCACAAAAGATGGGAAACCTTTCCTACCACAGTTATTTTAAAGTCTTGAGATTGCACATGCACGCGACCCTCTTTGCTCGTAGTAGGAGTGATTTTATTACACAGTAAATGTTTTGATAAATAATATTGTTTCTTTTCAGAACAGTCAATCACAGAAAATACAGCAATCTCGAATAAAGATGCTACTACATTGAAACGGGATTAATGATGGCACACCCTTCGTTGTATCACCGTAAACTGTGTCCTCTGACAAGCCATGCACTTAGTTGCATCACCATCAGGCACCCAAACTGCCGCATGTTCAGTTGCAGGTTTTTTTCCACCTAGAACAAATTAACGTTTGATAATATAATACGATTAGTTTTGGTAATGTTTCAATGTCCACTGGAAAAATAAGACATGGTACGAACCGCACCAACGTTTATTGGTGTGGCTATTGGGTGAATTTATGTTAATAACACTTCGGTTTATTGATGCAGTTATGTTTATTAGCGCACTAACACCAACGAATCTTCACTAACCTTTTTAAAACTTGTTTTTTAAATCAGTTGAGTTTAAAGAATATTTTACCTCTGGTAAGAATATCGTGTACACAACGTTCAATATGTAAAATCCATTCTTTCTTCTCTGTACTTGTTGCTGCGAAAACAGCGAATGACTTCAATCTCGTTTTAATAAGCCAACCATTCTTCATATCTTAACAGGAAAATCTACTAAAAATCATTTCATATACTATAACCACTAATTAATTTTCGAAAATAATGTTCGAATTTCTGAACATATAATTGCCATCGTTCCCCTTATATTGAAATCCATGGAATATCTTCACTGATAAATTATTGATGAATGAACCTCCTCCAATTAAGCTTAAATAAAACATTTGGCTGAGCAAAAAAGAAATTCATATTACCGCCCTCATCTTCAAGATCTTGCAGTTGTACTTCCTCCAATGGAATTACATGTTGTTTGTTATAACGCTTTTTGAGATTAAAATATTGCCATAAACCAAAATATCATTGAAAAGAAAGAACTGGCGCGGCTTAGGTTTCTTCCTAAAAACAATTATAATTAATGATTTTCAGCTGCAGATAAAATTTAGCGTAATTTTCGAATGATTGTACTTGCCTACACATTTTCACCAGTACTCCTTCACCCACCAAAACTCGTCCATATGCTGCTAACTGTTGGCCAGTACTTCCGAAACAGGCTTCAACATTTAAAATACGACAGGTGTTTACTTCACTATTAACTGCAAAATAAAATACTCATTTTAAATTATAAGTAGACAGTAAATGAATAAAATTCAAGGGACATCACCAGTATATATTAAAGCTTTTATTTAAAAAACGGTAACAGAGATCAAATGAAAACTAAAGCAGACAATCTTTTTTGTTTAAAGTATTCCTACATATTCGAACAGCATATTTCAGTTTTAGTCAAATATATTCAATATAGAGATTATTTTCCCTTTCAAACTAATTGTCTTTTCTGTTTCGCTTTCATTTGTACCAGATTTTTCCTGAGAAATAATCGAAAAAATACAAAGCACTGGAACAATTTGGGTTGAAAATTATACGGACAAACCTAAGCGGTCGACCATTGACTGTTTGTTTCAACTACGTTACTACTATAAAATCCAAACCTGGAAAGGCTTTTATGATATATTACAAAAGTTGTTCAAAACAGTTTGAGTTAATAAAGACGATGAAAGCAACCAAAAGATCTCGGAAAAAATCAATAACCAGAAAAAAATATCGAAGTGGAACTAACTCCATCTAAAATTAGCTAACTGCAGAATAACGTTCCTTCTAATCATGCATTGTACTCTTTTATCAGTAAATTCACATTTCACTAATAGATGCTATCCTCAACTTATATCACTAGTGAACAATCATACCACGTAAGACCTAATTCAACAGTGCCGCGAAATGCTTCCACCCCATGCGCTATCTGTTCTATGAGCATGCACGACATTGTAATGTGGAAGGCACTGTTTTTACAGATCATGCTATTCTCTCTCGTTCTACAACCTAGTACTCGAATGGATGCACTTCTTATGTTAGGAGTTGGCAACTTGCCCTTAATCCACTAAGTATCGAGACATTTTGCGTCACTCCTCCGTTCTCGACGTATGTTTTACTCATTGCAATGGGTGGTTGTCGTTTGTCGTTCGTATCGAGTTCGACGTCAATTCAGTGATGATGTCGTATGTTCTTTTTCTTAGTCGTTTCATTATAAGCATCTTAAACACACTGTCCATCGTTTTCTTCTAACTTGCTTCCTCCTAAATCTTATTATTTCTTTGCTGCTATTTCCTTATTCGTAACTTCTATGTCATACATTCTGCACTTTGAGCCGTGCTATGCTTCGTCTTTCGGTCTAGAAGTTCCACCACTTTCATGAGAGAGTAACTATGCCGCCATTAGAGAAGTCGAACTATGAGTTTCATATCCTCTCAAGATAACGCAAACGAAGAGACAATGAGAAGAATTTGCTGAGACGCGACGTTTTCATTTTAGGATGTTAACAAGCAAGCCTTTTTGAATTCGTGTTCCGGGTTAAGTGGATGGGACGTATTTTGGTTCTTGTGTCGTGAGTTAGATGAGATTTTTAAGCCACCTTTCGAGAATGCTCATTATAACTAAATTTCACTGTTTCTTTTCTGAGGTGTGTGCAGCTTTGATGATTCTTTGATTCTCTTAGGCGTTCCTGTTACCAATTTTCTCTATTAAAATACCTAGTGGAAACAATATTTCTTAATTTCCGCGAAGTTCGCATCAAAAATAAGCATGCAAAGTAATTAGAATTATTTCAGTTTAGCAAACAATCAATAATAATTTCTTGGGAGCATGCCTCTACGATTGGACGTAAAAAGAAATTGCTGGCCAGATCAGATCGCGTCAAATGCGTTGATTTACATCCAACCGAAACATGGATGCTTGTAGCTCTTTATAATGGCAATGTTCATATATGGAATTACGAAAATCAACAGCTTGTCAAGTCTTTCGAGGTATTTGTTCTTTAATAATATCCGAAACCTTCATATTTGAAGAACATGCTAGCATTCAATTCCATTAGGTAGTACAGTTTCTGTCTTTTCAAATTTATAAATTATGTGATTAGTTTTATTAGCTCTTTACAGTTTCCACTTTCCTTGGGAAATGAGTGTAGTAATTCATACCATTCTTCTTCTATCAATAAAATTTATTGATCAGGTCTGCGAATTACCAGTGCGATGCGCAAAATTTATTCCACGCAAAAACTGGATAGTAACAGGATCAGATGACATGCATGTTCGTGTTTTTAATTACAATACCCTGGAGCGAGTACATCAATTTGAAGCACATTCCGATTATTTACGCTCGATTGCTGTCCATCCATTGCAATCTTTCATTCTGACTTCAAGCGATGATATGCTGATCAAACTTTGGGACTGGGATAATAAATGGAGTGTGAAGCAAATTTTCGAAGGTTATTTTCTAAATTTTATTTGTTTTTAAGGATGAAAAATTTGGTTTAAAGAAGAGCAATGTTAGGTTTACTTTCCTATTAATATTAAGTTTAAATTTTCGTTCTCATGACTTGATTTCAGGCCATACCCATTATGTAATGCAGTTGGTTGTCAATCCAAAAGATAACAATACTTTTGCAACTGCCTCACTTGATAAAACAGTGAAAGTTTGGCAGTTCGGTAGCCCTACAGCAAATTTCACTTTGGAAGGTCATGAAAAAGGAGTGAATTGTGTGGATTATTATCACGGTGGTGATAGACCGTATCTGATTTCGGGAGCAGATGATCGGCTTGTTAAAATATGGGATTACCAAAATAAAACATGTGTTGCTACTTTGGATGGACATGCACAGAATGTATCAGCGGTTTGTTTCCATCCTGAGTTGCCAGTTATTATTACTGGTTCGGAAGATTCAACAGTTAGGATGTGGCATGCTAGTACATATAGGTACGTTGCGATATCCGTTGTATGCCATGCCCGTGTTGTAAATTATCGATAATGTGTCAAAATTAACTGTTATTTAATACACCTGTAGGTTGGAAACGACTCTTAATTATGGCCTTGAACGTGTTTGGTGTATTCATGCCTTACGAGGTTCAAATACTATTGCAATTGGCTATGATGAAGGCTCGGTAACAGTTAAATTGGGTAGAGAAGAACCAGCTGTTAGTATGGATTCAAGTGGAAAGATTTTATGGGCCAAGCATTCTGAAGTGCAACAAGCTAATTTGAAAACACTTGATACAGCGACGTTGGAACAAATGCAAGGTTGCCTTATTATTTATCAATTTATACTTGAATCAAATTTGTTTAAAATAGTTGTTTTATTTGTATTGCATTACTGATCCAGATACTGATTTTTCTAAATTTTCCCTCATTTCCTACTCGCTCTTTCTAGTTGGTCTTAATATCTCACTGGCGGTTCTTCAGAAATTTGTTCAATCGTTTCAGGAACTATTTAGCTCTTCATTTAATGCATCATTTTTGTTTCATCTCCTAGCATATGTTTTAGACTTGATTTCTACAAATTTTATATTTTTAACTTTCTATTTTTATTGCAGACGGTGAGCGCATTTCACTATCGATAAAAGATGTGGGTTCATGCGAAATATATCCCCAAACATTGGCTCATAACTCTAACGGACGTTATGTAGTTGTTTGTGGTGATGGGGAATACATTGTTTACACTGCAATGGCTTTGCGTAACAAGGTACTTCAGAGGACGTTCTTATGTTTGGTACAAATTTATTTAAGAGATTTGAAGTCACGGACAGCCTAACAATGATCTGAAGATGGAGATTGAAAGTCATTTTAAGAGCAAAGTTCATGATCATCACTTTTTGAGTGAATCCTATGAAACTGTTGAAGTTTTTATAATTAAGTTTCCATCAGGCGTAACGAAGCCACTTTGTCAATATAAGAAAGTTTCGAACATTCCAGACTTTTGGCTCTGGCTTAGAATTTGTGTGGAGTACTGACCCTTCAGAATATGCAGTCCGTGAATCAGCATCGAGTATCAAAATCTTCAGAAATTTCAAGGTTTATTTCATTTGAAATGCATAGAGTGTTTGGATGTTTTTAATTTGAAATAATACCTAAAAATTCTGTAAGCTATTCTAATAAGTATTTATGATTTTCAGGAAGTGCGCACGTTACTTCCTGATATGATTATGGAAGGTATAGAAGGTGGACCACTTATTGCTGCTCGTTCTGTCAATGCCTTATGTTTTTTTGATTGGGAGACAGGATCTTTGATCCGTCGAGTAGAAATATCAGCCAAACATGTTTATTGGTCTGACAGTGCTGAGATGGTACACTTAAAACAGCCTATTTTAGATGATTTCTAGAACTTAATGGGTTTTTCCTTTTCTTTTAATTATAATAAAAAGGATAATGTTGGATTTGTTTTATCAAAGGAAATAAAACATATTATAGGTTGCAATTGCAAGTGACGATTCGTTTTATGTATTGAAATATAATAAGGAAGTGGTAGAAAATACAGTGGCGTCTGATGTAGATGGTATCGAGGATGCTTTCGACGTCATCGGTATGCAGATCTTTGTAAGGAACAACCCACATTCTTGTTCTGTTCTTTTTATTACATTATTCTCAATCATATATAGCTTGATGAAGAATTATTTTGATATTACTTTTCATATCATGTTTCACTATTTTATGATGTCTCGTTAAAGCTTTTTTGATACGAATCAGGTGGGAACTTTTGATAGTCACAGAATTCGTACTCTGAATGTTTAAGATAGAGAATTGCTAATTCCAGGTGAAGTACAGGAACGTATCAAAACAGCAATGTGGATTGGCGATTGCTTCATATTTACGACTGATTTAAATCGGCTGAATTATTATGTCGGCGGAGAAATAGTCACTATTGCTCATATGGATCGTCCTCTCTATTTAGTCAGTTGAAAACTTTTACTTACTGATTATCAAAATTATGACGATTAACATAGCAGGGCAAAAAGGAACTAAACTGACTTTTTTCTTTTTGTGGTTTGTAGTTTGGTTCAATTTTTAACAAATTAAAAAGAAAAACATTTTAATCTATATCTTTTTTTTCTCATGAATTCTAAAATATTTTTCAGTTGAGCCATACTCTTTATTTAATCCATAATTTTAGTTGGGTTATACGCCAAAGGAAAGTAGGCTATACTTATGTGATAAAGATCATAATTTTGTCTCCTATCGCTTGCTGTTATCAGTACTCGAATATCAAACTGCAGTTATGCGTCGGGATTTTGACACAGCGAATACTGTAAGGCTTCTAAAAGTTAAGACCTGAAATCTACAAAAATTAGTGTTGGTTTCATTTTTACGAAATGTAGAAATCTAATGTTGAATTTTTGGTCGTAAATATGTTAATAGGTCTTGTAAGCAGTATCAAATTTTGAAGATGCTGCCAGTAATACCACGTGATCATCGAACTCGCGTAGCGTGTTTCCTCGAGAAACAAGGATTCAAAAAGCAAGCTCTGGTGGTTAGTCAAGATCCAGATCATCGTTTTGAGCTTGCTCTTTGTCTTGGAGATTTGAAATTAGCGTATGATCTTGCCGTTACTGCTGATTCGGAGGAAAAGTGGCGACAACTTTCTCAAGCAGCTACACTGCAGAGCGAACTTATGTTAGCCGGGGAGTGTCTTGGCCGAGCTCGTGATTATGGTGGATTATTACTGTTGGCTACGTCTGCCGGATCGGCTACATTAGTATGTGTTTTTCGAAATATTGCTTCCCTTTTAAACACACAAGTTTTTGAAAATCGCAATTAAAGTTAGTAGTCTTCCATGATACCGAATTATTGCATGCCGCGATACTTTTTTATTCTTCAGTGTTGCTGTACAGCGTACTCAGTTATATATTCAAGTATCTATCTGTATGATTTATACGTTGTTTGGCGTTGGTTCTTCTTATCTGATATGATAGTTTTAAAAAAATGATATTTAGGAAATAAAAGGGAAGATATGATATACAATTCGTGCTGTCTTTTGTAGAATTATAGTTGCTAAAACAAGTGAAAACTTCAGTGATTATATTTTTTATTTTCTAGTTGTCTAAGTTGGCATCCGATGCACAGCTTTCGACACAACATAACTCGTCTTTCCTTTCATATCTTTTGCTCGGCAACTTGGATAGATGTTTGGAAATTTTGATTTCAGCCGACCGTCTTCCGGAGGCTACGTTTTTGCACACACATATTGTCCGTCTCAGGTAATATAAATGTATTTAACTTCGTTTTAATCTTTATTATTATTTTTTCTTCGAAAGAGAGTCCGTGTTTTTTATCCGTTTTTCAGAAATCGCGTTCTAAATTTAAGAACTTCATATTTCAGATTGATCGTATAGTGTTGTTATGGAAAGAGAAGATCTCCTGTAAAATATTAGATGGGCAGAAGGTTTGTGTTATATTTCATTTTGCATCCTTAATTTATTTTTCCTTCTTTTGTTTCTTATTTAGCTGAATACTTTGTTGCAGAATATTGGTGAAAGTCTAGCAGATCCGTCAAAATATCCGAATCTCTTTTCGGATTTCAATGAATCATTGAAAGCTGAGCGTTTTCTTAAAGAATTAATGAAATTACCAGTTAAAGCATCAGCTTATCCACTAACTAGTGCACAGCGTAATATACTTGAAGAAATGGCAGAGGCAGAAAAGTCAGGTTGGTGGTTAGAATTTATTGACAAAGTTTGCCGAGAGGTATTGAAAGTATAAGATTGTGTTTTAGGAGCATTAATCTTCCATGAGGATGGAACTGCAGAATTGACGAGAAACGGAAATATCCTGAATAGCAGAATTATAGAAACAACCCTTACTCAAACTGATTCAACTTTACTCTCTGGAAGTGCACAGACTGTTCTGAATTCTTCGAGGACATTGCTTACGACTTCTGCTACTTCTTCATTACAGATTCCATCCAAAACTCCCTACAATTCTGCCGTAACTTTAGTTCCTCAAACTGATTCAACACCTTTAACAAGCAACTCTTCCAAATGTCTGTCAGAGGAATACGTTTGCACAAAATCAGTATCTCGTACTTCAGCGCATTTTTCAGCTGATATAAATTCTGACGTTAGTGAAGATAGCGAAGAAGAAGAGGTAAAATTTCTTCATACAATATCAATAAAGCATTTTGGAACGCTTATACATGTATTATGTTGCAAGTGCTATACTACAAATTAGGGACTGAGAAAAAAAGATTTCATTCAAGGTCGTATTTCCAAATATTTTATTGTTTAAGATGAAATGACGCAAATCTTATACTTCAGGGAACCTGATGAATACAGGAATGGGCCCAGATATTGTGCGTGACCGTGCTCGACCAGATATCGTTCCTTCAGATGGAGGACCGGATGTCCTTGGAAGTGCTGTGCAACCGCAACCCGAAGTATGTGCTTGTCTTACACTAGCACTGCTCAATTTTTGCTAAAGCTATTGAAAATCTATGTGCATACCATATAGCGAAATTATTCATACAGTTCAAATCTTTGTTAAAACATATGGGTTTTAAATTCTTGCTGTGATGGTTTTAATATATATATTCAGGTAGTACAAGATGCAGAAATGAGGAATCATGAGGGGGTGATAACTTGGAGCGATGATGAAAACGATGATCAGTTTGATGACGATTCTGCATTCAATATTGGTGATCTGAGTTTAGAAAATGACGAGTGATAGGATTAACTCGTGATTAACACTCCAATTCCTGTTTTGGTATATATTTCCTTTGGTACATCAATATGTGATATGTTACTTTTGGATGAGAAATGTTTCTTTCTTAATTTATAAATGCATTCGTCAAACTAGATTTCTTGTTTCTTCGTAGAATGTTTGTCTGCAAATAACTTTAGAGGGTGCAATTATTTCAGGTTTTAAAATTCCTTAGTTTTTTCTTCATGCAGCTAAAGTTTGCTCTAGTGAATAACAAAATTTTGTTTCGAATTTATTTATTTTTTTATTTTAATTTTCTTAATTTCTATTTTTTAATTTAGAAATTTAAAACCTTCAGATTTCTTTTATTGAGGATTTAGAAACTTATGTATTTCAAGCAGTTATTTTTTGAGATTATATCAATTGTGATTTTCGTTGCTGTGGGTACTTATTTTTATTTCATTTGGTTATTGTTTGTTGATTTCGATTATCTGTGCCCAAAAACAACAACGTCTTTGTAACAGTTTCTATAAAAAGTATTACTATGTTTTTATATCTTATAACCGTACTATTATAATTCTAAATCATTTCCCTAATGAGCGACAAAAGATTGCTGAGCCTTCATCGAAATTTTGGATGTTTGCGTAAAGAACATTTCCAGCAGAAAAAAAGTTGGCAGTTGTGTTTTTGTTAACAATATTTTAACTTACCGGCCGTTGGGGTCATCATCATCAGCAGTTTTGTTACAGTGAGAATTTCTGACTGGTTTCCCAAACTTAGTTTATACCTGTGTGTTTGTAAGATACTACTATGCTTTCGTGGTAAGGTAGGAAATTGAAATCTTAAAGGTATATAAAGGTATAAGTTTGAGTTCAAATGTTTAACCTGTAGTTCCTAGCCTGGTGTCAGGAATTAAGAAATCTTCGGTCCAGTTTAGAACTGTAGGTCGAATTATAGGTCCAGTCTAATCTTCAATCTAGAACTTAGGTGGCGTTATCACAATGATTTATTGATTTGTATCGGGACATCATGTCTGGTGCGTCGCGAAATTCCTCAAAATCACTTTTCATTGACTTTCCTATAGCTTTTTAGTTTGGAATATGAAAATGAAGGTACTCAAATTAGGAGATGCGTTTCCACATCGCGTTCCATGTAATATCATCTAAAATCCTGAATTATAGAAATGATTTTCGAAAATATAGAGATTTTAAATCCCCATAATAACTTATTATTTAATCTCAGTTATTGCTAGTGTTGGGTTTTTAAGATCACGGCCTTAAAAGTGAGTGTCGAAGGATGCATTTTTATTCAAACCGTTCGTGAAGGGATGAAGTACTGCTCACGCTGAGATGTTCACATTTTATACATTGTGTCTTCTGAGCTGCCTTATTTTGGTTTCGAGGAATGTTGTTGCTTTTGTGGTCTAAAAATAAATTTCGTCTTCTAATAAAATTAAACCCTTTAGAAACAAATTTAATTGGTATGACATGAGCATTATTGCTGAAAAATAGCAGAAATTTCCTAGATGCTCAGTTTCTTGAAACTTTTAAAAATTCTTTATGCAAAAAAATTCTTTTACTGTAGTTTTTCTTAGATAACTGATTTTTTTCATTTCCGATGGTATTTACCAATGCTTTCTTTTCGGTACACTTTGTCACTTCCGACATTCACTCGTGCTTTTCACTCCAACAATTTTGATTTACAATATTTTTATATTTAAAAAAATTATTTCACAAAAAAATAAAAATTTTTAAAATTTTTATTTTCAAGAAATATATTTTGAATATATTTCAAAAAAATTATAATCTAAAATTTTGGTGAAATATATATATATATCCTTTTTCGTGAAAACTAATGCTATCAGTGAGCGATGATTCTACAAAGTTGGAAAATAATTTAATGATTTTAGATGTTGAATTTATATAACCAAAATTTTAGATTATAAATTGAAACTCTTCGAACCAGTCTTGACTTCATCTGGTCAAATTCCTTGGATCATATGCAGGTTGGAATTTGATTCTGGTAGTTATGCATTTTAATTCTAATCGTCGCCTTATTTCTTTCCTCGTGTCAATGCCATTTTTTCATGCATTTTCATACTTCTCTTCCGAGAAAAAACGAGGGTTGAAAAATTTCTTGTTGAATTGAACTGAAGTCATCTAAATTGTAAAAAAGATTAGTGTAAAACGCATTATTTTGAATTTCTTCTAAATGAAAAAACTTTAAAAGTGAAGTCTCATAATACAGGAAAATTATGCTAAAACTCTCCTATTGCGCGAATATACTTTCTAAAACTATTTTTCAGAAAACTCAATGATATTCGGCGTCTGCTGTACAATGTTTTCCGATCAAACAAACACTGATACCTATATACTAAAAAGTAAGAAATATTTCAAAACACATGCAATGTATTCGAATATTTTTGAAATCTTATAATTTGTGGATTATTTGTCATAAATGCAAACCTTTTCCTTACTCAATTATACAGCAAAAATTCATAATTGTGAAGAATTGCTTCAAAAGAAACATAGTCTCTTTTATGGATTACAGCTCAAGCCAATTTTTGTTAAATTGGCTGTTTTTCATTCTGAACTATTGTTTCTCGTAATTTTTCGGTCATTTTTGCAGCTCCATCTAGGAAATGAACATCGGGGACAACATTGAGACGGCATACAATACAGAATGTTAGGATTCTCAAATTAGTTTTGCTATAATGCTTCAACACTTTCATTAATTTTGCAAGAATTTTGAACTGCAAAACTTCCTGATGTTTGAATTGCTACATCCAATTATAGTTTTCTCAAACAAATGGAAGTATTTATTTATTCTGATCTATCTGAATGAGTATTTAATCTCGATAATATAATGTTAATAACATACACTCTTTCAGCTGGATTATTAACAGTGACTACTTTAAGTTTATCCTGATTGCTCGTTCTAATGAACGTCTACTCTCAAACAAAGAAGATATTGCTAAACCGATATGTCTTCCTGATTGCTAGTCTACTTCATTTATTTTCACTGTTCTCTGCATGAAAATGGAAAATATTTGCGGTAGCTTTAAGCAAATATTGGAAATTCTTCGCTGCTTTGGATGTTTCAAATATTGCATTTTACACGGTTTTTTTTTAAGAAACACGATGTTTTCAACACTTTACGATTACAAATCCAATAATTCCTTATCAGCAATTTTTTTGATTGCAAAGTTCATGTTTAGAATATTGTCTTAATTCTTTTTTTCTAAAATATGTAGTAGACAATATCTCAAAATTCCTCAAATGGATGGATCCTGATTCAAATTCTCCCGCTATTTCAACTGTTAACTTTCTAGATGCCAGATGAAACTTAGTCCTATAATTATACCATCATATTTAAGAAGTCAATATATCCACCATTGATCAAAATCCATAAGATATTATATTTAAAAAAATGAGATGATCATGTTGGTGATGTGAATTGATATCAGTAACAAGCATTCCAAAATTTTTTTAATCTTATGAAGATCGATTTTTCCCAATCTTACTTCTAAACTAACACATATATGAAAAATACGTTTAAATTAAAGTTCAATGTCAAATGAAAAAATATATTTAAATTAAACATTAAAATATTTTGTTCTGCTGCGTGCTAGCTTCAGGATTTTTGCTTGTTATCAAAAAATTGACTAAATGCATGTTTAACAATAAATTGCAAAAGAACACTAATCTTTAAAGTCCGAATATTGAATATACAAAATATATGATTTTCCGAAACTGCAATTCAATTCATCAAGAAAATAAGAACTGAGTCTTCCAGCTATTGTAGTATGCTATAACATCACTTAATCGCTGAATATAGCTATTAACCAAATGGGAAATGCTTATAAGAGTATGGTGATCACATACTGGAATAAAAAAAAAGATTTAGTCCATCTCTACCGTTATACTCCTACGCTCAATTTCATGAATTTTTTTTTTTAGCCTTGTTGCTATAGCTCCCCAGGAGAGAGTTTATTTTAAATATGCTGTTCATGATCACTGATTAACAAGCATACAACATGCAAATTAACAAACAAATTTTATTAGATTTCACTGTTAAAATTTAATTTAAAGGTCGGAATTTGAAGCAGGTACAAATATATATCCTTATTTCTATACATAAGAGTTTATTTAACTGTGATAGTTTTAATCTTTTTATTTTAATCATTTTGTTATTATGCTATCTTTTCATTGTGATCTATATTACTAGATCACGAATTCATTATAGCTATCACTATCTCTGGTTTTTTATTCTCTATTTCAATGATCGAAATTTTTAAAGCAATGGGAGCAGTTATACAGAAGAACAGCGCCGAAATATTTATTGGGCTAAAGTTCTGTCTAATATATGCCGCGAAAAGGACGATGATGAATTTCTAATAATTAATGAATCACTGAAAAATACACAGGATTCTAAGATTGAGGTTTATTTAGAAAGTTTCGGAAGAATTTAAGCTTCGTTCATAATTTTATTTGTTTACTAAAGTCGATATATTACATGCATAACTATAAGACCATAATACTTTACTACATCTATATCCTAATTTTGAAATAGTGCTTTACATCAATAATCCCTGAAAACTCTATGCAACGTTTCCTGCTTCTTAAAATTTTGTTCTTTGAAGAGAGAAGAGAGGACTACTAGGAGAAAACGATAAGAAAATTGCTTTTCATTCTGAAAATGACAATCTTTCATTCTTTGAAAATTGTGTTTAAATGTACTCAGCATATATATCATGATCTAATAATCTTATCAACTTTGTAAAAATGATATCTTATTTACTAAGTATTATGACAACACTATCTATTATATTATGATATTGTGATATTGTGACAGAGGTTTTAATTTTCTGGATGAACATTTTATATTATTGACATACAACGAATTATAAAAATACCATTTTTAAATTTTTGTCACACGGATAAAAATTGCTCAGTCTGCTGATTTTTGTTTATGAGAAGACCTGAAGTATCCATCTCAGCGAATAACATGAACAAATGAATCACTAAAATTTTAATTTTAAACGATGTTTTGTTCAGAACTTCTAGCAATTAGGGTTCTCCATTGTTCTAGCTGTTACTAGTTCAACAATACAAATTCGACAGTAATATTTATGAGCATCATATTTTGATTAGCGTATGAGGAAGAAATGCGTTGAGAGTTGTTTGTTAATTAATGAAGAGAAAACATGTTAAAATTTTTGAATATGTGTGTGTCTGTGCCTGTATCTGTTTTAATTTTGTGAAACGACCTTTTTATGAAAAGGAGGACGAACGGACAAGTAGATGATGGAAGAGGAGCTAGTGAACCAGATAACGATCAAACGACCTCGCTTTTGCCAGCACTAAACTGACTAAACTGATTGCATCAGACGATATCGTAGAGTTGGGAAAAAGGAAAGAAGGTGGATTGATCGAAAGGTAAAGAATGAAGAATTTTCGTAAACGAATTCTGCTGTTACCTGCCTCACTTATCTATTACAATCCAGGAAATCTTCCTTAATTGAGCAACAACATGAGTTCATTTTCTGTGATTTTATTACAATTCTGCTGAATCTATTTGAAGAATAATTCCGATGAAAACAAGTATGATAATATTTCACGGTTTAATTACAATATCTAAAATATTGTTATCAAAAATATGATCATGAATGGATATTGATCGATAAATATTCACTACAAAAAGTATACCGTGAAATGAAAAGCCAAAGATTTTGAGATTACATATTGTTTAAAACCTGAAACTCGTAAAAATTCTAAGCAATCTCTGTGGATTTTAAAAACGAATTCTTATCCATCTTAAAACTACCAATTAAATGGCATAAGAACATCGTGATTGGTGACAAAGATTTCCGCGGAAGGTAAGATTGGTGATATCCAGTCTTTTGCTCAAGTGAATTTCCGTTCTGCTGGCAGATATAAGCAGGTAAACGGCGCCAGAAGCCAAGTGAGTGTAACTCTAGAAGACCCAAATCATTTTGCTAATTTGAATATCAAATTAACAAAAAAAACAATAAAAATATCTTTTCCGTACCATTTCCGGTCAATGCTCATGTTCCCTTAAAAAGTGAAAGAATAAAGTCGTACTGCTATTTGAGCTGAGACAATAAAAAATTTTCAGTAGGGTAAGGGACGTGATTATTCATTCCCTTTAACAATTAAAAATCATGAAAAACATGCCATAAGCTATATACACCTGACATCTTTTTTTCGATTTCAAAAGCAATATTTTGCAGATTAATAAAAGAAATTTCAAATTCCATCATATTCAGTAATTTAGTAAGAAACAAAGGGGCAAAACCTTGTCATTCAATAAAAGAACCTCAAAAATCATCGCTTAGTATCTACGAAAAGGGAAAACCAATTGGGTATGGATGAATCTCATTACAGTAATTTTTTCAAAAATAAAAATATAGGAAACGAGAAACAAATTTAAACACATTGCATAACATTAAACCTAATTCGAATCTGTGATTGTGAAATGAAATATTAAGAAATGAACCGATACTAATAAATACCTTCCATCATATAAAAGTGCTTGTTGCAATCATTATTTTGCACCGATTTTACTGATTTTATAAACGCAATGCTCAATACATCATATTTATTTGACGATAGATATATGAAAGTGAAATTTGACAAAAGTTGCGAAGCCATTCAAAAGTACAATACATATCATAATAAAATTTCAGAAATGTTGAGACCCCGGAATTTCTCAAAACCGATTGGCAAACAGTTGTGTAACAGTACAAGTACGATTTTAAAAAATGCTATAAAAATGAATCCCGACAAATCATAGAATTAGAATTAGATATATAAAATTAATTCCTTCAAAACCTTGAGTATTGCTTTAAAACTGACTGCTAAAAGAGCAGAAAATGAGACTCACAGTTTCTTAATGAAATAATAGCTTCTCAATCAAAGTAGAATGATTCGGACTAAGCAGAAAGACGGTAAGAAATTTGAAAGCTGCATACACAAAATTGTTCACGGAAATTCATAATTGATAATTCTTAAAATTAATTTGAAAAGCCAAAATTTCCACCATGTACTCTTAATGATGGTCAAATTGTTTAAATTTGGTGACATGAGGTGCAGTGAAATGATGGGATCCACAGGTAAATATATCGAATAGTTTAATTTTGCAATGAATTAAACAGAAGGCACTTTAAGAACCATTTAATAAATAGAAAAAGCTATATAAGTTCATTATACAGATGATCTGAAAAAGTCACTATTTTGTCATTAATAATCTTAAAAATTGATTGAGGTCTATGCATGCTCTGTTTCATTATTTAACAAAATTATACGAAATTCATTTTAATCTTGTTTTGATTTTACCTCTCATTATCTGTAATAATTGTAAATCGTTTTAATTGAATGAAAAAAATCTTAAGGTCTTAAGCAGAAAACAAGAATAGAAAACGTAAAGAATTAATGAAAAAGTTTCAGGCAGAAATACAGAATGAAGGGAGGCATGAATAATAAAGCTCGCTTTTCATGGATCACAAGCATTTAGGACTGATTCAAAAATCCAGAAATGAAATTCGGGAAATTTTTTAGAAAAATGGTCCAGTTATGAGGCATGAAAGATAAATTGAGCCGGATACGATGTTTGAGTGGCAGCTGGGATATATGCGTGCGCTGAAGGCAAATGAAATTTCATATCACCGTAAGGATTCGGCTGTGGTTTCAGCATGTCGTAGAATGGTCCTTCTGGTGGGCCACGCTTCTTGTTCTTATTTTTGTGCTAATTTTGCGATTTCTAGTCTGAATACCATCTTTTTTCATCGATATTGGTCGTGAAATCTGCAAAAAGAAGTTAGTATATTAATTTGCTTTAGATAACATCCTACGCCGGTTTATTTATACTTTCAACTGATTCATGGAGATAAGTAAATGAATACAAAATTTAATCTAATGTAAAAATGAGAAATGTGTTAAACATCTGTTGATAGAATAACAAATGAGGCGCGAAAAAGAGGTGACTATGATTGAAACAAACTGCTAAGCAACAGAAAAATCATCATTCGTGAATGATTGTAACGAAACCGGTAGCAGGTGTCCTTTTACAAATGCTGTTGCGGTAGCTTTATGGTTGTACAATCTGATCAATGGATCTAAGAATAACGTTGGAGGCAAAAGCATTTCATTTCAGAACAGAATAACTGCTCTTCTTTACTATAGTGTAATAATAGTAAATTTTACAATTTAAATCTTTCGAAATTGAAATTCCAACCTATATTTACATTTTCACGACTTAAACGGAAGCTTTTCACACCATTAACTGACATTTCTTACACATTATTATTTGACACTCCCGCCGAAAAAATTATAAAATTAAAGATTAAGAAAAATTATCTTAAACTTCCTTTTTCCAGAATTTTGGCTGACTTGCTGCTCTACATTGGTTTCTTCTTTTTTCATTAAAAAAAGTCATTTCAAATTTAAATCAACAGGCACATTGGAAAAATTGCTAAAAATCTTCTATAGGCAACTAATTTCAGAAATTACAGAATGCTTTCAGATTTATCATAAATCATCCTTTGTTTTCCTGGATAAACTCTAAATAAATATACAATGGTAGTCGTTTACGATACCTGGGGCCACGATCGTTAATCATATTTATGGTTGGTAAGTGGGCGCCTCTTTAGCAACATACAGTGTTACAACTCATTGCTAACTTCTATGAATATCTTTTTTCGGAATTTTTAATTATTTGAAAAAGGTTAATATAAGCCTAAAGGTCATATGTTACGAAAATCAACATTATGAAACTATCAGCTTGCTAATTAAAATAGTCTGGATAATTCTAACGTGCTATAACTGAAAATGAAAATTTTCAAATTTCTGCAGTTCCCGTCTATTCTACCTCACGTCTGATTTTATATAAATTAAAATTTAGTATCAAAAGTAAAAAATGTGTAATGAGCAAAAATATGTGTAATTCTTTTGCATCATCAATATAACTGGTCTAAATTTTGTCCTACCAAATGACTGCATGTTTCTTCTAAACTTTTTTGAAACTTGACTTCACAATATAATTTCATAATCTGCTCCATTTCAACTCTCTTTCATAAATCATTACCTCGTCGATTATCCTACTCTAAATCACTATTTTGTTGACCATTCACATGCCAGCTTTCCTTTGAACAAAATTAGCACTTTTTCAAAAAAATTGATTTACATCTTATAACTTCATCCTTACTCCATCTTGACATCTTTTTGCTCCGACTTATGGATACTATCTACATAAGCTGAATTTAAAATAGCTAACGTTGTGTAGTTTATGATAAAGACCACAGGCATTGCAAACTGGTTGTCCTAAAGAATTCCGCCTCCACAACGTTGTATTATTCGTTTTGCAATTAACACACTCGATACCCGTCCTCTTTTGTGCACTCTGCAAATAAGTATTGAGCATTCATTTTCAAAATCCGTTCATTTTAGCAACAATGTTTGATGGAATTATATTAAATTGTTTATTTAAAGAAGTCACACAGTAATTCATACTTCCTCAAATTTAAAGATGAAATGAATGAATAACAACAAATCCTGGTTTAGAGTAAAGGAATCATCCTTTCTTTTTACGGCCATGAAAACAATGATAAATAAACCTGCAGAAGCAAAGTTTTCTCGTAAGATTTTTTTAAAATGTAAGCTTTGCAAATTTAATACAACTCCAAAAATAATTTGGCGTCCTAAACTTTCAAATGTATCAAACTCATCAAAATTTTTAAATACTGCTTGTTAGAGCAATACCTAAAAGAATTATTTTTATCAAAGCAAATAAATCAAGGTGTCAGAGTGACTTTTTCCTTTAGTACACGAGTATCCAAATACTCGATAAATGCATTCAATAGACATAAAAACCTATTTTTACTGGAACAAATGCAGCAGCTTAATCAAGCAATCATTGTATATATCACGGTATCATGGACATTGCAGGTTGAGTTGCTGTAATAAGTAGTATAAGAGATATTTATTTGTTCAATTAACCAAATTCTTGAGATCATGACTCATCCTGCTTTGCGCATTGTGCATTCTCGAATTATTTACAATACTTCGTTGGAAGAATTAAAGTTATTCGTTTTTTTGGCAGTTAAAAATACTTTTCCAATTTTATTATGGAACTTTTTTCCCTCATTCTTCTTAAGCTCCCTCGTTTTTGACCCCTTTTACTTCAACTCTCTCTTCTTTTCGTTTATATTCGACATAGATCGCATCATTCGAGTTCTATGCCTCCTCAAAACCTTCTTCACCCTTCACCTCCTTCTTTCTCCCACTTGTTTGTCCTTGGAATTTACTGATCTTCTCTTCTTCCTTTACCCTCCTCTCCGAGCTTCCAAAAGCACCGCTTCGATACGTTTAATAGGTTCAGTGCACGAGAAAACGAGTGAAAATGTCACTTGACAAGCGCTGAAAAATAACCCTCGATCGACAGTTTTTAATCATAAAACTGACTGTGAAATTCCAGTATCATACTCATCTTATGATTGCAATGGATGACAGCTGTTACTTCCAATTATATCAATTAACGCTTATACACAAAAACAAATCAAGAATAGCACTATTTCAGAAGTAAACCTAGAGGAAGGAAATGATCCATTACGCTGAAATCTTATTCTCATCTCAGAAAACAGCCAAACGAAACCCGTACTTTTTCGCAGCAATCTCAAATATTAACAAATGGTTAATGGCGCCAATCAATATTTGAATATTGCGTGAGGAGAGATGTATCATGTTCTTAATTAAGACAACTGCTAAGTCAGAGGCAAGGCAAGGAAATAAGTAAACTGACTTTCAGGGAAGAGAAAATAGTGAAATCTGATTCAAATGAGTGGCAATGAAGATATGACAGGACATGATTCAACTGTAAATGCTCTTCATCAAAATGAATCATCATTCGATCCCTTAAACATGTTGAATTGATGATTGCAATGTAATATGAATCAGCGTATAGATTACCTTTTGTAATAACTGTTGTTATGAATGTCATTGCGTTATCTTACTAGATGACAGTATGACAATTTGATAAGCATTTAATCTCAGATTACGTACAAGTAGGGCAGTGCTCAAGTTAACAAGTGACCACTGGGATGCTTTTAGAAAAAACTTCTGAGGATCTGATTGACAGTTTCAATAAAATAATGACTTCAATTTTCTCTACTTTGGTCTCCTGAATTTTCCAGGTAATCATTTGCTCTAGCTTCTTTTTTTTTAACTAGTCGTTCACTTTATAATCACTCTATTCACTAAAATTCAGAACTTTTTTAACTGAAATTGCAAAACCACCAAATTCATGTCATCTCTATCCAGATTACATTTTTAACGAAAGAAAAATATGGTATTTGAAAGCCAATTTTATGCAAATTAGCTGAAATTTATAAACATACTTAGGGCATGCAAAAATATACTGTTATGCTACGATAATTCTGTCTTCAATACTTATCTTAGGATATGAAATTTGACATTGTTAACTTTTCGAACTTGTAATTCGCAAAGAAATCAATTGAACTCGAATCATTGCCCTTCAATGAGAAATAATGTGAAATTGAATCAAATGAAAGATTTTTTAACAAAAGGTGAGAGAATGAGTGAAAAACCGGTTCCCTAATGAAATAGTACCGTAGCCTTATTTATTGTTGCTGCATTGAAAATGTTGCTTTTCTTCAGACATTTCTGTTATGAATGCGTATATTTATAAAATACCCACACCTTTCATGAAAGAATTCAAATTCTGGATTTTTAATTGATTAAATGTTGTTTCAATTTATGATTTGTTAAAAAATTTGAATGTTATCGGATTAGTTGCATCAAAAAGTTGATTTAAATTAAAACTTCTTACTGATGCAATATTAAAAGATACGCATTGATGAACGGAATTTGAAAATTATTGAAATAACAAATAATAAATTAAATTATATAACAAAATTAGCTCATTGAGTAAATTAACGGCAATCAGTTAAATGATTGTTATCGGCTACTGTCATTGTCATTAGTCCTAATATATCAAAGATTTATCACATCGATACGATGATATATTAATACATGATTGGCTGATAAGAACGCTTGATATCGCAGCTGACAAAAAAATTGAGATTGCGATAATTGTTACGTGTTATGTTCAAAGCGTAGTAATTTTAAACTATAGTATTTCATTTTTTTTTGCTTCCACCTTACTTTCATCAGATTATCAGTAACGTGGCTACTCTGTTCTGTTAGCCTAAGACTGCAGGTTGAATTTTCAAGGTTGAATTTTCATGAGAAAACTGACTTATTAGGAGAGAGCTATTCGGAACACTCATTGGAAGGATAAAATTTACGCGCAGTGAATAAGATAAAAATTCAGACAGGAAGATTGAATACATTATTTTGAATTTAAAATTTTTACATAAATTGTACGAAATATTATATGAGCAAAGATAAAGGGAAAAATAAGTCATATTACCTGTCTTTTCTTGGGCTTGACCAACGGACGATTTTGTCCATTCATTTTGTGATACAGTCCACAAGCATTGCATAAGTAATGACCAGTGCCATCTCTTCGCCATAAAGGGGTCTGTACGGCGCCACAATTGACACATTCCCGTCCTTCTGCTGCAAAATATTTGGGCAGTAATTATAACAGATGACGATGATGAGTTAGTTGGGATGAACATAAGTGATGATACATTTCCAGCATTTACCAGATAATAGATAAGAAACCTGCATTAATATTCTATTCGCTTTGAAATTTTATTTAATTCGAACAAAAATCTTCCGAGACTTTCAGTTGAAATTAATAATATAATTCGGAAAATTAACAGTTTCTATCATTTGAATCATCAGTTTTAGCCTTTGCTGACTTAGTCATAGCTGATCTTGAAATTACGGTATATTTTCGAGAAAGATAGCTAAATTATAAAGAATAATAGACTGAAATTTTCTAAAAGATTTTTGACTTTCTTTCAAGATTTATAAAGCCAAATAGTTAGCGAAAGTGTTTACATGCAAAATTTCTGGTTTTGGAACGAGGAGCGCCGGAAACACCGGTAGATGACCTGGACGAAGCAGAACCGGATGATGAGCATGCTACTGTAGGAGCTGTTAAGCGACTTTGTGCTGCTAGCAGATTTGCACTGTGTAGTGGATTATAATAATCCGTCGTTGAATAAGCTTGATATGTTTGAGGAAAGAAATTTTGTGTTGCTGTTTGATTTGGAGCTAAAAAGTATTGAATATATTTATTAAAATCACTGTGAATTTTCACATTTTCAAAATTTGCCAAATTCGGATCTCTTTGCTTGTCTTACTCCAGATAATTAATTTAGGAAAGGAATTTGATAGAATTTGAAAATATTTCAATTTTAAGTGTGAATACGAACCAACAAGCATTTGAGTGGGATCTGTAATAACAGTAGTTGGTTGTGTGAAGCTTAGTTCAGTAGCATTGGAAGAGCAAGGTGACGCACCAGCAATTGTGGCAGCAACCGATGAATTAGCTGTTGCGCTCGGGTAAGGCCACGTTTGAAAAAAAAGGCTTGGGTAAAATTGACCACCTGCGCCTAAAGATTATACAGTTTTAGTAAGAAGAGAGTAAGGATTTAATTTTTAAAAAGATACTAATGTTAGCGAAATTTTGCATACCGTAACTATCCGGCATTTTCGGCGTTCCTTGGTAGTATAATTGACCATTTTGTGTTGGATTCGAATAAAAAGTGGAAGGTTTAATCGGTGAGAACACCTGTGAACAAATATAATTGTTTGTTTAATTCGTAAATGCACACGGTAAGATTTGCCAAGGAAGAATTTAAAACGGGAAGAATTTAAAACGGGAAGAATTTAAAACGCTCTAATGTTGTCGGTGGTTTTCTAAATTAAAAATTAACTCTTGTTCAAGCGAGAAAAAAAGCAGACAAAACCACGTGAGTTTTGGTTCCCATTTTGTAGTCTCAAAATTAAAGAAAATTCACGCAAATCTTACAGAATCGTCGCTTTGTGCAGGATTAGTAGCATCTTGATTCTGAGTATTACTATTCATTTGCAATGTGCTGAGATCAGTAACCGGAACATTTTGATCAGCATCAATAACTGTTTCCTGGATCGATTGGATAGGTTGGTACAAGTCTCCAGGATGACCCACACTATTTGGTTGGAATTTATACTCCATTTTCGCAGAAAAGCACACTGTTATTTAACCTCGTTTTGTTCCAGCTTGGTGTTTTAGTAACTCGAAATCCCTTTCTAAAATATGGATTTTTATAATTTTGAAATTTTAGAAATATTCCGTGCACAATATGTCTGGTTTTTGATATCTTTAAAAAAATTATGCAACATGAAGACAGAAACGGCAAAAATTCAATAACGTATAATTGTTATTATTAAAATCCAACCCATCACTATTTCGAGATATGACAATATATTAATGATATCTCAATAAGCATACCTATTAAATAGTGAAATTTTTGAAAATTAAGCAAGAAAAGGTCTCGACAAAAAAGAAATCATTGAAATTTTCATTAAAATATCATATGGGTCTTTCATAATATTGATTTTTCAAAGATATCCTATGTATAGTATGTTCAACGCTTAATATTTTCAAAAACATAAAAACATAAAGACAGTATGCGGCAAGAAATTTAATAACTATTCAAAGTTCACAGTTTGATAAAACTCAATGTTTTGCAATAATCGACCAACCGGAATTGCTTTCATTCAGAACCGCTATATAAAACATTAAGAAGAAAGAAGATGAATTAAGTAAAACCAATTTTACTTTTTTCAGTTTCTATACTAGGCTAATTCTACCTAATTCAACAAGAATGAAATGTCGAGGTATATTTGATGAACGAAGAATTATGAATATCACTTAGAACACTAGCAATTCATTGATAACAATATGAATAATCAACAGACAGACAAATGGGCAGACGAACAAGTAGACAGACAGACGAACGGATAGTAGAGAGACAAATATCCCGATGACCGTTGAATGAGAAGCACTCGTGCGGATGGTGCATAAATTTGGGTATATTTTCGAGAAAAACATATATATTGTGATGAGGCGCCATGATGGTGTTGCTATGTTCATTCCGAATCAAACATTTTCAGCAATTTTTAAGTAGCAATTGTTTTTCAAAGTTATATTCCTAAAATAGTTTCCACTTTCCTTATTTCAGTGCGATTCTTGCAGTAATTCCCATTGTATTCGGTTTCTCTCGTGATGCGATGTTCTGTTCTTAGACTATTATCGGTTGTGCAGGAGGAAATTACTGTTGCAATGTTACAATGATTGTATAAATGATAACAAACGTAACATAACGAGATACAAATAACTGTGATTGAGAGATTTAGGTAATATCAGGTACCGTGTCGTAGATACAATAGATTGTTTGATATATCGTAAATTATCGCATCATTTCACACTTCAGTCCACTTGTGAGGTTCATTTGGGCTTCCCATATAAAAGCAAATCTACAGCAAACTTCTTTTGCAATAACAATAACATGTTATTCGCCGCTACTATTTGATCAATCACGGTAAAATGTCTCGCTAGATGATAACACTTGGAAGTCAATTGACTGCCCATGATTGTTAAAACGCCATTATCAGTTTTAGATCGAACGCGTATAAACCACTATCATCACTATCATCATCGTAATCGTTCTTATCGTAACCATCATCATTATCATCACTGCCATCAGCCTGATAAACAAGATGATAGTTATACCATTGAAAAGCAAATTTTATCTACTGTTAGCTCTGATTATCACGTTCAAGAGGAAGGTTTCTGCGAGATATTTCGGGTTTATACTGAAAGAAATTGACCTAGAATTGACGAGAGACTTAAGAACCCTATCCGTCCATCCATCTATGAAGTGGCTTATCCATCCGTCGATTCCATCATTAAAACTAATCGAGCTCGGTGGTAATGAGGAGAAGCTTTCTTCTTCCTCTCCCTCCACATTGTTTTATCAAAGTGTGAGGCGAAAGATAGGTTAGTGCGAAGAACCTCCCCATTCCCTCCCTTTACCCTCCTCTTTATACTTCACTTTCGTTCGAAATAGCGAGTGCAAATTTGGGGTGGAGCTTCAACCGTCATTTCCAACCAATCAATCTCTCGCTCATCGCACTATTTTACGCCGTACTCCAAATGACTCTACAACAATTTGTGACACTGTATTTAAATATAATAAATACGCAAGCATGGAATTTGTGTCCATTCATGGAAAAATGTATAACAAGATGGAGAAATACGAAATCAGGAAAAGGATGAAAACGGCCGTATCCTGTTTTAAATGATACCCCTAAAGCTGGCTTCTGTTATTTCAAAGTATGCAACTCTTTCCCGCCCTCGCTCCCCATCTTCACCTCTGCCCCTGCCCTTTCTATTTCATTAATTCTCGACCCAACCCAGTGCTCATTCTGGTAGTGTGAGCCTCATCAAAACAAATTGTTTTCCGAATTTTTATGAAGTTGCTCTTCATTATGTACAGATTTTATAAAATGATAAGCTATGTGAAACGGCACAAATTCAAACTGCCCAAATATTTGAGTTGCCGTTTTTTATGTTTCTTCAACAATTTCAATTTAGTAAGAAAAATTCGAACAAAAATTTGACACGCACTAAGCCAGATAAGCAATTGAAAAACTGTTTTAATTAGAAGTTTAATTAAGAGGTATTTCTTTTTCTATCATATTCTTGGATGAAATTTTTGGGTTTTGCTACTATGGAAAAGTATCGAATGATGCTTTTCTTGTGCGATAAGTAATTTTCTCCCAATGGGCAATCATTTGCTCAACCAAAATGGGTGCAAATTTTCAAATCAACCGCAATTCCCCAAATCCCCAAGCAATAATTACAGTAGTGAAGTGATGCGGCATCAAGCTTCATCTTGAAAGTTCATGATTATATCTCTGAAGAAACTAATGCAGCTGTTATTGAGACTATGAGATTACCAAGAAAATACTTTTTTTTGATAAATATTCTTAAATAAGTCATCACGTAGGTTTCATAATATTTTTGTTGGGTTGTTCATTTGTTTGTTTATCTATTTACTTACGTTCGTAAGAATTGCAACTGAAAAGTTTGATTTAATACCCAAAATCTATTTTAACAAAATTTACTAGCAACGCTATTTTTGTAACCCCAAAAATCAGTAGAATTATTGTATATACTTGTAAGCAGGGAAAGGAAAGAGAAGATGATGAAAAAGTATATATCTTCAAACGAATTTGTTGATATGTGGGCTGGCCGACTATTACACAGTTTTTTTTTTTCGCGGCTGGCCACTAAACCATTGCTGGAAATCATACAACATTATGATGATATACGTTTGTTTCAGAGGTTGCGGATTTTTTAAAAAAAGCAAAACCCTCTCTTCCAGCGCATCTCATCTCGCTTGCTTTCTCTTTCCCGTTTCCCGTAGCTTATCATTGTGAATTTCTTCTTGATTCTATTATCAGCCTTTTCCGTTGACACTCTGCTCTTTTCTTGTTCTATCTTATTTTCAACGAATAGTCGGAAAAAGCGAAGGTGTGAAAAATTCTGTTCTCGAACATATCTCTATCTGTTCTTTTCATTTCTCTTTGTCTATTTGCTGCTCCTGCTATGTTCAACTATATGTGAACAAGAATAAAATTCAAGCTAATATATTATCACCATCATCGCCACCATCCACTTCATTATAATTATCGTCATCACCAGCAGCATCATTACCATTTGTTAGAAACTTTAACACTACTTCTGCATTATTAAAACTTCATATGGGATAAATAAATAGATGTCAAATAAAAAGAAATTCGGTACTACATTGAGTAAGAACAAACAATTTCCAACCTTTATTTTCTACTAGCAAAAATAAACACTGGATGGAAATAAAAGTTTACATGCGAAAAAAATTTTATGGATTACCCTTAAATTCAATTTATATAGATACAAGCTTAAAAACTTAATGCAAAAATCAATACTGTTCTAGCTGCGTACATCTTACTCAAAACTTCATTGCCACTTTTAATGATTTATCACACAGGCGAGTTAGTTTAAATCAAATAAGTTTTGTATCATCTGCGTACAGGATAATTACTTAATTGATAGTCGGCAAAAATAACTACTAGTTAATATTAACTTCAGAGATGATAGCTAAGGGTGAAATGACCTCTCTCTCTTTTCTGCAATATATCAGTCACTTCGAACTTTTCTCTATAGGTAAATTATGCCGACAGCAGACCCTTGGATGTCTATTCCTATGGATTCTGTTTTATTTTCAGCATTTAACTCATCATTCATAAGACATCGTCCCAATCTTCCCAAATCTTCAGATGATTCGGTGATTGCATTTGATTCATCTTATTTATTAAAAATTTCTCTTAATTATCAATGATTGGCTATTAGAGGAATTTTTTTTTCATTGTATGGAGGATGTGATTTGGAAAAATAAGGGGATAATAGTATGAAAAACATAAAATGAAAAATTTGAAAGAATTTCCAAAATTATAATTCATTAGTGACAAGGGACCAGAAATATACTGTATTCAGGCAGAACAGTAATGTAACATAAAGTATTGCAGGATATATGAAATTATGTAAACAAACAAATGACTTGCATATCTAATAAGATACTTCTTGTCATATACGACCATTTGATAAGCAGATAACGAAAAGATATCACGAGTGAAAGAATGCAAAAATGTCAACTACGCTTTAAATGATGAAAAGGTGTTACGAGTAAAAGAATGTAAAAATGTTGGAATTTTGAAGACATTTTTGTTGCCAAACAGATTGACATCTATGTTATGGAAAATGCAAACATAGTGTATGAACATTTTCCCTTTCTTATTTCTTTCATTCTCTCATTCTCCTACTTTTCCCGCTAATGTCATTTCAATTACTGACCAATGATTTTTTTTTCTTTTTGAAAACATTTTTTAATTTTGCTTGTTTTTAAAAATATTCGCTGAAGAAGTTCATCTTACTGAAAATTTTTAACATGACAATATCAATCAATAGAAATAGTATGAATGCATAGAACAGATTAGAATTACATATCAAATAATCATTGAAATAGAAGGTGCAAGCTAAACGTTTTAACACTGTATTTCCATTTTTTCATTAAAACGGAAATAATAAAATATTTTTCATTTAAATGAAATCTAACGTAGTATCATCGAAATTAACTTATTATATACATACTTTCAATGATTTCCTATGACGGTACCATTATTCTCCGATATCTTTAACTCAATGAGAGCAATTATTTTGGGCGAATTTGAGGAATGAATATAGCATATTGCTGCCTATATGAAATGCTTCTGCTCAAATATTAAAACTTATGACAAAAAAAAATAATTCGATAAAAGTATTAAAATTAAAATATTTACACATGAAATAGCTCGAAGCTAAGGGAATAAGCTCGCGCAATTGAAGATGCATTAAATTTAGTAAAGAATGAGCTGGCTCATCAATGTTTGGTGCTTGTCGAAGAAGCTCAACGGTTGTTGCCTTTCACTGTTTGGCTTCGTCTTCTCTCGTTGGTGCTTTGGTGCTGCTATGAGAAGCAATGAGCCGGAAGATAATTTCCCCGCTGGAGAGAGACAGCGCAAATGCAGCATCAATGATGACTGCCAATCCTAACGACCACTACCATGATAATGATAATGATGTTGATGAAATTAACTTAATGATAATGATAGACTAAAGATGGGAAAGTAAAACTGAAGAGGATAATGATTTTCGACTGCCATAACAAATTTTAAAATTCTCATGACAATTTTAATCAAAAAAAAAGTTTGTTTTTCAACTTTGCTCAAGTCTTAAGAATTTTTCAATTCCATTTTAGAAATCGCGACTTTTTAGGTAGTAATAGTAACTTCAAAAAGATTTTAAATGGTTCATTTAATGAAAAGAAAAAACGCAGATCATTATAATTAAGAAAAAGAAGCAATAGATTGCTGTTATTTGATATTGTTAAGTGATGATGCTTGCTGAGTATGGATTAGATCCAGTATCGCGATAACCGGATATACAGGTGTCAAATGCATTTACACCTCCCCGAAGATTATCCGTTTCTAAATAATTAATACTTTATCCTTCATAAACATATTAAATCTTCATTAACTAATTTTGACTTTGTTTAAAAAGCTAATCCATATCATTCAAATTTCTGAAGTACACTAATACTACATAAAACTAATTTTGCTTAACCTTCATTAATCCCAAGAGCTTCTATTGAATTTTAAAAATTTAAGAAATTACAGTAGCTAATAGATAATCTGAAGGAGAAAAGGTCTTTAAATTTTAAAATGGAAATAATGCATCAAAATGTTTTTGATGCATTATTTCCTATCCTCCAGCCAGAATGGAAAAATTCAGAAAAATTATTAAATGCAAATTCCAAAATCTGCTGATTTATTAATAATCGTGAAAAGAATAAACGTGCCAACTACCTAAAAAATAAATATGTTAAAAGAAAAAGGTTCTCATGCCAGCTATTTAATTTAATGATTAACGTCTATAATTTTTATTCCATGTGCGATTTGGTATGAACATGTACATCCGTCATTTCTATATCCCATCCATTATACTTATATCGGTTTTTAGCAACATTTTGTGAAGTTTAGAAATTCGAAAGATTAAAGGCTGAGAATCTTTGCTTTGAATTATCTTTTATTCAACTTCTAATATGCATTTTAATCACGAATTGCAAACTTATTATTAAATTTTATCATTTTTATGAAATCAAAATTGCAATATTTCTCAACGACAGCCTATTTGCGATCATTGGAGTGACTGATTTGACGCTCCTGGCTATTGTGCCAAGAACGGCAATCTGCGCCGTCCACATGCCCTTTATCCAAAATAATATTTATAGACGTTCCGTTGATATGAAATAAAGTAGTCCCCAAGGGTCTATCATTCAATTAAGATCAATCATTGCGAACAATATTATGAATAAGCAGTATATTACGTGCTTTCTAAATCGATGAGCTTATCTTTAATACTCTCCTTATCAAGCTCAGCGAGTTGGTAGCTTCTGTTAGCTATTATAAATTTTAACAAAAATTTGAAATTTCGTAAATTAGAAAATTGAATCCTAGATTTAAGGAGTACTTATTTAGTGTTTTTCTATAAGGTATATGCAAATTCTTACTGATTATTATAATATTAATCCTCAGACCCAAAAATCTTGGCCATTTGTATTAATAAGGAATATTGACTTAGTGCTGTTTTCTGAATTCAACTTTGAAAAAAAAGCTATACATTTGATAAAAATACGAAATCCAAATATTTGGAACGGCTGAGATAAAGACGAAGGATCCGAAAGAGTACGGTAAATTGAGCAAAACGAGTTGCAGACAGTGTTCTGAATGCCTGTATCCATCTGTGTTGTAGGAGAAGGGAGTGTTTGTCGTTACTTTGTCGATGTCGCACCGTGAAAATCGGGATGAATAGATGATAAACAGGCATGTAATGCCACAGCAGGACACGTGGTTGAATATATTTGTCGGCATACACGCATGTATATGCCTGTGTATGTCGGTGTATGCATAGGTGCCACTAACATGTGATAACAATCGCAAATGGGTGCGATTTGATGTGACGAACAACCACGACAATGACACTCCGGTGATGCCGAATATAGGATAGTTCATTTGTTGAAATATAATTTATATCGGAATAAGTTAGTTCGGTATGCATATGTTAACCTCGTCCGTTCTCACTCAGTGTCTCACATCTGTTAAAATTTATCATCGACAACCTCTTCCTACTTTACCATCTCTTTCCTTTCTGGATCCTGTTTTATCAATTCTTCAACAATCGTCTCCCTTTTCCCTCGCTTTGTTCATTTTCATAAAACATGTACAGATATATGAATGAAGGAATGAATACATACGCGAACTGCATTATTCAGTATATTTTAAGGGGATAGTTTTCGATTTTCACCGTCAAATGCCATTTATACTACGCTTTCTTACAGAGACAGTGCATCAAACATTTTGCATGTTAAAAATTAAAATAGTATGGAGCTATTTAATATTTGCTCTCTCCAACTTTTTTATAGCTCAGATTCGGAAGTTACCGATATTCTTCATTCAGGCAATTATGTTTTGTCCTTGCATATTTAGTGAATGTGATTGAAAATAAAGACAAAATAAAATAAGTGATAGAAATGCATAAAGTTTAGCAAGATCTAGTGTTTACGGAACTAAAAACGGAAATTCAAATATTTTTCAGGATAAAAGAAAAGAAAAGATCGATGCTCGGCGTTGAAATTGACGAGATTTGTCGTCGAGATTTGTGGTTCTACGACAGTTCAAAATGAGCATTCTTCTTCCATTTTGAATAAACGATCTTTGACAAATGCAAATGCGATGACGGTTGACGATATCCTCCCAGCTGTCCATGTCCACGCCCTCCAGTCCCTTTATCTTTCTCCATGCTTTCCCTATTCATATCCTAGACAAGTGAAACCTGTAGCAGCATAATTCTTCTCTCCTCAGATAAATGAAGCCCTTCCTTTCCATACAGCTTAACTAAAATTAATGTCAGTTTAGTTAACTAACCTGCTTATCATTTACCGACTACTTCATACGGTTACAAATCAAATTTTCTAAAATAAGCACCCTACACCATATGGTGACTTTTAAATAATATAAAATATGCAAATTATGCCAGTATATTTCACTTTATAATGGAAAATTGGAAATATATTAATATAATCCGAAGGTATAATAACTTCTTAATTGTAACTTCGAGTTACAATACTATTATATTTTTAATATGGTTTAAAAACTTGAAATTCTCTTCTTCGAAATTCTGATATAGTATAGTAACTTCGAGTTACAATACTATTATATTTTTAATATGGTTTAAAAACTTGAAATTCTCTTCTTCGAAATTCTGATATAGTATAGTAACTTCGAGTTACAATACTATTATATTTTTAATATGGTTTAAAAACTTGAAATTCTCTTCTTCGAAATTCTGATATAGTATAGTAACTTCGAGTTACAATACTATTATATTTTTAATATGGTTTAAAAACTTGAAATTCTCTTCTTCGAAATTCTGATATAGTATAGTAACTTCGAGTTACAATACTATTATATTTTTAATATGGTTTAAAAACTTGAAATTCTCTTCTTCGAAATTCTGATATAGTATAGTAACTTCGAGTTACAATACTATTATATTTTTAATATGGTTTAAAAACTTGAAATTCTCTTCTTCGAAATTCTGATATAGTATAGTAACTTCGAGTTACAATACTATTATATTTTTAATATGGTTTAAAAACTTGAAATTCTCTTCTTCGAAATTCTGATATAGTATAGTAACTTCGAGTTACAATACTATTATATTTTTAATATGGTTTAAAAACTTGAAATTCTCTTCTTCGAAATTCTGATATAGTATAGTAACTTCGAGTTACAATACTATTATATTTTTAATATGGTTTAAAAACTTGAAATTCTCTTCTTCGAAATTCTGATATAGTATAGTAACTTCGAGTTACAATACTATTATATTTTTAATATGGTTTAAAAACTTGAAATTCTCTTCTTCGAAATTCTGATATAGTATAGTAACTTCGAGTTACAATACTATTATATTTTTAATATGGTTTAAAAACTTGAAATTCTCTTCTTCGAAATTCTGATATAGTATAGTAACTTCGAGTTACAATACTATTATATTTTTAATATGGTTTAAAAACTTGAAATTCTCTTCTTCGAAATTCTGATATAGTATAGTAACTTCGAGTTACAATACTATTATATTTTTAATATGGTTTAAAAACTTGAAATTCTCTTCTTCGAAATTCTGATATAGTATAGTAACTTCGAGTTACAATACTATTATATTTTTAATATGGTTTAAAAACTTGAAATTCTCTTCTTCGAAATTCTGATATAGTATAGTAACTTCGAGTTACAATACTATTATATTTTTAATATGGTTTAAAAACTTGAAATTCTCTTCTTCGAAATTCTGATATAGTATAGTAACTTCGAGTTACAATACTATTATATTTTTTAATATGGTTTAAAAACTTGAAATTCTCTTCTTCGAAATTCTGATATAGTATAGTAACTTCGAGTTACAATACTATTATATTTTTAATATGGTTTAAAAACTTGAAATTCTCTTCTTCGAAATTCTGATATAGTATAGTAACTTCGAGTTACAATACTATTATATTTTTTAATATGGTTTAAAAACTTGAAATTCTCTTCTTCGAAATTCTGATATAGTATAGTAACTTCGAGTTACAATACTATTATATTTTTTAATATGGTTTAAAACTTGAAATTCTCTTCTTCGAAATTCTGATATAGTATAGTAACTTCGAGTTACAATACTATTATATTTTTTAATATGGTTTAAAAACTTGAAATTCTCTTCTTCGAAATTCTGATATAGTATAGTAACTTCGAGTTACAATACTATTATATTTTTAATATGGTTTAAAAACTTGAAATTCTCTTCTTCGAAATTCTGATATAGTATAGTAACTTCGAGTTACAATACTATTATATTTTTTAATATGGTTTAAAAACTTGAAATTCTCTTCTTCGAAATTCTGATATAGTATAGTAACTTCGAGTTACAATACTATTATATTTTTTAATATGGTTTAAAAACTTGAAATTCTCTTCTTCGAAATTCTGATATAGTATAGTAACTTCGAGTTACAATACTATTATATTTTTTAATATGGTTTAAAAACTTGAAATTCTCTTCTTCGAAATTCTGATATAGTATAGTAACTTCGAGTTACAATACTATTATATTTTTAATATGGTTTAAAAACTTGAAATTCTCTTCTTCGAAATTCTGATATAGTATAGTAACTTCGAGTTACAATACTATTATATTTTTAATATGGTTTAAAAACTTGAAATTCTCTTCTTCGAAATTCTGATATAGTATAGTAACTTCGAGTTACAATACTATTATATTTTTAATATGGTTTAAAAACTTGAAATTCTCTTCTTCGAAATTCTGATATAGTATAGTAACTTCGAGTTACAATACTATTATATTTTTTAATATGGTTTAAAAACTTGAAATTCTCTTCTTCGAAATTCTGATATAGTATAGTAACTTCGAGTTACAATACTATTATATTTTTAATATGGTTTAAAAACTTGAAATTCTCTTCTTCGAAATTCTGATATAGTATAGTAACTTCGAGTTACAATACTATTATATTTTTTAATATGGTTTAAAAACTTGAAATTCTCTTCTTCGAAATTCTGATATAGTATAGTAACTTCGAGTTACAATACTATTATATTTTTTAATATGGTTTAAAAACTTGAAATTCTCTTCTTCGAAATTCTGATATAGTATAGTAACTTCGAGTTACAATACTATTATATTTTTAATATGGTTTAAAAACTTGAAATTCTCTTCTTCGAAATTCTGATATAGTATAGTAACTTCGAGTTACAATACTATTATATTTTTAATATGGTTTAAAAACTTGAAATTCTCTTCTTCGAAATTCTGATATAGTATAGTAACTTCGAGTTACAATACTATTATATTTTTAATATGGTTTAAAAACTTGAAATTCTCTTCTTCGAAATTCTGATATAGTATAGTAACTTCGAGTTACAATACTATTATATTTTTTAATATGGTTTAAAAACTTGAAATTCTCTTCTTAAAAACTTGAAATTCTCTTCTTCGAAATTCTGATATAGTGCTGGACAAGCCGACGTTAGCACATAGGAAACCCGAGAACGAACTGTTGTTAATCATTCGGATGGTAATTTGGCCTACTGCGCTTTCATAATTCTATATAAACAAATGCATGCATCACATCTTGCGTCAAATAATGTTCTAAAAAAGAAAAAACATAAAACAAGCAAGAAAATTCAATCCATTATAACTTTCACTCCAAAACTCTTATGGACGTATAACAAGTCCTAGTATCCTTTTGCAATACCATCCCAATAACTGACTGTGAAAAAACGAATAATTATCAGTATTTTTCGCCTATCTATTCTTCTTAACACATTAATTGATAGCACCTGATACACAAGCCTTTTTCCTCCATTCTTTGAGTTTTACTCAACGATTCTTAGAATATACGGCTTTCTTATTTGCAATCAAAACACAGCAATTAATCCAAGCTTTCGACTTTTCATCATCCTTTTTCGAGAATAGAAAGAATGAAAGAAGTGTGAACAAAAGTGTCATGGGCAAATTTTCCCAACAAATCCGTGCATTCTCATTTTAATATCCATCCGATTAGTAAATTTCATTTCACACAACATAATCACAAAAAAATCGGTGGTATTTTTACGAAACAGGTATAATATTGTTCACATCTACTTCTTTTTAGTTAGATTTTTTAATAGGTAAGGGGAATAAGACAGTGAAAATCACTTCTACTTGGTCAACTTTATCTGTTTTTTTAGTTTTTTTTCATTTTTTAGTTTTAAAACTAATAAATCAACCTAAATTATTGAAATTCTAAATTTGCTTAGATGTTTATGTTACCACTAGTTCTTATCGATTATTTAAGATATTGATTTTTCTTCTCTTGATAATAAGGATAAGATAGACTTTTCGTCTCATTGTGCTTCATTTTGAAGAAAATCATATACGCCATTCCTAAGAAAATTTATGTCGTTGTTGACAATGTTACTCATGGATAACTAATTCAGAGAATATTTGGAGGATAGAAATGAAGTTACTATGCATATTTCCGAAATTCCATATAATTTATTTATTTCATGAGAAATATAATTCGAATATTTCATCTCAATAGTAGAATTTTGAAAAATAAAAGAAACATTGACAGTTTCTGCGAACAAATTGTTTTGATCGTTTCGAGAATCTTGTACACGACCTATCCATGGTTTGAAAATTATTTATCAACGATTATCTGCAATTTCAATGACGCAGGTTTTTGATTTGGCAACAGCTACCACATGCAGAGATCGAACTTCATGATACACAACAACTACAAGGATTGTTAAATTTGCTTATGTTAAATTATATGTATTCTAATTTCAATACAAATACGCTCATCAAAATTCAAGATAGAAAATATTTCTTTTTAAGAGGAAGGAGGAGTGAATACCATACATTTGTTTGGAACTATTTTTCATAAATACAGAACAATTGCGCTCATTTTTTGAACTTTTAATCAAAAGGTAAGAAATCGCGGCAAAATCATCGAAATGATTGTTTTCTAAATTCTTTCAATGCATGTCTAGTCATTTTAATGTATTACGCCTTTTAGGAAACTTCTGTTAGACCATCTCAGAAAATATTGAAAGAAGTATCCCGTAGTATTTTTCAACTAACAGGACGTTTTGTTATTGTCATTATGTGATTGTCAGATGAAATTGTGGAATTGCAACTGCAATTAGCGGGTCAGATAAAAGCGATGACTGCCATTATAAGTCAGTAAGTTTTCGATTGATTGAAATTAAACGGAAATAAATGCATTGTTAATGCCAAAATCCAAAAACTATCCCAATCAGCACATTTTTGCTTTCTTCAACTGTAAATAGAAATGGATTTTACGGTATTGATTTAGTCGACTAATTGTCATAAATTATGAAAAGTTGACGGATGCAATGACATTTATCATATAATAATACTGAGAAAGTGGTTATTTATATTATTATTGTTGTTTCACAATCTCTATGCGAGTACTGCAATAATCCCTGTATTTTTCATCAATACGGTCCCAAAATAATTCATTGCTTTGGTACTAACTATAAATTAATTCAAATACGAAAACTTTCTGAAATATACAAAACGCAGGATTTCGGTAAAGTTGCCGATAACATCAAATTTATCAGATAGGAATCCTGATAACTGACTGGTATTAAAAGCCTTTTCAAATTTCTAATCGTTCTACTGATTTAAGTCTAATCAATTATTTCTTTACTTCGTTTCTTTTTTGAGAAGAGTTTTAATAAAATATGGTAATTCATTCTCAATCATTATACCGTTTAGTAGATGTTCCAGGTTTGGAAGATTCTAAATTCAATTGTTTGAACAGATTTCCAAATCTTCCGGTTTACTTAATTTCTCATATGATGAACTTGATTAGTAATGAAGTGATTCCTAAGCGTTTATTTGAAGCAGGCAGAATAAGCTCAATAATGCGATATTGTGAAAAATTTAAAGTAACCGTTAAATTAGTTCACTATTAAATTGAGAAAAGACTTTTTGAGTTTCATTAAAATTTATTTACTTACCATTCTTGAACAATATAATCACGTAATTGTTAGCTAGGAAATTTCTAAAATTGGTTTTGAATGACAACATGTCCGAAATTAAGGAAATATAAACCCCCATTAATCTGAGATTTTCAAAGCATACAAATTTACCTAAAGGTTCTACTTTTGGAAATTTATGGTGTGATGGATGATAAGCAAATTTTTTGCATTAGGTACATGAATGTTTGTTGTATCAACAATTCAAAATGAAATTAAAATTGGATAAAATACAATCAGCGATTGTAGTGTGCGTAAAAGCAAAGGGAGAATGATACTTTTTATGTAGAAAATGATATTGAAAAAGTTTTTGCAAACAATATAGGATATGGATCACAGAGATGTTGGCATCCATTTAATTAGACCTCACACGCATAAAACTTATTTCTTCGGTGCAAAAAATACCTGACTCGAAATTGCGGAAGAGTTGAAAACGGGAGAAGGAGGAAACAGTTGCGAGGTCAGGGTTGGAGAACTAAAATGCTTCACATGAACGATTCACCGATTTTTGTTGTCGATGGTCAATTACTACATCACTTGACACTTCAAAGCCTTGGAACCGTCTTTCAGTTGATGTTATCAGCACCAACTTTCCTAGACTCTATGCAATATACTTTCATGTTCTTTACCGAAATGAAGCTTTTCTTTCATGACGATCCCGAAATTATGCAGAAATAAATCATTCGGCAAGTTTATAAGTTCTTCTTTATGTCTTCTTAATCTAAATTTTAAGGATTGTGCGAAAGATCCACAAATGCGCTATCATAGTTGAAATGCACATTTACGGGAAAAAATCCATCAAAATATCTTTTCAAGTTATACATTTTAAATTTGCAAATTTTTCGTGCCTTCCATAGCACATATCGTATGATTGCTTTGAAAGATGTACGGATAAAACAGAATAAGCCTTTTATTAACAACCCTTGCATCAAGCAGCCGTTCAGATAAGACGTAATGTAAGGCAAAATTTCTTGTTAGATTCGTCGAAGATGGAATGAACGATTCATATAAAAATAGATTTCCTGGTGTCCCCCATGTTATTTTTTTCGCAAGTGTGACGAAGAACAGCCAAACGATACATATTTGTAATATCAATTATTTCGATTAAAGATCAGTTAATTCTGTTACTAATGAAGAGTAAATTTTGACCAATAACAGACTATAACGCCTGCAGATCCGATCGAACATTCTTTCTTCAACAATATTCTAATAATACTAAATAACCAGAAAGATTAAATATTCTAATAATACTAAATAACCAGAAAGATTTTTACACGGATTTATTCCCAACATTCCATTCTTGTGGCAAGCTAAAGTGGCATGCATAGAAAGCGATGTTCTTGAACTAATCGGCACTATGGAGTTCAAGACTTCAAAGTTTATTTATTTCAGGAATAATTCCTCCCTTTACTTTTCGTGCCCAGAATTATCAATTTTCGTCCAGTTTCTACTGCACTCCTGCTCTACGCACGATGACACAGGCGCCATGTTATTCAGTGTTGTACCATGCAAATATTTTAACTCAGACATGCACAATAGAATTTCCTAAAAGTTAGCTTTCATCTCTCCTTTGGTTTGGTAATTCCTTTATTTCATACAACTCTTATCAGAAACTTAGTCATCACAATAACAATTAAAAAATTTTCTCTGCTGTTTCAGGTATTTAAACTGCACTGAAACCATGCCTTTCTTATTACGACTACTGCATTTCATCATGACCGAGCTCACTTTAAATGTCGAATTATGGCCATTTAAATGAGTAAAATGTAGTTTGATTTTCAAATGCGTTCGTTTTATTAAAATTCAGACAGTGTCTAAGACCTGGGTCTATACTGAGAATTACGCATATTTTAAAAATTCTAGCAGATGGAACTAATGTCTTGAACTAACAGCTTCCAATCTCCATCCCTTAATAAATATCAGAAAAACATTAAATCATCTGAAAAGGGAAGCTGCACTGCACTGCAATGATTTTTTAGCAAAGCAATGTCGCGTGGATACACATGGAGCAACAACATGAAGCTCTTCCTGAAATTAAAATGAAGAGAAATTGGATGGTGTATCTGATAAACAGAAACCATGGATAATTGCTGTGCAATCGACACTAAATAATATGTCTTGAGATCTGGAACTGTCCAAAATACGAAATAGTTTATTTGCAAATGAAAACAGAATGCAAATTTCTGGAAATAATATCATTCAAGGATATTAGATATAAAAATGTACACGCTACAAAAGACAATAAAGCACAGAAATTTTAAGTGAATTGAATGAGGATGCAACTCAAGCAATATTTCAAGATTAAAGAGCTCAAATTTAAAGAAAATAAACAAACAATAACTCAATTATAATAAGTTGCATGTATATTCCCGTTATCTTCTAAAATTTCGTACTTTATGGCCACAGCGAAAAAATCGAAAATAAACTGAAATACAACAAAACATACCTGCAATAAAGAAATTCGGAAACGACTACTCTAGAACTTCAGTTCCAACATTGAGATCATTCAAATTCGTTCGCGCTTATTTACTTGCAAAGTTTTACGATTGGTCGAATAGTTTGACCGCAAAAATATCGTTAAGAACACAATTCGTGGTAATGACTAATAATGATCAAAAAACTAGAACTATCAACAAAATTATCCACAACCTGTGAATAAAAAATATCACACCCAAACAATGTAATAAAAAATGAAGCGACATAAAATTTCAAGCTTTGACTATGCTGGAAAGTGAATATGCCGTACCAATAAATTATTAAAACTGCAGCAAAACGGCACTTTTGTTCAAAAACGTGTCGCCTCATAAAACTGAGAGAAATAAACAATTTTATCTCCATCCAGTGAAGAAAAGATTCAACAAATTAAAAAATCGTTACAATCATTTAAGAAAAATCTGTCACCAATAAGCATTTCTATCCCATTACCTTCAATCCGAGATGTAATTGAAAGAATACGGAAGAAATGATAGTCTGGAGATTTTCGACAGCCGACGATTCCAAAAATCTTAAAAATCATTAATTTTCATCATCCAATTTCAGTGAGTCACAGAGTACTGTAAAAATCCAGACTTAAAGGACTTTAATTTCTTCAAATGTCCTAAATGTCTCAATTTGGCGCATATAAATTTCCCAAAATTATAGAAAAAATGAAGTGAGACTTTGCACCTTAAATTAGTCCTCTCCTACAAAATTAAATAACATTTTATTAAAGAAAGAAACGAGACAAAACAAACTGCTGAATTTTTGATTGGTAGAGACAAAAAACTAAAAAAAAGTTAACGATGAAGTATTTTTCCGACAACATCTGATGAAAAATGATCACCAATATAACATGTATCATGTGAGAAGTGTCGTCATTTGAGTATCACCTTAACACAATTAGCTTTTAGCATTATACAAATTTATTCCTTTCAGCTAGTGAATAACGATGACGTATACGAATTTCGCTACATCTGTAATTCATACCCAGCTGTCACCACCTGTTGAGCCACAACATTCACTGCGCTTATGTACCGAAGCATACAGTGGCTCACCAGCCTTAAAATTCTTATTTGTCTAAGTATATTTTTATTCACATGGTAAAAAATACATAGGAATAGTAATTAAAGAAAAGATAAAGAGGTAGAAAGCAGTGAAGTAAAACAAGTACAAAAAACTTTTTTTGTCAGTTCCAAATCGAGTTAGCTATTTAATAATGCAATAGACAACAAAAATTCGTATACTGTTTTGTCCTAGCAACAAATTAAGTGTCCAGATACTATTGCGATAGCATTAGTTAAATAACTTTAGATACTATTACTTCTTTGAAGAATAAACCTGGTGATGAGATCCAAATGGATGCATCTTGCTATTGCGAGTTTGTAAAAAAGATTTTCTGGATTATTCTCAAGAGAAGTTTTGCCATATGTAAAACCTTCTGGTACACTGGCCTGCAAAGGAATGATCTTTATGAAATAGATATTCCCAAACAGTTAAAGAAGGTTGCGACGTTGCAAAATTACAAAGTTTCAAATCTTGAAAAACAATCACACACTGAATTAGCATACTCTGCTATCCAATGTGTCATATCGCCCAGTGCCATATGTGCTCGCACTGTCATCAAAATTTTCACTTCTTAAATTTGTTGGCCGTTCAGCGCCTTGTGATGATATTGGTCGAGAGAGTGTTGTTGCATTACGGACACGAACTGATGTTCCCGAATAGAAGTCTGATTCTTTCAAACCATTCCGTTTGAATCCATCATGAAGTTCCTTGTGCTGCCACATCAAATAAAGAACCTGTACGAGATTAGCAACCTTATTAGCCTTTATCCAATACACCCGGTTAGCTATGATCTCTTTAACACCTGATGTTTACTCATTTTTTGTTGTCGATTCAAAAGTCTATTGATTTCAAGCAACGCTTCATCAAAATAAGTGGAAAGAACGACAAGCTCCATCTCGTAATCAACTGGAAAAAGCCAAAATGGTAAATTCAGACAACCTGTGACGCATATTTGCAAATGCGAGTACTGTATATAGGGTGCGCACTAGCTAAACTTCGTAGTCGTTCGGTTCCTCCACATTCATGGATATTTCTGAAACAGCAGGTCTTTTTAAAGCGGGAATGCATCAAATATATTCCAACTTTTGCGACGAACAAGTAAGTTACGTGAATGCTAATACTGAAAAATTTTATATAGGATTTCGATAATACTGGAAAATCATGCCCACTTTGCTTTTAGGTAAACTCAATATTTCAAAAATTTGACTGCAAGAGTCCAGAGAGATCAAGAACCTTGTAAAGTCTGCAGAATGCTTGACAGTTTCAAATAATATGCCCAGAATTGCTCCAATTGTTGCATCGCTTACATTTGGATCTCGAAATCGTTGATTGGCCCGTGGCAACTTTGTCACCAAATCTTTCATTGCATATTTGCCAATTAGTTCGCGATTTCGCTGCAACACAATACTTTCGCATTTGCACTATATAAGCAAAAATCTTTCATGTAAGATTTACTGGAAATACTTGTTAATGGCCTGGCACCAATAAATATTCTCAACTTTTGTGACGAAAATCATTTGAATTTGACGGATTTAAAAAAAAAAAACAAAAATAGTGACCTGGTCAAGTGAAAGAGTTTCGTAGCGCTGTTGTTACAGCGCAAACAACTTTGTCATCATTCAATCGCAGTAGTTCCACAAGTACAGGCAAACCTTTTTCTGTACGTATACAGGCTCTAACGTTAACTGATGGTTCGAAGTGGCATGCAGCAAGATTCTGTATTGCGCCAGCAGATGCCTGAAAATACCACTTACTAAGATTTCTTAATGAAGATACAAATCCAAGAATTTGGCCACAAGCAAATCCATAGATTTCAAAAAAATACCTAATGGCAAAACAAGCATAGAAATAAGAAAAATAACGTTTTTTAAATTTTTGTTTATAAACATACTTCCAGAATTTCTGGATTTGACGCCTCTTGTAATAACTTCAAATATAGTTTCACTAGTTGAGACTGCCATAACAATTCCGTTCCCTGCAAAAGTTTTTTATTTAGAACTTTTTTCTATTCGCCAAAGGAAAAGAAACATGTGAATAGTTTCTTTATGTCACAGGGTACTTTATATTACCCATAGAAAAGGTGCCATTTTTTCCATGAGTAACATAAAGTACTTTTCCATCATAGGAAATAACAAAATATCAGACACTGAAATAGAATATAGAAAAAGCACCGCCATATTTTTTGATTCATTCACTGCAGTACTTTGGACAGTCTTCTTTTTTACTAGACTCTTTCTTCTTGCTTTTGGGACTTTCTGAGGGAGCCGATTTACTGCGCTCCCGTTGCGTAGCCTCAAAATCAGCTTTAGGATTGTAATTTTCGTCTTTCACTTCTTGAATTCTGAAAAATACAAGCTTTTTGTCATTGTAATTTTCGTATGTGATAAGAGAATCCACGACTTAAAGTAGTGTAAAACATGCCGGTAACTGAGATTACGTAAGGTGCACACGACATTTTCGACAGAACGTGTATCAATCTGATTTCTCAAAATCGAATGATGCAAATAATATATGAGGCTTTCAATTAAACCAGGACATCCACGAAGTATTTTTCGGGCATTAGAAGAAGCAGCCGAAACATTTCTGAAAATCTGTTTCTCAATTCTGAATAGTTACTGAAAATAACAATTTTACTGTGAAAACAAGCACATTTATCATTGAATTTTAACAAAGCGCAGCTGTAGAAGGTTCCTTAAAATGTTAGAAATTTGCCTTAAAACACCAGTTCCGTTTTTGAACGTATTGATGCTATGTGACATACTGAGCCAACTTTCCGCATTATTCTTAATCAATCCAGAACCAGGTATAACAATACGTTGATTTATTGGTTCCGAAACTTGACTGAGTATAATTGATTTCAAATCCTGCAAATTCATCATTCTCTTTACTTTCAGAAACTTCAAATAAAATATACTCTCTTTCGAAATCATAATCAGTCAAAACTTACATCACAGCTCGAGAGATTCCACAAAGTAGCAGTCACTTCTTCCATCACTTGAGCATCATGTGTCTGCTTTAACAGAGCCGCTAAAGCAACGATTCCACCTGCGCCATTAATAGCACGCTAATAAAAAAAAAAGAAACATTTCACCAAATTCGCACTATTATCATGTCCGTACAGTTTGAATACTCTCCGGAACTTCGATTTATTCTAAATATCACTTTCTAAAAACAGATTTACCTTATTTTCATCATTTTCCTTTCTGAACGACAGATTCTTCAAACAACCGCAAACATTTTTTTGTATATCGGGTACATCGCTACTAAGTAAACGAACAAGTTTCGGAATTCCACCAAGTTCTCTGTGAATCAAATTATTTCTACTTAATACAAAAACCATTGGTAAACTTCCTTAATAAATCATAAGATTTCATATAGAAATAGCACCAATCTTTCTAGAGAATACAATACCTCGTTTCTTCTTTGATAGCATTATCATTAAAGGTCAAATGTTGCAAGTAACCCGATGCATTGAGTTGTTCAATCTTATTTGCACTGTCCAAATATTCAATTACCTCTCTCAATGTTGGATCTCTCCAGTGCACTGAAAGTTTCGAAACACTCATTATCACTTAAAGAGTACATTTCAGTATTCCAAACCAAGTATCTGCATTACACATTGAAAACTAACAACTGTCTCTTTCACGAAGAAATCTTTTATGTATCGGTGGTGGAGAATCATCACGATCAGGCAGAGGTGGCGATTCGCGTATAATTTCATCTTGAAGCAATGGAATGGTTCCATGAGTTGCTGTTCCCACGAAATTATCGTCGTCATCTAAAAATTAAATTGACTGAAAAAATCATAGAACCGACAGCGCATCCTTTTAAAGTAATCCAATCTTCATTTTCAGAAATCTATTCGCAAAACAACAATTACTGTATGATATTCCTATGTGTATTCCTGGAGAAGGATCAGAAGGAACTGAATAACCAACAGAATTGCATGCTATAATGCGAAACTGGTATTCATGACCAGGTATAAGATCACCAACTGCAAAACAATATTTAAATGCACACGATTAATTTTTGAAATGGTGCGACAATAGATCTGGAGTTATAATACATTAAAAATTTCGAGATTTTAAGTAACTGTGTTTGACCGACTACTGAAATGATAATTTGCAAACAGCTTTTAGAGTAGTATTCAACAAAAAAACTGAAATGCATATCAGTTTCGTAAAAATGAAGGAATTTAAAAAGAAAAAGAATTCTTATTTCGCATTTTATTACTCTATAACATACATTTAGACGTAGAAAGTTTTTCTTTCTTTGTATCCAAAGAAGTCAATAAGGTGCAGAAGTCGTTAATAAAATAAGAAACCCGCAGAAATAAAATTTTCAAATTGCAAAATACCTGTCATTTTGCATGAGCGAATAAGTATTTCATTAACTTTGTACCAAGCAGCATCTTGTTGATGATCTCGAAATTCAACATCATAGCCCTAGAAGATTCAAGAACCGAAAATTGTTCTTGAAGTACACCAAAGATGGAAAGAACGAAAAGTTTTTTCTCCGTTTGGTAATTTCTATTGTTGATAGCCTCACCTGTATCGGCAAAGAACTCGCAGCCGGAAACCAGCAAAGTGTTACACGATCACCGCTGCCGAAGTCTACATACTCTGGTGGTTGCGGTTTTGCTGGAACTCCATGTAAAACTCCAGACCTGATGGATGGTCGTAGCTGTACAACATCAGAAATTGCTGAAGGTGCTGATATGCTACCGTCACGAGCACGTGCGATTACGCGGAATTCGTAAGTAGAGTTTGGACGGAGACATTCCACTAAAACCAACAGTATATTTTTTTAAGTTAATAGCAAAATCTCTTATTTTGGAGTTATCCCATAAAAACCATTCCAAACAACCAACATGAAACTACAAACAAAGTTTCTAAAATTACCAGTGTAGGATGTGATGAAGACAGCTGTTGTCGCGGTATACCATAACGGATCACCAATTTCTCGATATTCAACAATATATGATGATGGAAATTCATCTGGTGACCCACCTTCTGCCCAACGTAAGCGCACCCAGTTCAATTCAAGCTCCTCTATCTATAAAAATAGAAAAATACAATCGAAAACAGCTAGAGCTTCCACTAACCTGTGGTTGTCCAGGAGGAGAAAAACTGCTTTCTGCCTTCGTCATAGGTAGAACGCGAGACGGAACAGACGGTTTCAGTCGAATGAAACCGGACGATATACTTGGTTCGGACAGACCATCAGCAGTTTTCGCTACCACTCGGAATTCGTATTCCCCATTTGGCTTCAAGTTCAGTACTGGAAAACCGAAGGATAGTTAACTAGCCGAAATATGAAATAAGTTACCGAACTAAATACTGGTAATCAAAAAGTTGAGTGACTAAATATGAAATCGACAAAGAATAAAATATCCGTTTATCGCATATTTTATGAATCCCTACTCTTGATAGAATATAAATGGCAGGATATCAACAAACTAGCGTCATATTTAATTCACTAAAACACTACTTCAACTAAAATGGGAAATACAAACATATTAAATAAAGTTCAAACTTTCAGTTCTGCATGTTGTTATTAGATAATCATTTGATTGGATCCAATCACTGCCACTAGCACGGTAACTGATCTACAAACGTAAAACTGAACAGGACGAAAATCAACAATATCCAGAAATTGATAAAAATTACTAAATAAGTTGTCTTTTGTAATGCAAAAAGATATTACCTAATTCAATATTTTTTGTCAATAATATACTAATTGCAAATTAAAATTAGAACTTACTTCATATCCAGCCACAGGCGCAGAACCGGGATTCGCGACTGCTGGCGCCCATTCTAATATAATACGATCGGAATCAAGTAAAACTACGTAAGGTCGACCAGGCGCAGTCCCCCTCCAACCATCTAAAAAACTGAACCATATACTTTAATCTCAATCACAAGCTACTATTAAATCACAATAAACGCTTACTAAAGTTGGGATGTAAATCACAATCCAACCGCAACTGTACACTTGTAGAAGTGGCTGAGGGCATACCACGACCTGCCGAATTAACAGCAACAACTCTTATTTCATACTCAACGTGAGGATTGAGATCTTTTACTGAAACATCATATATTAAGAAATTGAATAACATTTCAAAGATTCGTCCCAGATGATAAATTAAATCATGAAAATTGAGTGCAAAACGTTATGAGTTTTTCATCATAATCACAACACATGATACAGGTTCTTAAAAATATCCAACTATAATAAAATCAATAATGAATAATTTCAACAAGCTAACAGATGAAACTGTAGAACTTGTATAAAAAAGAATGCTAGAGCCATAGAAAAATCTAAATACATACTTCTAAACCTATTCGCCTTGATCAGATCTTCATGAGCGAGATACCATTCAGAAGTTCCAACTTCACGTATTTCAACCTGAAAAATTATGAATTCGCCTCATTAAAAACCAAAATTCCACAGAATTCCCACAAATTCAGCTCACTATGTAAATACTAGAATACCTGATAACCAATAACAGAACCAGCTTTCCCTTGCATATCTGGACACTGCCATGTCAAACCAATATCATAACTAGTCACATCAGTAATTTCTGGAATGCCAGGAGCACTTGGAACGTCTGTAAGATTAAATCATATAATAATTTTTTCCCAACAAATTTTTCCAATTAATCGGTTGGTAAGTGCACAATCATTTCATGCAACACAGTTCTCAATAATAATGCGACGATTACACATTAGACAAACTGTACACATGATTCTTTTATACAGATTCATAGAATTATGACTCACAAGACTTAGAGTATTCTATCTGATGTCGAGATTTTAAAATAATTTTAAATATTTTGTATTTCCAGACTAAAATAATACATGTAACTAGATTTATTAGTTTTTCCGAAAGGGTGGCGCGTGCATGTCTCCTTATTTCAAACCTACTCGAAACTATCAATCTCGTATCATTATAAAGTTGTCAAAAGAAAGGGGAAAAGCAAAGGACAGCAAGATTCTATGACTCAACAAACAATAACAAAAAACTTCAGTGAAAAATTACCTCGTGAAGCATAACGTTCAGTTTCACTGAACGAACTTGGCGCAGGTGGTGGTGCATCATAAGCAATGTCGTTTCGACATGAAGTATCTTTATCTATGGTAAGATTAATATCAAAAGGATTAATTCACTATTGAAGATTTGTCATCTCTTGTGTATTTCATAATAAGGAATATAAATATTTCATAAAATTGACTGCTTGATGATAAATACCATGTTCATATGGAGAAGTACGTGTGACTGGTAATGGACTTCCATCGGCATCAAAAAAATACTCAGCTTCTTGATTAGTAACAGGTAAATGACGTACTGACCTAGTTGTTGTTACTTTGGTAACACGAGTTATCTATAATTCATTTGGAAAATGACGGATAACTGATGCATATTTTCTAATATTTTATATTAATATATCGCGTAAGATAAAAATAAAATGGAAGAAATAAAGTGAAATATTTAGAAATTAAAGTACTAGTATATGCCAAAGCCCAACTTTTTTGTTTGAGATGAATGTAGCTCAATATCACCATTAAGTTCTTTATTTGGGAAGCAAATATCGGATAATGTTTCATTGGGAGGTTCATCATAATGTGACTCGTAAGTATAGGAATATGTTGAACCGCGTGCATTGGTTGGTCTAGCTAATTCATCAGATAAATATGTTGAAGGGCTTCTGAAACAATGCAGAACTCACTAATTAGTTGTACAGCATGCATCAGAAATCACAAAAATTATTTCGATGTTCGACATGGCAACTTCCAAAAAAGTGACATAACTAATTTAGAATTTGCTTTAATAACTGAAAAAAAAGTACATTGACTGTGTTAGCTCGTCCTTCTTCTTTAGCTTCAATGTATTTGATACTGTTGAATGAGGTACGGTGCTGCAATATTTTTTACTTGAAAGTTCGAAAAGCACTGACCGGTTCGCTTTATACTATAACGAATAAGAAATAATAAAAACCTATTAATCGCACTATATATCTTAAACTCTCAGGGGCTTAAACACATTGATTTATAGCCTACCTAAGCTGCACTTTTGATTTAACTTAGATTCATGCTTTACTAAAATGAAGCATACCTTACAAGAGTGTCTACTTGTTCTGATGTGTACACTTCTGTAAGGCGGGACTTCTTTTCGTGCTTGACAGTATGTGTAGGCGAAAATGATGTCAATTCGTGATCTTCTTCCGGAATTGGTTCCATCTGAAAACATACAAGAGGAAATAAACTGTCAGTGGAAAAATATAAGATAAATAAAAGTTAACAAATCGAACGAAAGTCTATATCTGACATAATTTCTGTCCTCTCCCTCCTTTTTTTACACCAAGATTTAATAACGGCTCGATTTTTGCTATGGTAATCATCCGAAGAATGCAGATGGTTGCTTTTAACCTTCTTCTACATGAAAGCATGCAATCTGGGCGATTACTCATAATTCGCTTACTGAAGCAAATGAATCTTTAAAATGAAAAGGATACAAAAATCCAATGGGCATATTGATTCCGATGATCAATTAAGCTTTCCTCACATTTCCATTCGCATTTGTAAAAAAGAAACGGAAAAAAGGATAAAATTAAAAAAAATTACATGGCCTACATTTCATCTCCTTTACTTTTGCGTATCATTTAAAATTACAGATCTTTTAAAGTACCAATTCAAAACCTGATCCGAATGCCTATCTCAATCCGAAAATAGTAATGGCTGTATACTTTGAAGCACGAAAAATATATTCCCAAAAGTTCCAACCAGGTCAAAAAGCCATCGTCACGTGTTGAGAAAACGTTATTATTTTTATCATTAGTCTAATTGCAGGAGAATTAATGAATCGTTCACTCCTAAGTACATTGTTTTCTTTTTAACAAGCATGTTATCGCCATATAATCATTGCAACAAGAAAAAGAAAAATTATCTGCTTGTTAGATAAAAAAAAAAAAGAAATAAAAAGATTACATTGCAATGATTGAAATGATTAAAAAATATAGCCAAATTACGAAAAGCAGACCGCTGATGCAACGTATTATAGTACTATTATCGACGTACCACATCCCTTTCCTTCTATCAAGGGAATAACATATAACACTATTGATTGACATATATCAGTGAGTATTTCTGTAGGACTTTGCATTCTTATTTATAGTTTAGAAATGTGGAAAGTGGGAAGAAAGGCCGAGTATTTCACGGGACCATAAAAGTGGTAATTGTTTTCAAGAGAGAATTATGCAAAAAAGATTCAAGCGTTGAAATATTGGATAAAAGAATAACTAAAAATGGAGAGGATGTCGTTTAAGTGCGTGCTTGGATTTTCATGAAAGGCAGAAGTAAGGAGAAGAGAGGCAGGAAAAGGAAGGTGCAAGAGAAAAGGGAATCCAAATGAAACAGAAGTTGTTTAGGTACAAACAACTTCTTAGCCACTAGTGGTTGTTATCTTCCGTCCTTTCTGGTCAGAGAGTGTGCAGCATTTGTTGATTATTGGTTTGAATCTGCTTATGATATTTTTTTTTGTTTTAATCGTAGGAAGGGTGTACTGGCAATTTCTGGCTAATGTTTATGGCGTTTTCTAGGTAACGCTTATACTAGGGTTACATAGCATACGTCTTGTCGATCGCTTCAGGAGATCACATTTATCCGTGCTTAGTTAATCCTATTCGCATTCCGTCACTGTTCTTCCTGAAGATTCTCCACTTCGCGTCTAAAATACAACCGTGAAATCAGTTGATCACGACCAAAACGTAATTGGTAATGGATGACAAAGAGAGTTGTAAGATACTCGTTGCTCTTCCAAAAGATTCTCTAACGAATGTATCAACAGTTAACTGCATGCCATGCAGCTGAAATGCGCGAAATATTAGCCATCACACGCCAGTTTTTCTACAACTCTTTGTCATTCACTACCAATTACATATTGGTCGTGATCAGCTGATTCCACATCTGCATCTTAAGTTGCAAAACGTTTGCTAATAGAGATAAACAGAACACAATACTGCTTGCACGGTAATATGGAGTATAAAAGAGCCATTTATCGAAGTATACTATTTGAAAACTGATGCAAATTTTTTTGGTACTGTAGCTAAGAAAATCGCTTCAAAAACTAATTTCAGCAACTTCACATAGTCCTTTCTTTTTATTATCAGTTCTAACTTTTCTTGTTCTAATCAGCTCGTCAAAGTTAGATTTACTAAATGATCTTGAGCAAGATCTGATATCTTATACACTCCTTTTAGCTAGAACCCTAGTAACTTTAGCATTAACTCTTCCATACGTATACTCTCGTCAACGAATGACAATGTACCCAACGTATTTGCATGTTTGAACTTGATATCTTATTTGGCTTCTTATGTTCGAGAAATGAACACAATGACATGCTTGGAAAACATTGATAAATCCATGAATCACTCGGGAAAAGTTGGTATGTTTATAATGCAAGAGTTCAGTACGTGCAGTAAGTATATAATGTCTAGTAATTTCTTCGCGCTACACAATTTCCGAATTGCAGTGTGTTCCAGAACATTTAGCATAATGGATGGAGGTATGGAAATGTGGAAGGAAAGCGTCCATTAGTACTTCATTCATCATCCGCAATATAATATTTTTGTTAATCATTCGATGTAATCATTTCATTCACTGATTATATCTCTAAGTTGTTCTTGCCGACTATTGAACTATGTTGTCATATCACGATTGGTCATCCATATCCACTTGATTCGTACATGATTAAATGCAACAAATTAAATTGAAATACAGTTACACTCTAGTATGATTAAATTCACATTTCCCGTGCTTTCACCAAAATTTAGATGAGCAACGAATTCATCAGTAACAGTACAAAAGTAAGTAAAATCCGACCTAGAATTTCTTCTTATGCTGAGACGATGGTACTTGAACAGCGTTACTTCATGGATTAAGAAAACGAACCGAACTGTTCACGAGCTACTGGCATCATGAATTAACTATGACAGCTTGATAGCTTATATCAAGGCACTTTCGAATGATCTGTGCATAGTCGAATTCGGTACTAACGTCACAAACACAAAACGAAGGATATCTTAATGATAAGAAAACAAAAATTTTTATTTCATTATCACATGAACTGTGTAATGATAAATTCAATAATCATTTTAGAGTAACGAAGGGGACAAATCACTTTGCTTATATTGACATTCCATTCCCAATACATAAGTACAGAAGTAAGCAATTATGAAAAATGTACTCTATTTATAAAGCATTTGATAATATATATAAATAAAATAAAAACGTCTCTGAATTTATTTGATTCAATTCACTTACCATATCTCATTACTTGTTAAATTTACTACCACTAGATCATTTAGTTACAAGCTGTAGCGTAGCTCCTCATTCTTGAGAAGAAATAAATCATCAAGTTTATCTGAGAAGAGATCTCGGCGATTATCAAAAAATGGTTAGGACATTGCTGAGAGAATGGAATTTGGAAATTCAATATAAATTTGACACGAACAAATAATCTGTTCTAATAAACAGGGAAATCTTTATCAACAGCGTGGGACCATTTTTCATAGCCACCATCGATATCTTTGAAGGAAATCAAAGAATCAGCAAATTCTTTACGTAAATACAGCACTGCTATTTGCGAATCCTTACCTCTACGGCAAATCACATAAACTGCAAATAAACAAAACAAATTAATAAATCGATAAACCCGATATATACCTGATCCTGACTCATCGACAATAACTTTATTTGGTGGTGTGTAATTAAGGTGAACCCAATAACTCTGTCTCAAACTCACAGTCGAATATCTACACAATGTATGCAACTTGAGCGTTCATCGAACCACCTTCACTCCCATCCCCTTTGATACTGCTTAAAATTTTTTCTAGAAACTGAAAATTCTCGTCTTGATTGCAAGTATATAGAATACAGATATGAGATTAGTATATTTCCAATTGTATTTCTTTTGCATAGAAAATTTTTAAAGTGCTTATACAAAACACTATTTCAATACGCTTGAAATGATCACCAATCAATTCTTATAATTTCACAAAAATTCCATTAATATTTTTCTTTTATTCCACTTCTGAATATTTCAGAAATATAAAGTTAAATTTAATAAAGATTAATCCCCATGAAAAAATTAAAAAAATAAAATAAAAAGAAATTTATGTCCACAAAATTGAAAAAACTTAAACACCAACCTCCTTTATTCCTCATCTCGTTAATACTTGTTCCTAGCTCGTTCAACACATCTGCTGAACTTGAACGACAAAGCCTTAGCATTGGTATATCTCAAAATGCTGGTAAGATTTAATTTCCAAAAGCCATAAAAAGAAGGATTCATAAAAATAATAAGATTTAATTGTAGGTTTCAAACAAAATATTATGCCAAAACAGGTATGGTATAATGAAATTACTGGTAGCATCAAGGAGATGTCCGATACTAAATTCGTGCGGCGGTCTTGTATCTATTAACAACATTTTGTTATTACTGTTTCCACTGAGTTTAAAATAAGAATATGGATCAATACGATCATTTTTGGTGAGAAGATTACTCTGAAAATAAAGCCGAAATCTAACTTGCTTTTTTTTCTATCTGAATTTATGGATGTGGGAAAAATATAGCGAATTTATAACAAAATAACACCAGATTGGTTTAATAATACGTAATATCAATTGCTCTAAATAATTTTTTCTAATTTATGACTGCTTTATTTTTATTTATCGAGTTTTTTACCTAATGTTTTGGAAGAAAGATTTCTTTTATTCTCAAACATAAATCGCAGTTTCTAAAAAACTATAATTCGACAATTCATTTTCTAATGAACTATAACCTCACATAGTTATAGATTCCCAATTACTGCTGAGAAGAGATGTTTGAAAAAACTGAAATTGTTTCTTGTTTTTGAAATTTTCACTACTCTTTTTTCTCGTTGAAAAAGAATTAAATCAGATAGATATCGAAATTCTCTGCAAATTCATGTATATATAAAACGACTCGTAATTTAAAGCTTTTGGGGTCATTTTTGTCATTTTTTTAAATCAAAACTTTTACATGTATCCTGGTTGAACACCTATATAATTCTTCACGGTTGCTAAATTCAATAATTGTCGTCTGCTTGCTGCACACCACACAATTAGTTCTTTGTCGCCTTAACTTGACAGTTTTTGCTTTACCATTGAAAGCATCGAATAGATACAAAGAACCAGCAAAGGAGCTTGAAATGAGCCGATAAACGAAGATAACAAGGATATCGTTATGTTGAAACAGTAACATCACTACGTAAAATAGCATCATAAACATTAGTGAAAAAGAACAAAAGCTTACAGTTACTTGAATAGAAATTCAAAACTAAAGAAAAAGACTTATATTTTTTGATCGCAGCAATTTTGATGATTTCATTAGCTTGCATACTGCCGATTATACCAACCACTGGTCCTAGCACTCCATTTTCTGAACAACTTGCTACAGCATCCACTGGAGGAGGATCAGGAAACACACAACGGTAACACGGACAATTCTTAAATCTTCATAACATTATTTTTAAATTTTATTTGACTCTATTTATGAAATGAAAAAGTGCATTTTCAGGTCAACTGTGTGTACTCATTACCGCAGTTTCAAGAATAGTGGAAATCTGAAGAATCAATTCAAGCACACCCCACCTCACCGTAACCATACACCGACAACTGACCATCCCAACGAACAACACTTCCCGACACCAAAGGTTTCTTCATCAATATACAAGCATCATTGATTAAATATCTAAAGTAATCGAAAATGAGAAAAAGTTACAATTTGCGCTGTCCTAAAACTGTTATAAATGTTTTATTTAATATAACGTAATTTTTTAGATTTTTAACCCTGAAGTCTGCAACTCCCAAACTAATTTGCTAAATAATTTCAAACTACAACTCTTCGATTTCCGAGGTTTTCGAAAGCAACTAAAAAGCACGCAACTTGCAGAGACGTTATCTGTACAGTCGGCGACAATATCGTAATTAGAAACAATGTTCAGTGCATTGCGCTTGAACAGATAATCATTATGCACATCAATACAAACACTGCTATTTAACCTTAAAAATATAAAATTCAAAAACTTAATTTCTGTCGAACGAAATGAGTGAAAGAAAACGGAAAGATAAAAATCAGAAAATTAAATTCTTTTAAAAGCATAGTATGACAATAAACTTCATTCCACTTCCATATTATAGGAATTATAAACTTCCATCGTACCTTTTAACTGATGATTTTATCGATTCTGCTTTTGATTGGCCTATAGAGTTTTCATCGTAAGCAATCTGACGATGAAGGTTGTCGAAGGAAATGAAGTCACCATCCACAATACCGATCCGACCAATTCCTTGAAAATTTATATAACTCAAATAAGTCAAAATTAATTCAGTATGAAAAAATAATTTGATAAAAAATATATTACCAGCTCCTGCGCAGTAAAGCGCAACAGGACATCCCAAACCACCAGCACCAACAATCAATAGTGAAGTAGCTCGAAGTCTCTCTTGACCTGAAAAAGTTTCTGTTGATTTTTGGGAATATAAAAAAATCAAAACATGCAATAAAAAAAGGTGACAAAAAGAATTATTTATACATATATAAACTGGTCCAAATTCAAGTAAGTCGATTTCCAAAATTTCTACAAATATAATTATTATGAAGAGAAGTCCGGCAAGTGCTTATCATAGTGAACATGCCTTTCAGTAGAGCTCTAAAAAGGTAAGGAAGTAATTGCAACTATAATTATACCTATTGACAAACACTTAATAATTTCACCAAACGTATGTAGTAAAATGAAATGTTCAACCTTGAACACCAAATTCCTGTACAAGGATTTGTCTGCTATACCTCAGCACTTCATCGTTTGACAAGCTGTGTTCCTCACAGCCATCATCTTATAAAACTTTAAAGTCTGTTCTTTTTATTGGTACTCTCTGAAAGAAAAGCATTTCGACCTAATGAAAGGAAGAAAATATAACCTAGTAAAGCCACCTGATTAGTGATATCACCTCCTCTGCTTTTTTCCTGGACCAGAAAAAAAAAAGAAAAGAAGCGGAAAAAGAAAAGCTCGTAATGATCTGGAGAGCATACTACAGTGCAGTGAGGTTTACCTATTATTTCTATGATTTGCTATAAGAAATTTCGTCTAAACATAGTATTTCGTATTCGGTATCAGATTTACCCAAGAATTCATCCTAACAACACATTCCCATCCAGTTGTATGCAATATGCTAATTAATGATTTCTCTTCCCTTCTATTCAAGCTAGCAACTAGGCCCTATTCTGTTATTGTCGGTGCCATATACTTCGTTCGCTACGCCATGCGTCATCCATTCATGTAAACCTCAAGCACAATGAAAATGTCTAGTAATTGAAGAAAGCTACGCAATCCAGCGATACAGTAACACACGGACAACGATAATGCGACGTGAATAAGGATTCAATTTGCATCAACTCAACAATTATAGCAAATTGCTTTAGCCAGGTGCTGCCTGCAACTTTGATATGTGGTAATGACATGCGATGTTACGGTACCATACATGAATTCGAAGCATGTTGCAATGGGATCATATCTCTATACTGCTTAGAAATACGAGTACTGAATTGCATGATTCAATTTTAGGATGATTCAATCCACTGAATCGTACTCATTATTGTATTTCTTATGATCCTTTAACATTATAATCAAAACAAGGCATAAATGAATGCCGGTGAAGAACAGATTAATGATCCACAATTGCCATATTTAAATTTTCCTACTTAAAAATTGTACAAACTGGATATAAACGAAGTTCTGTCAAGAAGACATAGTGCTATTGAATATTCCAAAATCTACTATTATTTATTTCAAAACGAATTCTGATTCCAGTTTATTAAAATTTGAGCATAAGACGTGGAAATTGATATGCACGGGGATTTAAAGGTATTTTCTCACTCTGTAACGATGGCCCTTTAATATATCCCTACAACATCAGAATCAACTAGGATATTTTGCGGAATTAAACTCCTTCCAAAATTTCCATAATGCTGCTTGAATATTTTGAACCAACATTTATCGAAAGTACTAGGCTTTATAAATTTACGCAAGAGGCTGTAAATTAGGTAGCTACAAATACATAAACGATGCTAAAAATATTTTTAAAAGTATAAATAAATTCTTCAACCAGTCTCTCTAAAGCTTTGCTGTGGTAATTATTTTCGAAATACGATGTTGTTTTATTTTCATAATTGTAGGACATTTTTTAGACTGGATCAATTCTCAACTTTACGCATTACTATTCACATTTAGAGACTTCAATAGGCTCTTTTCTAATGAATTTTGTTATAATTATTGCTGAATTTGAAAAAATAAGAGTAGAAATAAAAAGCATACTCGGTGATTTGAAACAATACTTTATTATCATTTGATTGGAAACAGGGAATTTTTTCGCAACCACAATTTCTAACACTTTCTTTTCTAACTATTCTTTCTAGCTTAATCTAATAATAGAATTTTGAACTGTTCAGGCATATATTTGTTTATTATTAAAGGATTTAGTTTTAACCCGTTCTACTCTATTTGTTATTGATACACACTGGCGACAGACTTGCCGTTAGACGAAATATCTTCCAGAATACATTGAATATGATCACTGTCGGAAGCTTTTGTTAGAATTAGATCCCAGAATTACTTTTGCAGTGTGAATTTTCATTCATCTAATTCACAAATAGAAGAGAATAAATTATGCTCTGGGAAGAGTAGGAACGCCTGAAGCAATCAGAGTTTGTTCGATAAAAGATGTGCTGGACGTTCTTCATGCGTCTACTTCTTATCGTTAATTTTTTTATCTTAATGTATCCATAAGAGCTAATGACGGTACAAATAAATGCTCACCACCATTTCAATACAACTTATTCAGCCAATGTGTGTCTGTATCACGTATGTATATATGTATGTATGTATGTATGTATGTATGTATGTATGTATGTATGTATGTATGTATGTATGTATGTATGTATGTATGTATGTATGCATGTGTGTGTGTGTGTGTGTGTGTGTGTGTGTGTGTGCATATAATATTGTTAACATTAGTCAGTTATTTTTCTAAACAAATACAAATTTTTAAATTTAAAAAGGCATGATTTCAAGACTTGATCATTATGACATTTTATGATTTCTTGAGCAAATAAGCGAGAAGAAACTCTCTCACATTATTCTCTTTGCCAGATGCAATCTGTTTCAAAGCTAAAATTCTTATTTTCCAAATTATTCTAAACATTGAGTTTGTAAAGATTCAACAAAGAAATAAGTTTTTAAACGTACTGAAAACTGGCTGTTTTGCTTCTTTTATTCGAAAAGTGATTAAAAAAGAAAGTCCTAAAGCAATCAAAGTTTTTTCGATAAAAAATAAGCTGAACAGTTTCTTATGCTGTCTACTTTCCCGTGTTATCGCACTAGTTGTCGTGTTCTTTTTCATAGCATCATAACCATTACGTAATTTTAAACTATGTAGCTATCACTCATTACTTTTAATTTTTCGAATAATTTGAGAGTATGCTAACAGTGAATAATTCTTTCTAACATTAACTTTTCTCATCAAAAATCCTGAATAATCAGAACTGTCAGTCAGTGGTAAATTGCAGTGCTTGATGATTTTTGTCACTCATTTCAACAGGTATAAAATTTGCTACAAGTTGCATTATATTGATCATAGAATTTCTAGAAAAATTCAGGATTTTTCGTCATCTAATATCCTAATGAAATCTTAAAAATTTAAGACTGATAATATTAAAAGACTTGAAACCGTAGATAATTCACTGGTTTGTTGTTGATATTATAGTACTTCACTGTTGTATGAGTTATTACGTGAGAGTACATTTGCTGAAACTATCTTTTAATTTTTGATTATTATACATATAAAATAGCTTAGGATTTACTTATGATTTACAGGGATGACGAATCCATTCGACGCTGACGACTTACTAAAAGATCTATATTCAGTTCTATTCTTGGATTTGGCCGTAAAATAAAAAATACAGGTCGGAATTTTGCAGGAAATTGTTTTTTTTTTTTTTGAAATAGAACCACTAATAAAATAATTTGCATGAAATAAATAAAAGCGCATTTTTTTTTTTGAAATTTAGAGTATAATACAAAGAGTGATTTTTGACGTATCAATCTTATAGGCAAGATAGGATCGGTGAAGGATGAAGATGTTAGTAGTCCAGTGTCCAGCATAAGTAATAACAGTACCGCAGTATTGAACAGTTTAACTCCATACAAACGTAAATATCGTACAAAGCAAGAAATATACAATGAAATTGTTTGCGAATGTGCCGAATTAGAGAAAATAAGGTTTTTAAAGGTTTCTTAAATCAAAGTTGAACTTCGAATTTGAATTCGAGTTAGAATACAAATGTTATAGAAGCATAAGGCGGAGATGCTCATATTTCTCGGTATCCTAACTCACCGTACAATATTCAAATGTGTTCTTATCATAGGCTCAATCAGTGCCGAATTCAGCTCAGATGAAATCTGTAGCATGCTCTACGAGCGAATTCATGGATATGACAATAAATACATGCAGTGTGGATCCGCGCCTTCCGGCAGAGCACAATAGCAACAAAACAATACAGAACTTAGTTCAACTATTGGTGGCAGCTGTTAAGGAAAGTGGTATCCTCAATGACCAAAGTGGAACGAATTCATCGGAAGATATACTGAAACGTAAAAGGCTACAGGTATATTTTTTCTATGGAGGGAAGGGTCACTATTCTTATAGTAAGTGCTGCGGAAGCTTTCCGAAGCTTTCAGGAAATACGCATTAATTGAGTTCTAGATAAAGACAATTACGCACATCATGAAAATTCAAGAATGAAGAGGAAGAAGAGAGAAAATGGCTGCACTAAATAGCGGATATGTATTTTTAATATATGAAAATAAAATTTAATATTATGAAATCAAATAATACATGCAATTAATATCCGTATTAATTCAAATTTTGAATAGTATTTGTATTGTTGAAAGTCAAAAGTATAATTGAATATCTTATCGGAAGAATATGTTTCATGAAAATGTGAACTGTGAGTCATACATATGCACCGTATGTATTAAGCATTATTATATCTATACTAGTGGAAAGTCAAAACAATTAGTTAAATACAACGATCAGGCACAAACATAATTTCTTCGATTACAATCAAATTTAAATCGTTTATTCATAACATCAGGAAATAACCTGAAAGCATCCCTGGATATTTTTTTTTAGCACTATCTTCAATATTGTGATGCTACTGTTGTCACTCTTAATTCCGAGATGATCTCTTATACTCGAATTCCTTAGGTGACGAATATGACAGAATGAGGAGTTACAGTTTCGTTAATACTAAACGAATTTAATTTAGAAAGTGAGAGACCATTTCGAAGTACAAGTTTGAAAAGGTGAGTTTCTTTATTAGATGTCCAATTAAGTTCAGATTTGGCATAACTTGTTTATTCTTAAAATATCTGCTGCATACTGCACTGTTCAGAACAAGAAAGCAGCGATACGCTATCGAAGACGACAAAAGGAACTCAGAGAGGAGGCAGAATTGGAATTGACAATCCTCATGAACAAAAATAATGAAATGAAAAACGAAATTAAACGAATGCAGGCTGAAATCGATCAACTGAAAGCACGAGTTTTGCAAAGAACCAGTGAGGAAGCGTAGTTCTTCCGAGAAAATCGAGATTTATACCATACTCAACTTTCACAAAGACTTCAGTCTTTATAACTAACCATAGGATGATTCTTATCATTGCTTAACATTTCTTGGTTTAAACTCCATAATGAAATGAACCTAAAGCCACATGTTTTTCCATTGTATCGCCTAATATTAGTCCCTATCAGAAACTTCCTGCCATTTTTGATCACTTTTAAACCAATTTTTGTCTCACAAAATAATTTTGTCATGTTTCAAATCAACTAAACCGGCTTGTACTAAACTTCCTGTTACTTGAAATTTGCAAGACGACGAAGCCAAACGAAGAATTTATTTGAAAAATACGCTGTGTATTAAATATATTTAAAAAATGGGGACAGTAAAGAAAACAAAGATATAAAATAAAGAGAACAATAGCTTCTCCAACATAAAGAAATCTGTTTCATGGAAATATACAAAAATCTCTTAATTATTTCTTTCAAATTCTCTTTTATTGCATAAAGGGATATATATTTATTTACTTATTTACCAAATGTTTGCATAAGTTTCTTCACATATGCAGAATATGTAAAAAGATAATCAACATTACAAAAGTTGCTAGATAATCTGTAAAATTTAAATGAAGGAAATACAAACTTTTATCAGCCTTTACAAACAACACATAATTGTCCATTTACTATAAATTACACACGGTTTATTCTAGAAGTGATAAAAGGAAAAAGAAAAATTCGAACGAAGTAAAAACCAACAATTTTAAGTGAACTGGAAGTGTGTCCCCAAATTCAAGGATATTTGAAGCATTCACAACACAAAGAGATTACATGTAATATGCCTAGCACGTTATGGAAATTGGAACATGTTTCTTTATAAAAAGTTACGAAATATTTCAGAAAATTAAAAAAAGCCTATTCCATATAAAGTAACAGCAAAAGAAACGATGTACAAAGTTGCAATTGATTCCTAAAATAATAAAAAATGACTCATGGAGATAAGACGGTCCAGAAATATATTGAACAGAAGGAAAAATATGACATTATTTCATAAAACCTCAAAATTTATGCTCATTATCGAATTAAATCTATGACAATGTACTCCAAAATAAAACTGATCTACATAGAAATTCGAATTGTAAAGTACGGAAATACGACACCATAATAAATTCGTCACTGGAAATAAAGCAATGAATAGAAGTGAGGCTTAAAGAAAAAAGAAGAAATGTTTTTTGATAGATCAAGCACTTTCGGTGAGTATGATTGCTTTTTCACTTGTGAATGATTGAAAAAACATTCAAACCAAATACAAATCTTACGACACTCTGCTACTTTCATATAGTGCGTTTTCATAGTTTTTCATTCATAATTAGATTGCCAAAGAGCGACAGTTGTATCACTAGAAATACACAGAGAGATTGTAACTTCGCAGATTATGATTTGACTTAAAAGATTCCCTATTTCTGTATCGTCTTTTCAATTAAGTGCTCTTCCTATTTATGCAATCATAATACAAAAAGAAATAAAGTGGGATTTATACTACATCGTAATGGAATTTGAAATGAAACTTCGAATAATTAAAGTCATCTTCTATAAATTTTATACGCATCACAAAAAAATGAAATGATTCGAAAAAAAAATATCTCATAGTTAGTTATATCGACAACCGTCACTAATAATAAATATATTTAGCGGCAAGAATTTCGCACAAACGGGTTACCGTAAATAACGAAAAACTGCGAGAAATCTGTAAAAACTACCTAGAAGCGGTAAAAAGGATGCTTGAATGAGTCGCCAATTCGTTGATCGCTTCTTCATGAGCATGAGAAATCTGAAAGCACAAACTAGCCTGCTATACTAGAAATTAAAGTATTTTCAATATGAATCAAAATCTTCAGAAAAATGAAAGTATAAAAGTGCATCAAAAATAACCTGATCAACGAGACGTAATTTACGCGTGCTCGTAATATCCCACACTTTCACTCGACCTTCCTTACAAGCTGTAACTAATAAAGGTCTGTAGCTATCTAGAATACACATGGATTGAATCCATTTATTGTGTGCTTGCAACTCAATATGGTCTCTCTTCATATCTTGCAACGAGAAGCGCATGATGTCCTGGGAAAAAAATTCAAAATTTCTTTAGAAATCACGAAACATATTTATAATGTCAAATTCCAGATGGTAATTCTAACGGCTTATAATATCTTGATAAAAAACATAAGTGAATCTATTATGTTTAAAAAACAGCTGGTTCATAGAAAATAATAAGACAGAAATAAAAAATATTGCTATGAAGTTTGCAAAAATGTATTTTGAAACTGAAACATTCAATCAATTCCTGAATTACTCTGATCATGGAATCATACTGACCGTATCTCTAGAAGCAGTAAATACAGAATCACCATATGCAACAATGGATGTAACGCAGTCATAGTGAGCTGCGGAAAATTCATGAGAAGCTTCGAAAAGACCTAATCCATCGGCGTTGATTTCATACATTTTCACATAATGATCACGAGAGCCAGTGAAGATTTTCGGTTTTATGCCACTCAAAAATCCAAGGCATGAAACTTCTGATCTAAATTCCTTTTATATGAGACATGGCAATGAGGCTCAACAAACTTGTAAAAAGAAGGCAAAGAAAAAATATTTCATGACTTCCAACTAAGATTTCAGGTTTCTGGAAGAAATTTTATAGCAATGATAAACCCAGACAATAGTTCAAAAAACCAATAAAACTCAAAAATAACTAAGACATTTTTTTAAAATAATAATATCCGAATAATAAATCTTTTTATTATTTAAATCATTAAAATATTTTGCCTCGAGCTGTGAGTCGCTGCTGACAGACGACCGAATGGGGCAAACTTTTCCAAATTCCAAATACGGACATCACTGTTGAATGTTGTAAACATAAGCCTGCAAGAAACACCTCTAGAACAAAATCTATAAATTTATGCAATATTAATATCTTTCTTTCGTGTTTTCTTCTCAACAATTTTTAAAATTTTAATTGCGCTCAGTCTTATGAAATATGATAATATTCTCAACATACCCGAAAAAGGCAGCTGCTTGAGAAATGGGTAACACTTCATTTGCAAAAACGATAAAATATTATATGTTACACAGTGACTTACTTCCCGTGTTGTCCAATTCCAGTGCGTTAATCATCGTTTCAGATATAGGTAATACAGTTTGTCGCGGTGTATTCGCACCCATAGTATCACCTAAACAGTATGCAAACTGTGGATTTTACTTCCGCGCAGAACAAACAAAATAATCTATATCTATTAGTGAAATCTAAAATCAAAGGAAATTTTTGTAAACACAAAAATTTTGAATTTGATTTTCACATACCCACAGCTGCAAGACCTGACGAATGCAGCGTGCGTACACATTCTTCATTTCTCAAATCCCAAATGCGAACAAATGCCATAGACAAGGTCACGGCTAACTGAGTGGAAGGAATGAAGCGTACACATGATACATTATTCGGATGATTACCAAACGTACATTTCTCAACACCTTTTTCCAAATCCCATACTTTGGCTGTTCTGTCTTAAAATGTATTGTATAGACCAGTACAAATCATTTTTGAAATTTTCTCTGTTAAAGCTTATATCTTAATTAAGTAATTTAAACTTCAACAAAAGTTCCACCGTAAATTCTTTACGATTACCAAACCTTTTGAGCCGCTGATTACTACATTACCATTAGTATCCACCGAAAGTACCGTTCTAGTATGTCCATCTAAGGTATGTGTGCGGACAAGTAAACGGGAAGCCGTTACTTTATCACGAATCCCTATTAATGTCCGAGAAACATATGGTAATATACGGCCACATCTTCTGAAACAAAATAAGAATCTTTTGAAATTATAAAAGAATGGATTCTAGCACGAACTAAACGATATATTCCGCATATATGGCGAACGTAAGGCTGAATTATAAACTACTCTTTCGAAACCTCGATGTTTGAAAAAATGAAATAAAACCTTCGAATACCACGACCAGATGATGGTGACTCAGTAGAACCTCGATCATCCAAATCCAGATCTACCAGTTTCGTCATTTCATTTTTCGCTTCCATGGTTATACTACTTACACTGCCCACTTCCAAAAACCGTCCTCCTTCAACAGAATATTCCAGTGATCGCGCTTTCTCGACAATTTGCTGGTCCAGAGATGAAGTTTCTTCGCTGACCTTCTCTAAATGCATTCTCTCGGTAACTTGATCTTGCGATGATTCTTTCAGCGGATACAATAATTCACTTGGTGTAGCTGTACGGCGACGAATCTTTCGAGCTGATGCAGGCGGCGATACTGGAATCTTGCTTATTTTACTTATAATGTTTCACATAACATCAGAAAATTAGCGAGATAAGAACACGATGTAAATTACCTCCACGTGAGCCACGGCATGAATCTGGCGTTGTCTGATTTGCATTCGTCGTTGATCCAACTTCCTCATTTTCCCGGTATGGTGACGCATCTCTACTACCATTTTGCCGTTCAGCATCCTCAACGGAGTAATTTTAGTTTCTGCTTGGATTTTAACAAAAGCGAATTATAGGCATTTCTCGTATATCTCCGTTGATATTCAAGTGCGCTTACAAATCACAGTTTAAGCAAACTTGGAAACACTAGAAAAACATATTCTTTCTCCCACTTTACTACTTTGAAACTTTATGACTGAAACGAAAATCTTAAAAAGGTAAAATTCGCGCGCACAATGTGAAGAACAAATAATATTGACGTTAAAACTGATGCAAAATTAGAGTAGTTATAAATTTAACGCATTAAAAACAATGGGCACTCACTTTTTAGCATCTTCCAGTGCTTGATTCAAAATTACATCACTTAAAATTGATTCGTTTCTCAACTCTTGAACCAGCGATTCTGCTTCCTAGAAGCATCAATAAATATTATTATCTCAAAAAACAATCTGAAGAAAAACGAACCAATGCATACGAATATTTCGGTAAAAATATCTCCAAAGAAAAATATTTAATTATAGACACCATCTAGAAAAGGATTCCGTGAGCACATCCATATACACATAAAACTTGCTTCTTTCCGGAAAATGACATTTCACTTGTATTCACTATTCAAATATATCATATTATATTTAAGGAAGTAAGACACTTCATGTGAATAACTAATGATCTGGAGATTGACATTCAAATTATCCCAGAAATACATGCATGCTTCGTGTGAAAAAATGATGAATTGAATAGAAAATTCTTATTTGATGTTACTTGCGTGTGAAATTATGTTACAATTATTCAATACGAAATAATTCGAGATGCTATAGAGATAACGCAAAATCTGAAGAATTTTTGGTTCTACAGGTGTTGGTTTTTCTCAAGAGATACTACCTTTCGTATCATTATCACAAAGTTTAAACAACTAATAAAATACCTTGACATTTTTGACAACAATAATACTGCCATAAATTAGCGAAATAAAAGTTTCATTTTAAATAAACAGTGCCAAAAAAACATACAAAAATACTAGAGCTTTTACCAGTGGTAAAACTGCGGGAAGAAAAAATAAGTATAAACAGTTTGACTTCGTGAATTAAAATTTTTAGCGCTGTATTTAGTTCGATTTGTAAAGAATGAAAAACAATACAAACCAATACTCTAAAACAACGACTTGAAGGAACTAATAAAGTATTGTAAGTTGAAGAGGAAGAATAAAGCAGTTCATTTAGAAAATTCCAGTCTGGAAACAAAGTTTCCCGAGTAAACAGCTAATTAGAATATATTTATACTAATAAAAACAACTTTTAGAGAATAAGGCAAAAAAAGTTCATGTTTTCAGTACAAGAGTTCAGGGCTTCAAATTAGTACTAAATTCTTCAAAGGTCTACACCAAAAATTGCAGCTCAATTGTACTCGCACCATAGTAATTGTTCTCGTACCATAATAAATTTTTTCTGTCAAAGTAAGCTGCAAATATTATTTGAAATTATCTCAATAAACTTGCGTAAGGTTCGCATCATTGTTATTATTCCTCGCTACAAAATCCCTATAGTAGAATTATGATTTCCTTCTTAAAGCCATGATCCAGTTAATTTCTCCTCACGCATATTCAAACAGACATACAACTGCGTTCTAAACATAATCCCAATAATATGTACAAAATGATAAATTATGAAAGGTCAAATCAGACTTGTAAAACAATGCAAACAAGTTCAAACCCCAACCTTTTTGTCACTAATAGCTTTAGCCGCAATAAATCCTTGCTCCAAGCAAAAACCAAACAAATACTTCAGGATAATGACTGCTTCACCAATTGATGAACAATTTCTAATTTCTGTCTCGGCATCACGACAAGCTTCTGCATCTATCATCCCCGAATCCTACAAAGAAAAGAAGCTGTAAACAAATGCACAGCAGCATCGTATTAATTATAGAGTAATGACCATTAAATAAATGGCTTAAATATGTAGTTCGAATCAAAAAATTACCATTCAAAATGAAAGCAATCCCAAAGAAATTGCATTGGGATTTTGTAAATTACAGAACTTTTGAAAACATCTACACTTTTTATCTCAGATGTAAAAACAATACTTATGAAACGACGAAATAAATAGTTCCTATTCGGTTAGCATATATATTTTTATATGTTTTATTCATTTTCATCCTTCAAACAGATGATATTTTTCGAATTTTTCAGACTTAACCACATTAAAAAATTCCTTTCATTATGATTCCTATAGATAAAATGAGAAGTCGCTCCGTCAAACAGAGGGGATTATGACTGTAGGATAAGCCAAATAAAGCTACAAAGCATAAGTCCAATGAGTGTTGAACTTATCTAACAAATAAAGAGCTGACGATGCTTGAAATCATCCTAATGAAGAGGTTAATTTAAAATCCATTGCAGTGGTTTAATTTGCTTCCATATTTATTTACCTCAATTTAATTTAACTTAACAAATTTTTAAACAAATTCTTCACGACTGTAAATATATGCATATACGGTAGCATTTATTCATGGTCACTTTAACAATCCTTCATCTAATTCTGGATTAGGTGTAATACATAACAATCTTCGTTTTAAGAAGCTATTTCATCTTTACATTTCATATTTACGGTTTTTTGTGCGGTACATAAAAGAATTAACTGATAAGCAATTGCTGAAACTTGAAACTAATAGCATCTACAACTAATTCTTATCTATCTGATAGTAATTTTCTTTCCAATATTTCTAGCCTTTTTTCTTGCAAAAGCAACACTGAAGAAAATGAAGAAACCAACTTTCTTGAATTATTTTTGCACTTTTTTGAATGAAAATTTCGTAAAAAAATTCCAAGTTTTTTTCCGTCTTATTTAGTACTTACATATATTTCACTGTACGTAAACAAGATCTTTTCAAAAAGTTTTTCAAATCCACAAAAAAAAATGAACATGAACAATGATATACTCTGCAGTTTAGATCATGAATCTTTTCCTACAAGTTTGTGTTGGCTCTTAGTACTCGATTTTGCGCTCGCGTTTAGTGAATCCGTACTTTCCCATTACTAAAAATAATTATTTATTTAAAAACATAAAGAACAGAACATGAACTATTGATCCAAATATTCTTGGAAACTGAAACATGGTTAGAATTCAGCCTATTTTTCAATTTAGGTTAAACCACTTAAACCCTGAGTCCTATTTTCATTCTCAGTAAATGATAATTCACCAAATAATTAAATTTAATATCAAGCTGAAGCGGAAATTTGTTTTTTCCCCACAGAAGAAGAAGTTATGTATTAGGAATGGAGAGATACAGTTACGGATCAGAAAAAAAGGAGAAAAGTAGTTTAAACGTTAATAACGCAAAATTTAATAGTCTGAAACAGAAATATGCGTAACTACTGTATATAACCAAAAGTGATAAGGTTTAAAAAAATCGATTAAAACTAAAAATGGTGAACTGCTAACTAAATTTGGAAAGCAAGCATGTTTGGCATATTGGAATTCTCGCGATCTGAAAAATATTTTCCTCAAACATTCCATTCCATAATATTCGCTTTTAAAAATCTAAGGAAATTTTTAGGAGCTCATTATTTTATTTATGAGAATATAAAATCTTTGCAGACACTACAGTTCCGAAGGTATCATTTTATTGCCATTCTATTCAATACTTGACTTTTCCAAAATTGTTTTACTTGAATTTTCTTTGGTTGCAATTATTTTATGCACCGCATTCTTGCTTTTGCTACTAATTCAACAATTTCTGCTCCAGAAACTTCAAATGTCGACATAGTTTCAATGACGACATCTATTTCAGCTTATCTGTATTTCAGAAGTACCTATCAAAGTTTCGGAATAAATATGATCATATTAGCATGTCATGGTTATTGGAGATGCCTGAAGAAATATTCATAAATGATTAAATGAATCGATATAACGTAATTTATATGAGATTCCATTCTCAATCTTTTCCCTGTATATTAAGTGGTTCAGTGATAACAGTATCAGTTTTCATCACTAAAAATATTTCCATCCTTTCATTCCCTTATTTTTTTTTGTATCATATTCAAAATCACTTCAAGCGTAAAAAAGAAATACGAGAATCTTGCGAATTGTAACCATTATAAAAGATGAATAAGAAGGAGCAAATAGAGGGATGAAGTAACACTCTTTAACATTCCTGCCAATTTACTTATGTTGCTGTTGATCGATGACTTAATACTTCAATTTTTGATCGAAATTTTTTTGACGAAAAGCAATATTGCCTCTCAGATACAAGAAAAAAGTTTCCAACAGCAATGGCATTAATGATGAGTTCAACAAAGCCACTTGGTATAAATATAAGTTGCGTTAAAATAATTTAGCATTATGGAACAAACTGAATCAGCTGTTGCAATCCATTATAAAAACCTCATGCTTTTTCTTTTCCTAGGCACCAAATCTTGCGTTGATTTAAATGATCGACTTCTAAAGATTATTCAGTATCGTTTATCCACTCTCTTATATTTCATCTATTAGTAAATATTTGAGCGAATACTTAAATGAATAGCAGAAAGTACAGCAATGCTGTTAATACTATTTCTTCAAATAGTGTAAATAACTGAACTCATCAAATAATATGAATTGCTGTCTCATCCTCAATAAGCTGATAATCTTTATATTCTCTAGTTTTAAGAATTTTTTAGTATTCCACCAGCCGCTCAATTTATTGACAAGCCTGAAAAAATTGATGACAGCTTTTTTATGATATCCCCTTGTTTGTCATCACAGAAGACTTTTTTCGGTTCATCAAACAAAAATTAAACTATACGCACTTAGGAATGGAAGAAATGAAATGAAAACAAGAATAATAAATGAGCTTTTTTAACTACAAAACGATAAACTGTAAATAATAAACAACAATATCATTATTCACAGCGAAATAGATTAACTTCTGTTTAACAAAAAACCGATCAAAGCGATATTACAAAGCTGTAAGGAGTATTTCTTACCATATGTCATCTAAAACTCAAATTGACTATTCCATCTTTGACAACTTCTTTCATTAAATGCTATATCTTCTTACTGTCTCTTCCGCCTTTTTTTTTCTTTGCTATTTTATTAACTCAAAAATGTTTGACTAACACAAATTTCTATCCTTGAGGAACCAAATTTTTTCTCCCACCTCGGATGATTGGCATTCGCTCCACTCTTGTTGTAACATCTTCTACTATTAGTTTAAGTATCTCCACTATTAATTGAAAAGGGAATTTATAAGATTTTTCTAGGACTCACTGATCCAGTAATATAACTCCATTTAGTCTTTTCATCATGAATAAAGGATTAAGGTCACTATAATTCTCAACCAAACTTTTCCATGGTGACTTTGATGAGTATGCAAAAACTACGAAATGATATGTTTTGATCCTAACAAAAACAATGAGGTTTTTTTTGAGAGAAAAACTAAAGAAACAATATTATCACATCGCTTTTAACTTCAATTTCTAATTTTAAAATATATTGCTCCAGATATATTCCAACAATTACGTAATCTCTCGTTTTGCATTTGGGTTCCCTATTGAAAAAAGATTTCGTAATAACTGCGCAATTCTTATAACAATTTTTGATTTCATATTTCACATCTCTGTTTTTCACTTTTATTTACTTCAGAAGCAAAGAATTTCTTCACAAAATTCTCTTGCTTTATTTTCTTAACGCATTTTGATCTTATTTAATCCTTCAGAAATTGTAAAAGGATTTCTATTTTAAAAAAGTCGATAACTATCCGGGAGTGGGTCATACATTTCAAAATTAATTTAACTTGCAATCTATTATCACAGTATTTATATGCCAGCAACAAACATAAAAAAACTCTATGTCAGCTCATTATTCAATCGTAAGTCATGCTTTTTTTTCTTTCTTTTTAACGTAGAGGTAAAGCAAATTAGTCATAACTACTTTTGCTTTACCTAATTCGCGAAGATGAAGATACAGTAACAATACTCCATAACGACAGGAAAAGAATATAAGTATTTTTTGACCTTCCTATTCACTTGCTAAACTATTTATCGAGACATACCTTAATATCATAATGTTTTGCCATAAAGAACGTAATTCGGCTATGCTTTACATATCTATGCCATGCTTTTAAATGGAAAAGAACCACCTTAAGTTAGCCAGCGAATCCTAACTTATTCAGAACAACGGTTTAGTGAGCTTTTGTCGAATCAGTTATTAATCATTACTAATAATCGAAAAATAAGAGTTATTTGGAAAAGTGACTGGAAATTGAAACTAAATAAGATAAATGGAATCTAAATTTGGAAATGAAAAAGAGCAACAGAGTTAAATGATGCGGAGCAGCAGAAGGATATGAATGATGTGACACTCCTCTATAATGGACTGCTTTTCGCATAATGAAAGAATAAAGGGAACTCTAAGAAAGAAAAAAATAGTGAAGGTATAGAACAAATACCGGATATTACATGCTCTTAACCTTTTGCATGATGATGAAATAAAGTGACATAAATTCGAATCTACACTTCTATTACAGATATCCTTTGGCGCTTCCAGAAGAATGGAACAAGGAAGAGATGGGGAGAATGGAGATGAGAAGGGAGGAGAGAGAAGTAATGAAAAGTATTAGTCTGTCTTATTACGTTGTTTCTTTTGGTTGCTGGCTTCCAGAAGGAGCCCTTTTATCAAGCACATCGACTGATTCTTTAATTCTTCTCTTCCAAATTCTCATCTAAATTGAAATTAAAAAAATTCTTCCTGACTATCTACAGTTTTCATCGATTTAAAAATAAAATAATTAAAAGTTATAAAAGAACACGTTATTATTTCATAATCTTCTTTAAGAAGATTCTCTTCCATCACATTTTAAATGTTCGTTCATCATCATCATTTTTCAGAACCTGCTTTAAACCTACTTGAAAGTGTCATGAATTTTACCTATGTGTCCAGAGCCTCCTGTTTCATAATTAATTAATTTCATAAATGTTAAGGAAAAACACATTCTTTGCTGTTGTACAAAAAAAAAAAAAACCATGGATCAGAAATTATTCTAATAATCTCTGCTGTTGCACTATACAATACTTCCAATGCTTTAATAAAAGCAATGTTTGTATATCGATCACCAATTAATTAATTAAAAGAATGACCAATATATAAAACAAATTTTCTAACAGTTGCAGCACTAACATAGAATTCTACTGTTTTATCTGCATTTGCGATAATTAAAATATTCATCTTGAGAAAAAATTTTCCAGTTTGTTTGGAAACTTCTGTTAGGAAATATGCTTCAACAACAAAACGCTGAAGATTTTCTTAGACTGGTTAGCTTTTTCATGACAAATGTATTGAAATACAGCTGAATACTATTTAATTCGTGCATATATACAATTAAATTTATTATACATTCAATATACAAAAAAATCCTATAAGACCATTACCCATTCATTAACAATTAAGAACTTCGAAGAACTGTAAATTTTCTGGACGCCTTTGGAAAAGTGTCGCCTTTTCAATTTCTAGTCTTCCAAGAAAGCTACGTTTTTTTTCGCCTTTTACTCTCATTTAAAATATATGTGCATTAATCTCTTTAATAGCGATTGTTGACAATAACTTTACTATGCTTGCCAATTTTGAAAGTCAAGTAGTTCTGCTATCAAATTTCGAAAAATAATGAATTGAGAATTTGTTAAAAGGTTATGTATTTTTTACTCGCTTTCTTCGTCCCTCATTGTTAAATATTTCAATCTTTCCAAATGCCCAGCAGATAACCACTACTTCTATAACTTGAAATACTTTATCAGCACAACACTTACAAAATACAGAACTTCTTATTCGTACAAAGGATCTCGAAAGAATATTATGTCCCAAGGTTCTAAAATGTTATACAACAACCATAAAACTATTCACAATAATAATTCCCCATAAAGTACTGCCAGATTTCGGTTAATTCTTTCACCGTTAAAATGATGAGTCAGGAAGAAAAACTGGAAGATTGAGAAGTGGAAAATACTTTTGCAAAAGAACTACTTTGTTACCTAGTATTCGATTTTCTAATAAAAAAGAAATAGCCACTGTAAAAAAAAATGGAAATTATGTAAGAAAATCGATGATTGGAGAGGTACAAAATGTTTTGTGCTATTGCTTAACTCACAATATTATCTTTCTCTCTACATATAATATGTGCAATATCTATGGAGAAAACTAAATATATACATATAAACACATCATGATTACTGGTTCTATTCTATTACATATCCTTTCATCGAATCCGTTATTACAACGCACCAGAAAAGCCATCAAATAATAATGGCGAAGTGAACAGTTGTCTATGTCTGAAGAATACCGAAAATCCAGTATTCTAGTGAAGGTAGCTTAATACTTTTTATCATTTAAAAACTTTTTTATTAAAATCAAATCTGTCTTCGGAAGCAATAACATTAAAGGTACAACTTTAGCCAATATTTTGTGTTATATGTAAGTTTCTTCCATATGCAAAAATGCTTCAACTTTTTCCAAACGCTAAAATCAGTGAGGCAGAAAAAGAATTTTTTCCACGCCAACAAAATTTATTTCCATTTGTCAATCAAAAGTGTTTTTGTCGCCCTTTCTAATCAATAATCAGTATTTTTACAACAGTCGTCAAAAATCTAAAAATCAATGTTTCAAGTTCATAATTTTTCTGCAGATCCATAAGAAATTTTTTCCTCACAATATAATCTAATAAACATATACCAGCTTCAATTATTTCACCCCTATTTATTTTAGAAAAGCTATCGCGCGGAAGGATTGATAGTTATTGCAGCGGAACCATAAAAATACCACTCCAAAGCATAATTAGCACACAGAAACGAAAAACAGAACCTCACCAGGTGGACAGCTTATTTTTTTACGCTTTTAATATTAATTCGCAAAAAAAACTATTTAAGCGGTCAAATACATACCTCATGTGCCCAACTCTTTTTTATCCACCGACCGAAAATTCCGAATTCAAACTTGAAGCCTAATTTGATCCCAAGATTGAATCTCATTCACTTAAAGCATAACATTTAAGCTTTTCCTCTGCATGACTGGATCGCTGCTGAGCTTCAGTATATGCATATGGCTGACAGTATTCAGTCAAGACATTCGGTGGAGATTACTATTTGCTCCCGGCGCTGCATTATGTGCTTTGCTTTTCGCTATATTTGCAGCGCAGACGATGCGAAAGGCTAAGCAGTTCATTCTTTTTATAGATTTCATACAAAACCGATTGAAATATATCCCGTCGTGCTTCGAAGTTAATCAACCCAATTTCGTTTCGTTTTTTAACATCCCATATATAGCAAAAATCAATAAATTTTCCTGCAAAAGATCCTACAACAGAACGGAATTGAAACGATTAATTCCGATGCAAGGAAACATTCTCCAAATGGCTAAGAATATGCTGTCGAACCACAGACTTCCTAGACAAATAGGGCAGCTTGAACAATTAGTTCTCATAAATTTCTTTTTGCATATAAATGCTATTTCACCGGAAAACTGTAACATTAAGTTATCCAACAAGCTTTGTGACTAAGTACTCACAGCTCAGTTGAAAATCTCATGTTTTTGGAGTAAAACTAACTCGGTTATCACGAACTCAAGAAATCTCATTGTCAAACAGAAATTCTGCGTTTCCACTGCGTAAAAAAAAATAGAAATGAGAGAAGCAGAATGTATACTTAACTTTCGGATTTTATATTTACGCACTTCAGATCACCATCAAAAACAACCATACCGTAATTAGTAGCTCGCCGCTCACTTGTAAGAATATCCAGGAAATCGATGTGTGAAAGCAATCAAAAGGAAAGTGGTACTACCACCAGTCACAACAATCCTTGAATTCACTACTAAAAGAGAGGGTAATCGCTAATACAATAGTCCAACAAACTCTATCACTTGTACTTAATGTTTAGGAAATGAAACAAACAGATTCAAGATAATCTGGAGTGAGGGCAGAATATCCATAAATAAGCATTGAAGGAGCAGTTATTTCAACTCAAATGAGCAAACAAAAATATTTGTTTCACTTTTCAACATTTTTCTTTAAAAAAGTTCTAAAACTTGTATTAGCAACGATTTCAAAAGTATTTTTCCGTGATAACGAAATAAACTACTCTAAATATACTTTCATAGCAAACTATTTTCAGTCATCTATAGGGATGTACCATTTAGAAAAAGTCATAATAGGAATTAGTAAATTCTTATTTTTCTCTCTTAATCATTCGATTTTTGATAATATCTAACAAAAATGAAAAAGTTTTGATGACAAATTTAATTTGATTAAAAACCAAATAGTTCACTTATTCTCCTGCCCATACACTATTTTATTTCTTTACTAATTTGCGATATGCCTTTACTATGTTTCGTCCGTTAATCTTATTTCATCACTGATTAATTAAGAATTTCATATCCATTTAATACGACGAGGCAATAATACTTCTTTCGTTATAGCTAAATAATTCAGAAAAGGATAAAGAATGAATGCTTGTACTCGTAATCTGCTTACCAACTCCAATTGTTTCATCAATCATCTTTATTAATGTATTATTGATGATTAATGGAAAATGTTTCTCATACTATCAAAATAATAATGCTACTAAGATATCTTCTATCAGTTTTATTTTTTACCTAACTCAGACTTTTAAATTTTCGCACACTTAACTCTTTTATTGATTTTTAATTTCTGATGCTAGATTCGTATATTGATATACAGATTTAATGCTCGCTGTCAGTCAATGAGACTTTTGTTGCAAACTTTTTTTCATGCAGAAGTAAGATTTTTGACACTATCTTAACACTATAATCCTAACCAGGATTAAATTTTCTTGAATAGAACCAAACTATATATGAGGCACCTAAAAATTTCGCTAGTTAGATGTCAGATATGCTAAGTGATGAGGAAAAATCTTCAAGAACAAATAAATAATCTTGCTTGCAAAGAAAATATATGGGCTCCCTAACAAGAAACAAAAGATCATCAGTTTTTCATGACGGTAGAAATGAGTTGGCCCTTCAAACACGATGGGAATTTCCAATAAAAAGGTATAAATATAAAATTTACTTTTGAAATTTTGAAATTCATGATAGAAAAAAGGGCTGAATAATGCATTGTGAGTTCCAAAGCCAATGCGAGCTGCGAATGAGTCCAAAAAGAAGAGAACTAATGATAAAATCTTTAAGATATCACTAGATTTATTTACAGTTGAAATCCAGCCAATAAAATAACTAAGAATTCAAAGTATGTCATAAAACTACGGAACAAAAAGTCTTGAAATTATATCCCATCAGAAATCATAACTGGAAAAATAAACTATAAGGCGATAAAACCCATAATATTTATTAAGTATTCTTATAATGAAACATTCCACTCAATGCTGTTATAAGCTGTTCAAGTTGAAAAAAACGAATGAGGAAGCTTGTAAAACATCTACTTGACTTTTGAATATAAAAAACAATTCTTGCTACCAGTAAAGATTATAATAATCTTGATATTTCTACAATCACTGGGTTTCATTAGTCTGATGAAACAGAGAAACTAAAAACATACAACAAACATTTACTACCTATTTAAAATTAAGATAAAGTACCCTGGTGAGACAAAGAATTGCAAAACAACTAACTTTGATATTTTCATTAGTGATACCAGCAATTGTATTTCGCAATTCAGTGAACTGTTCCTGAACGTAGCGCATCTTCGCGTAACAACCATCAATGTGTTCACCAATAAGATCTCTTTCAGCTAGATCTTTTGCTTTGATAAATTGCTGTTCCTGAATCAGATGTCTCATACAAATCTTATTCTAAATCATTCACTGCTTCCAGATAATCACATTTTGTTATTATCCTGTTTATACAAACTTTAGGCCGCATTCCCGTTATCTGAATTATTTGATTTATATGAACTCCATTAAGTAAAAGCAAACAAACGAGCAATGTCAAAAGAAATTATTAGTCCTCTGTCTGTTGCTTTCGATGTTATCTAACAAGGAATAGCATGAATGAAATTTGAGAAATTTCCACGACTGTATAACATACAAGTCGTTGAATCTCTTCAGCTAGAATGCGTTTTTCAGCTACAATTTTCTCCAACTCATCTTCCATCTTGGTGATCGCTTGACGCTGATTGATTCTGCGGCATATCTATAATTCAAAGAGACCCACAATATGTTTTTATGAGCTGCAAATGCAATAATTTAGGAAATATAAAATCACATTTTTCTCAATAGCCATCCACTTTGCCTTCGCCTTGTTCACCTCTAACTTTGTTAAAGGAATTGTACCACGTCCATGACGCAGTGGTGCCGATCGTATACTTCGCAGTGTTCCATTTCGTTCAGTTTTACGATCATACGTACTACTCTAAAGTAATAATTATATTTTTGATCATTAAAATGATTCATAAAATACACACCCAGCATGAAATTACTCATCTATTTACCTGACGGGCCTGCTGACGTAAACGATTAACTTCATCGGCTGATCTTTTTAAAAGTCTTCTCGTTGGCGATCTTTGTTTTGAAGTTTCTGGATTAAGTTATCTTTCTTCCTGAAATTTTCACCTCCAACGATGAGTACATCATACTGAAAAGTTTTGCAGAATTTAACTACTTATTTCTAATGAAATAGTCAATGGATTAGCAGACAGAAATTATCAGACAAATTACATAATTAGTACTTGAGCAAATGTAACGGAGAATTGAAGCCTGATAAGATTATATCGGTAAAATAACCTCGATTCTTTTTCTAAACCAGATAGCTTCTTCATATTTGCTAATTCAATTGTTTTAGCACGTCTCGCTTCTTCTTTGATTCGCTGCATCAGATGAACCTGCATTAAACATAGGCCTCATTGTTAAGGCTAGAACGCTCAAAGGCTAGAATGCTTTAATTCGACTAAATTTTTCAGAAACCGAACTTTAGGAATTTTAAAATAACTAAATATTACGATTCAAAAAAAAAAATCCTGACTGAATTTACCTTCGTTTTCTTCAATTCATTTAATTCATTCCTCAGTCGTAAAAGTTGTTGCTGCTCTGCAACTTGTTTTGCTTGCATCCGACGATGTTCTCGTTCAACGGATTGTAATTTCCTAAATTCATCGCGCATTGCGATTAGCTTCTTTTCGTAATCTTCACGAATCCTACGAACTTGTTCTGCGTCAACAACTTTTTGTGAATGCTTTGATGCTAAAAATTATATGGTTAAGGAAAACAATTAAATACGTTAATTGTTTTTATAATTGAAAACGTCTTTACGTAGGTAAAAGGCTTGGTTTACATAATTTGAAGAAATGGTTCTAATAAAATCATAAAGATTTCATGGAGTGCAACAGCATGTAATGAATATTGAAAATTCTGTTTTCAATATTCACTGAGAACTGGAACAAAACCTTACTAGGATGTGAATATAACCATTTAATACGAATGTTTACTGCAACTCCTGGAATGATTATATATTCACACTCACCCATTTCAGCTAATACTCGATCGCGCTCTACTTCCATTTCATTTATCCGCAATGAAAGTTCCGCCAACTTCTTCTCATACATGATTCGGACCGTAAATTTTTAAGTTTTTAAGAAACAACGTATAACATATAAAAAGTTATGAAGCAAAAAGCGCAAATTGAATTCTAGATGAAAAATAAGAAGCAACTAAACCTCGGCAAGGCGACGTTCACTTTGCTCAAGCTCACTGACTAGGCGTTCTTTAATAGATATTTCCGCTTGTAAGTCGACGAGATCGTCCCTGAGTTTAAAACATTCTGCAAAAAAATTTCGTATCAATCTCTAGAAAATTAGGGTGAAAATATTAAATCCCAAGACAAATCCATAGGCTTCAATGACTCATGAAATATCACCTTGAAAACTGTAGTTTCATAACTAACCGATTTTAAATTAGTAAAAACTTATCATGATAACTTGTAGTCACAATAATTTACAAAATTTTATTATAATAAAATATCACCAGTTTCCGCTTCATTTTCAATTTCAATGTCCTCATCATCTTCATCCTTCAACTCTTCAATATCGTCTACATCAAAATCATCTATTACCACACTGGATTTCATTACATTGTCCATATTTATCTTCTTTTCATCATGATTTGTTTTGTCCTCTTCAAGTGAACCTTAAAAATGGTAAATGAAAGAATACCAAACATTTGATAACAACTGATTTTATAAGAAAACGCTAAATTCCCATTAAAAGAGACAAAACTCAATAGTTAAAAACCCAACATTTCGATTATGCAAAAATTTGTAAGGAACAGAAAATATCCACAACAAACTTACTCTCTATTATGCTTTGTTTCATACGCTTAATATCCGCCTTTGCTTCTTGGATCAATGAGAAAGTTGGTGTAGGTGTTGTGACTTTTTCTCCATTATTACCCGATGAATCGTTGATTATAGCAGCACAGTTGGCTAAATAGTCCACAGGCATTTTTGATGTATTATTCGCTGCCATCGTTTTCCAACGATTCATTTGCTGATGCAGTTGCTCATTTGTTGCATGTGATTCCATTAATGCGCATCTAAATATTTATCCCAATTTCACAAGTAATAAGTGAATAAAACTGAGATTTTTTCTAATGTGTAAAATCTTCATCTTTGGCAAAACTCAAGATCTTAAAAATATGAAAGAAAAGAGGGATTATTAACCTCAAAGATTCTGAGTTCATCAAGGTAAAGGCGCACAGTACTACCAAATGCATCGCGTTCTTGTTCTCCTGTTTCATTAATATTGCTTTCTACAGAAATAATCATTAAATGTTTATCAAACATGGCAGTTATTAAACTACATGCTTCTTTAAACGCTTACCAATGAATACATGCTGATTCTGATTATATGAAATGCGCATCCTTGTGCACAGTTCATCATTTTCGGCCAAGAGCTGAACATTTCGAGCTCTTAGCATTTCAACCGTTTCTTGTAAAGCCTTGATGCGAATTCTTAATTGACTTACATCTGCCTGAAGTAATGATTCAAATATTTCCTCAATAAAGTGAAATAAATTCAAGATAGAAGAATAAAAATCCAAACAAAAGTTATGAAAACGAGAACGACTTTTTAACAAACAACAATGATTTTTGACACTTTTCCGTGAATGAAATATATCTAACTTATAAGGATGAAATATATCTAACTTATAAGAATAAAGCCCCAGTTCTGATTTGAAATCACACAAACGGAAAACTATGGATATCTTCCTTAGTTCAGATCTTCTCTAATTATTCATGCTCAAACCTGTAACAATACATTCTCTCTGTACTGATCGTTGAAGGACTCGATACCATCCGAAATTGTTATTCGCCCCTGCAAAAGTATTTGATTCATTAAATTCTAAGAACATTTATAAAACTAAAGTATAATGCTTTTCTTAGTTTCCAACAACAAAAAAAGCAAAAAAAGTTTCCACGTCAACTTATCTACGAGATTGAAATACAAAGCAGCATTGAAGTATCGAGCAGCATTTAAAGCAATAACCTGTTTGAAATCCAATAATTCAGCTTCTAATTCAGCTATACGAGAGCGTAAACGACCAATTAATTTGCTTGACTTATCCTGATTTGCTACAACCTAAAAAGCTAACTACAAAGACTAATCATAATCTAAATCCATAAACCGAAGTGATTAAGTTCTGCTAAATCAAAGGAGTAAAATACCTTATTTTTGATATCTTTCGCTCGATTAGCATATTTCAAGGTATTTAATGTTTCTATATAATCGCAATCCGATGGACTGATACAGGCAATCATCAAAGTTCGACTAAAACCATACCATTATATATCATACTACAACACTGATTTTATACATCATTTCTTCATTTCACCAAAAAAATTTCATGCGATTTCTGAATACGATCATGGATAACCTGTTTCCACCAAGTGAATCTTGGAGTAGACGAGTTAGCTTTGAATCTCGATATGGTACGTGTACTACTTTGTCTGGCGTAGCGTGTGTAGTTAATGCACATATAACGTTACCCAATGCTAACTGAAATCAAAAAACAGTAATACTTAACAAGATATTCTTTTCATGATCCATTCCTAGCTCAAGCATAAAAAACTAATCAATTTTTTCAAATTTTATAGATCAAAAAAATAAAGGATGAGTTAATACCAATCCAAAATTGATATTAATGCCTTCTTTTATCCGGTCACCAGTAGCACCAGTGCGTTTTAGACGCTCTGAACCAGCCAAATCAACGAAATGGAATTTGGCACTTAAAAGTTCCAGTTCAGTAACAGGAGACTCTTCCGATGCAGAAGCTCTATCGCTTTGTTCAACAGTAGTTTGGAAATCAAGACAAGGCTAAAATCAAAAAGTTTATACCGAGAGATATGATAATCCGGTAATCGTAAAATCTAGATTTAAAGATTTATTACTACGCCAAATGAGTACTTTGACAATAACTGCCCGCTGTTGTTTAATTATGACAGTAAAAATGGCATGTGAACGCGATGATTGTTCGTTCATATTGGTTGAAGCAGTTTTGCGATTTAACGCACCGTTTTTCAAAACTTCTAGAGTCTAAAATTTAAAAAAGCATGAAATGCCTATCGAAAAAATATTTTTAAATGCCAACGTATCAAATTACATAATGCACTAAAAAAATTAATGATGTAAGTCCTGCTCAGAAAAGTATTGGACAAGAGCTTAGAAAACTGACTTCATCAAGTTACGATATAGTTCAAATGTTATTAAACCTGTGAGGGACTTGTTACTGTAACTCGCGTTACACCATTCAAGAAGATTTCCCTTTAGCGTCTTCATGAATACGAAGACCTGCAGGTGATCGTTCATGGCTTAGTAAATCAATTATATCTTCGTTATACAACTAAAAAGAGTTAATTGTCCAGAAAATTCGATTAGTCGAAATACGGAATAAAACAACTGAGAACGTGGAAACAACAAAAATTGAAAAACTTCTAATTTTTTGCACTTCACAAATTAAGGCCGTTTTTGTTGAAAGTACCTCAACGAACTGCGCAACAATATCAAAGCAAGGCTCTACGAAACCGTGCTCTAACGCTTGTTGCTTGCGCAAGTCCATTCCAGAAAAAGATGTCTAATAGCACGCGGGACTATACCCACATCGATTTCGTTCATTATATCCATCATATCAAACGCCGTACCCATCGTGTAAGTTTTCCCGCTACCAGTCTGTAACATATTATATTAGATTCTTGGTAATTTATAAACTCCTATGTCCGTCAGCAAATAACCACAGATCTAAATAAATTTAATTAATTAGAAAGCACCGTAATTAATGAAAGTTAAATGAAGCAGCAATAAAATAAATCTATCCAAATAGCAAAATAATTCCAATTCCATGATAAATGTACTTGAATACCTATTCTATAAAATGGGTAACACACCTGACCGTATGCTAGAACAGTAGCATTGAAACCTTCAAAAGTTCCTTCAATTAAATTTTTAACACACTCATCATAAACCTTTTGTTGTTGAGTTCCAATATCAAAGGCATAATCAAATGTAAAGCTTCTTTCGCCACCAATCGTTATCTATAAATAAAACAGCGATTGACTTTTATGCACGCGAACTTTAATAAATAAGTTAGTGCATTAAACATAACGAAATTATGTATTACTTTACATGAATTCGCACTATCAAGTACCTGTGCTTCTTTTGAAAAACATTGGTACATATGTGACTATTTTCAACTTTTTCCCGTTCAGACTGCGGCCTCACCCTGCAAACAAGTCAAAAAGATGCGGAAATACACAAATGCGAATAAAACAAATGATTTACAAACTATTTGCAAATGTTTACTTTTATAACAAGTTTCGTTATCAAGTGCGTTATTCCTGTGGTTAAAGGTAAAAATAAAAACAAAGCTAATCAATCAAAAACCTCTCTTGAGTTTTTTAGCAAAATTTTAAAATTTATAAACATCTAAGCAATCAATACGGACCGTATTGCAACGCGTACACAACTTGGATCGCCCATTTAGCGTGCAAATTCGCTTTTAGCTAACACTGAAAAATGGTTGTAATGGCAGGTACTTCTCATAGTTTTTTAAAACTGCTCTAACAAATTTGAAAATTCTGCCAACTTATTCATTTCACGATTCAAAAATGAACATTCATTATTATAGTTTTTTTTTAAATAGAATAAAGAGGATAAAATAGAATAAAGCGGAACAAATATAAGAAAAACGGGAACGAAAAATCTCGAAGTCTTAAAGTCTTCAGTGAACAATACGGAGAACGAGATATGATCGTCCCAAACAGTATAGCAGTGGTGCAGTTGAATATGTAGGCTGCACAAAGCGCATCTTCAATCAAAAATGAAATCAGTGGAGTGGTTCGAGAGTTCGCATCTAAAACTAATTTTTAAAGAACCAACCATTTCATAATAATTCATGTTAGCATCAACTGGGAGAGACTGATTGACTCTACAGTACTGTAGCATAAGATGAGTGCCGAGGAAGAACTATGACTGATCATTGCTTCCGTGTAGAAGCCAGCAATGCATTAAATACAGCACACTTCTTCCTCACTTTGATTACTTTTCAATTTTTTATTTAGATGTGAAAAGTTGGGTTGTAAAGAAGGAAGCAAGGTATAACAAAGGGAGAAGGGCAAAAGTGATTCTACACTTCGCAGATGTATTTCCAACTTCAGAAGCTGCTTGTCTTCAAATGTATGCAGTGACCATGTCTGATGCACATTACTCTAGTCACTACTACTCCGATTACTACTCTCGATCATTACTTTAATTCTAACCATTCCCATTCCGATTGCCTAGTATCCTCTTTTCCTACTTATCTCTTTTCCTCTCCCTCCATTATGCCTAAGACAGCATTTCCCTTCTATTTTATCTATTCAGTTATACTCTTTGTTGTCACTCTTTTCAATACAAGCTGTCGCTGTTCCCTATAAATTTTTCTAACTTTTCACGACACTATATTCCGCAAATAATAATTTCCCGTGTTTCTCTCCAACCTTCAATCTATTTTCTTCCTTACTATCTTCTTAAGTAGATGCTCTTTATCTGTACAGAAATTGTAGGAATCGGTACCCAGTTCGTTTTCTTGCTCAGCAAGAGATAACAGAAACGATGGGTCCTTAATTGTTTAGTAAGATAATATGGAAAATCCTGTTTTCTTTTCCCAACTTAAGGAATATTCGGTGAAGCTCATTTTCGATACTTAAGAACATACATTGAACGAGCTGTTAACGTAACTTCTATAAAAATTTGTCATATTCACTGCAATAAAGTTATGATGGATAACAATATGAAGAAATAGATTGCTGAACAATAAAGGTCAATAAAGCTGTTCTTTCATTTACATTTCAACTGACCATGATGCAATTACAATTCCTGGTTTTTTAAAACATTGCCAACATCGAACTATTCCATTTTAGGTCATGAATGATCAAATGATGAGTAATGAAAATGGTAGCGGCATTGTGATGTGACTGCAAATTGGTGGGCGAAGCAAGGCAATTCGCAAATCGCACCAATTTTTAATATTTGCTAATGGAAAAAATATCTTCGCAAAAATCGATCATTCTTACTGCTTCTTTCTTTCACCGCATTATTATCCATGATCTGCCTGTCGAGCAGCATTCACTGCTATCTTTATTGGCTCACGGATTCTTTTTTATTTTCAAGAAAAATCACATGAAAATAATATGGAAAATATTCCAACAATAAACAAAAAACTAATGCTAGAATACTTCACAAGGCAAAACAAAAGTGAAAAAAAACGAATAACTTGTCCAATAAGCACTTTTTTATAACCACTTCCTTATGAAGTTTGCTACCAACTTGATAATCACTACGTTTTGTGGTACAGGAAAAACTTGTATTATGATTCGAGTTTCATTGTGGGATGCTTTCGAATTCCAAACATTTCGAGACGCTTTTCTTATTTTATGTTTACAGTGGAAAAGCGATGAGAAAAATCGCAAATCATTTATGAATAAGCCATTTTTTTGCAACTGTTTCATTTTAACTATTCCGTTTCGTGCTTTCCGGTCACAATGAAGGAATAAGTTTCGTTCCTTTTTTATTGACTTCTGGATATTCAACTGCAACGCTTTTTGGACATAAAAGATTATGTTTCTCAACAACTTGACAGATAAGAATGGGTTAAAGGTATATAAATGGTGAATAACAAAGAAAGGGAACAAAACCTATCCATTTCTTTTGATAATTTTACGAATAATGAAAAGGATAAGAGAAACAAACAAGAAAAGAACATAGATTCCCTGAACTGATAAATGGGAAACGAATTAATCTATGGCAGTTTCACATGTATTTAAGATTCATTAGAAAAGGGAATTCTAGGAAAAAGGATTACATGGCTGAAGAAAAATATTATAAAGCCAGTGCTATTTTCTCAGACACGAGTTTTTATTCATAATTGCAATAATATGATGGAAGATGAATCCATAATATTTTTATCAGTTTTTGATGAACAGAAATTTCTTAATTTAATTTTAACGAAATGTGGTATCGGCCTAAATAGCAAGAAAACGACTTCTCAGTCCAAAAATAATTTCATCAACACACCGAGAAGAAAGGGAGAAGTAGTAATACGACGTAAATTATAGCTTGAACATAAAGATAAGTGCGATATATCAAGAAATATTTAACGATACGTGTGCATTGAATATCTTGGTGTTCACCTGACGACACGACAAACAATTTCATTGATGCGAGAGAGTGGTGGTTATTTCCAAAAGCTAAGAAAAGTTATGAAGGAACTACAGTATGACAACTGTCTTTCTGATATTCCATTATAATGCTTTTGTTGCAGTTATTAATTACAACCTTTATGTTGATCAGCTAGAATTGATGCTGGCAGTGATTCCAGGTGCTACATATGTAGAGTAAATAATGCAAGAAATGACGTATATCAACGTAAACAAGTCTGTTGAGCTAAAATATTGATGGTCGATTTCTTAATGGGTGACTTAAACTACATGTGATATCACATTGATTCCGGATACTTTCTTAACAAAAATTAAGATCAAAGGTTAATTTTTAAATTACGTTGTAGATGTCATTTATATTTTAAACAAGCAGAAATAATTTGAATAGTTGCAATAATTTCCACATTAAATCATTAAATGACTTGATACGGTGAAAACTTATATGAAATAAGTAAAAAATTAAAACCTTAGGCTACAAAAATAAACAGATAAAGAATAGATAGGTTATACAGCAAATTGTATAATTAAGAACAAACGAGAAATCGTCGCATTGGGCAATCTTCAATATGCAATGGCGTACCGTTAATTGTACGCGTGAAAATTGTCCCATTAACTGAAGATATTGATCAATCGTGAAATATGTTTCATGACTGGTTTTATCTGTCGATTTACATTATTTCATGTCAACTCGGCAAAAAGATCATTAATATGAGCAGATGATGAGTCATAATCGTAATTTATTTAGTGAATTATGAATAGATGATGAGTCAATTAATCGTAATTTATTTAGTGAATTATGAATTGATGATGAGTCAATTAATCGTAATTTATTTAGTGAACTCGAAATCGTAAAATCGAGAAGTCCATGTTTCAAGCATTGAAATCCAAATAAATAATAGCCTGCTCTCTATTTTTGCATCAATAATTATTGAATTAGTGCTTTGAATTATTTAAGAAGAGATTGAGGAATAGGATAGACTCACCTAAGATAATGCAAATGTCTTCGCATCTTCGCATTACAGATTTGTGTGAACATTCATATAGTATTTCTCTCTTTTGTGGCGCGGATGTACATTGGGCACAAGAAAGCTGATACTTATTCAACTCTCTCCTTTAATCTATTCACCGGTACCCTGCAGGTGGAATGAATATGCAACAAATAATTGCGAACTTCATAATAAAAATTAGCTATTTTTCTTTTAATTAAAATTAATTTTGGTATGAAAACCATTGTAACAATTTTTCAATAATATCTTCATTATGTCGTTTTCTTCACCATATAATTCCCATTATAGATATTATTGCTACATACAAAAAATATGAAAGCCTTGGCTATTAAAAAGATTAGGCTATTACAGACATGGCCGTTATGTATAACATCGAATTATTTCTTCGACGGATTTACGCTTGAGATCAGGTACGGTAGCGTTTTTGGCCGGGAATCCAACCGGTAAAAGAAGAAAAACTTCTTCGTCCAGCGGCCTGTTTAAATGTTTTCGAATTCTTTCACCGCCGTATAATGGATACGTGATTGAAGTAGCTAGTCCTGCATCCTGAAAATATTTTCGTTTTTTTCTAACAAAATTTAAAAATTCAAATCATATTTAGCAGCGAATTGAATGCGATGCCTGGTAAACACTAAATAATTTATCGGCAGCCACTAAAAAGTGATTAACAGTAAGTACGCATGCATAAACATAATGAAGTAGACTCAAGCAAATTTCTTTTTATAAAAAAAAATGACCTGAAGTGCTGCGATTAAAATGCCAACCGTCATACCGATACTTATTTGATTGTAATGCATCGAAGTTAACTCATTTGAATCATTAATTAAATGAATCTGAAATTTAAAAACTGTGTAATTTATTGAACTACCACGTAACATTACAAAAATCGAATCAAATTTAGTTGTTCGGATTCATTATTTAAAAAAGCAAAATACGTGAGAAAAAATTCTTCATGAAGAAGAATGCGTCATTAACTGATAAATGACAGAAAATTTGAATACAGTTGAATCTTCTGAATTACATTTTGATATTAAAATAATTGAAATACAATTCTCTTTCTATTCTTTTTCCAAGCTACTTTTACTCTGTTATCTTAGCCGGAAGCCGAATTAACTTTATCAGTAATTCTTGACATGAGGATTGATATCAAGTGCATTAACATTATGCTTTAAAATAAGCTTTAAAATAAAGTGAAACAAATAAATTGGAAATTCTACTTGTTTCATGACCACAATGAGATGAGGAGCTTCAGTAAGATATGGCTTGGACCATATAACTTTCAATTCTGCTATGTCCAGCACCCAATCAGCTCCCATCCTGAATAAAATGACTCTCATCAGTAAACTACATCATCACCATCTAAATAACGTAGTAAATGTTGATATAAATGCAATAGTGAATAATCCAAAGTGAACATCATATTATTCCTTTACCAAACATGGATTCCGATGTCTTTATTACTTATACATAAGGGAAATTACGATTTCCGATCATTTAAAATATGCGACATCCATTATATTGCTTGTTATAGCAAACTTTAAAAATTAAGCAGACTTATAGTTTCCAGAAACTTTTTGCTATAAATGTTTCGCTCTTCCTCTTCAATAATCTTTCTTATCTCAGCTTTCAGCCCATAGCTACTGATTACGCAAAACATCCATGGTTGCAAATTGCCTGCACTCGGTGCTGTACCTGAAAAATTCTCGCAAATATATTATTGGATAAAATCGAATACTGTCAAATTTCTTGAATTTTCAGTTTTTGAATTCCATTTTGAACTTCATTTAATTGATTCAGATTTAAACAAAATCGATTGCTTTTTAACATCCTTGTTTACATATCATTAGCTTTTGTAGTATCTTGAAAATGAGTAATTTCAACTTTGATAATTTGCAGCACCTGCTGATTTAATAATATTTTGAATCAGTTTCGCAGGTACCGGACGAGGACTAAATTCTTGAACACATCGTCGCATTTTCATATTCTCGTAGAACAGCTGAGACCTTGGATTTAGTTTTAAATTGAGATTTTAAAGTTTCAATTGAGCACCCTTAGATGTAGCATAAAAAATTGAAACTGGCAAGTCATTAATTAAAAAATTATAGCAGTAGAGAAAAAGAAGATACAGAGTTTGAGATACGTGTAATTGACCCCAAAATATCAAAATTTAATTTGAAACACTCTCATGAATTCAGATTTGGACAACACTTACTCTAGTTATGGCTAAGTAGTATATCATAAAATAGCGCATTTTTAATTCCAAAAAAAAAAGAGGACACATTGTCTAAAATAACCAAACTACGAGATGACTAATTTAGTTAGCGAACGAATCAAAGGAAATAGATCATATTTTTATAACTGACAACATGCATCATTTGTAAAACCCAAATAGTACTATAACTATAATACTGGAGAAGACTTTAAACATTTCACTATATAGACTAAACTACCTTAGCAAGGCTTCATCGTCATGCAGGCGGAAGCGATGATATGGTATCTTCTTGACACCGAAGATATCCCGATAATTCACAACGCTTTCAATAATATCGCCTATCTATTAAAATGAAATCTTGAATCTGAAAATTAGTCGAGACAGGAAGCAGTACATAATTTCTACCGCTAAGATATTAATGAAAACAAAAGTATGATTTTAGAAATTTAATAGTAATATTTATGCCAAAACATAATAAAAATTACACCTGTTTGTCGGTCATTCGTACTTGTGGAATGAATTTTCGCTCTGGTTGCATTACAGCCGTATTTCGCTTCCCGAAACTAGCTTTTCGGAATACTGATACAAGTTGGACAACGACAAATGCAATAGCAAGTGTTAAACAAAGCACGTTAATGCATGCATGTACAATATCCCATCGCCAGTTACCTTCCGTCAGCATCTGCAATATCATATGAAAAATCGTTGTGAAAATATTAACAGTACTTCAAAAGTTAAATGTCGGTTACTAGTCTCTGGTCTTTCACTTTTATCGAGCTTGTAAAGTTGTAGACAATCATTGAAAGAACAAATTTAAGGTCCTGTGGTGTTGCCAAGCTTCAGTCATCTGGAATTCGGTACATGTGCCATATTTACTACTTGGTCTTCGTGAATATCTATTAAATTGGAAATGATCATAGAACATTAAAAAAATGAGTGTTCAAGCACACGAAGTGAACTCAGTAAAATCAATTTCTTCATCAATGTAGTCCTTGAATGACTTTTCAATAAAAATGCTAATTGTCTATTTATGTTGGTTAATTTCGACAAAATGACATTTCGTATTTCTCAAATATTTGATTCTTTGAATTTGTTCAGAGAACATTATATATTTTGAGGAATTCAGTGACAGTTTTTAGGAAGCCTATCATTTGATAATGTGTGCGGAAATAAGTGAAAATCGTAGGAATTTATATACTTCATTTTTAAAAATATAATTGATCAAATTTGTAAAGGAGCGTGCACAAAATAGAATTTTAAAAAATGTTAAACTGGCAGGCTGAAAGATGAAAATGAAAGTGATGACGAGAAAATTTCTCAGTTTATATTTTGATCCTTGATGTTTGAAATTTATAGAAAAAAAGAACTTTTTTCAAGATAGATTTTAGCGAACAAGGAAATCAGGAAGCAAAATATATGTACTACAAAGAAATTTGCTTTCCAAGGATGCTATTTCAGAGAAATCCTTATTTACCCCAAATTCATTATCAAAAGTTGAGCCAAAGTGAAAAAACTGTGTTTCCAAAACATGCTGCATTGTTTCAGCATTTCGCTACGCAAATTATACAGCCGCTTTCTGTTACACACGTCAATTACCGAAATGCCTAAACTGCTTTCATCTAGTTCAATGTGTGTGCAAGAGATAGTGTATGCACATCGGGCATAGTTTATCTTCTCGAAAGAAAATGGACCTCGGTGTCAGTTGTTTAATCACTCAGATTAGTACACTTGCTAATTGGACTTCTCATGATTCAGACGAGGTCTCAGTCTTCTATTACAAGCAGTACATTCTTTATTGGTTGAAAAGTTCCAGAATGTATGCTGTGCAATATTTCAGTTCTCATATATTTCCTAGTCTACGTCTCATCGAGATTAAATTGAATCTAGTGTAAAATGTATGTAAATTAAGCTTTAATTTAATCTAAAAAAAATTGTTGCTAGAAGGAAATCTTCCTATAGTTTTAAATCACTTCTTTTAAATCATTTAATTACCCTGTTTCAGGAGCGAAAAAAGAAGGAAGTAGCGAGAATGGTAATTAATTGAAGATAGGCAAGAAGCGAGATAAATTCTTTAGTGAGGACAAAATATAACATGATGAATACGCCTTACGCAGTAGGTTCTTTTCCAGTTTTAAGTTGAAATAAGGAAGAAGTGTGACAAGTTGATGAAAGAGACAGTCTCTGTAATATGAAAGAAAAAAAAAATTAAATCTTTTGATAGCCATATTGCTACTTTGCTCAAATTAGTTAACGAGGTTAATGATTTAATGGTATCTCGTTATTTCGATTACGGTAAGTCACCCTATCAATGGCATAATTTATAGCCTTGTTTAAAACAAAATTTTTAAAACAAGCTATTAAAATAGGTCTCTTCCAATATATATAAAAATTGATTGTTTCAAAATGATTTTAAGTAATTTCACTGATTTTAAGTAATTTTACTATTTTCATCCATCACGTTTCCTTAGCTCTCAAAAAGAGATAAGTGTTACACTGAATCTGCATACTTACATTCAAGCAGTGATCTTAGCAATGCTTTCTTTTGCAAAGTTTAAATGATTGCTTGATAATGGAGTCCACATAAAATCATCAAAATTTAAAGGTTTTTCAAAACATTTTTGATGAAAACGATGAGTTACCATTATTTATGACAGATAAGACATTATCCAAGAGAAATTTGAAACTGGGTTACTTTTCATGAACCTCATTGCTCGGCAAAAACAATGATAGAGGGATGTAAACAGAACATAGCATAATAATCATCGATCTGAGCAAGAATAAGTTCGAGTTGACGAAGCGTAGTTGTTTAGAGAATGACGTGTGAATTGTACGGGCTCGAGCATAAGCATCCACCACCCGCATATTTATTTATGCGCTGCAATAAATTTCACATTGTAATAGTGTACATTACATCGCGGCTTCCTCTATTCGCATCTGTTCGCACAGTTTTAAAAAACTTAGCAAAAACTGAATGCAGGGAAAATTTTTCCCAACAAAAGTATCTTTCTTCCTACGAATGTTCATCTTTCTCAAATTTAGCTGAAAAATTTTACGAATTCATTAAAATAATATTTCGTTTATTTGGATCCCACTTCTAGATTCGCTTTTAAGTGTATCCTTTCTATGGTAACTCACTTTCTGATGTCTCCTTTTCCTCCTTCATCTCGCCTGCATTTCTTCAACCTGCTGTGGAGTTGGTTTAGTACATGGCATCATATCATTTTTCAATCGGTTGTCAAAAACCTCTCTAACCTTCTTGGATATCAGGCAGTAAAATGTTCCATACAAAGCACCCCCTATTTCCGAAAATTTCTCCATCAAAAATATTAAAACGGATTGGTTGTTGAATTATTACATTAATTTACGATAACTTTTAGGTGTCTTGGCCATGTTTCAAAGTGCATTTATTATGTATTCAACTTTATTTTTTTCGAAGTAATGAATCTTTAGGAACTGCATAATACTTGAAGGGTTCTGCATTGATCTGTTATTGCAAAGAACTCTTAATTTGCTATTTTGTTATTTATCAGTGCCTATCTACTTCAAATGAGCTCCTTTTATTGACTGACTACTATTTTCAAGCTTTAGAATTTATGAACGCAAAAACATGATTAAAGTGAAAATATCATGATTCATTTTTCTATTTTACTATCTTCTTTCTATCTCTTGTGTAAAAGGAATCTATTTTTACACCGCTTTTAGTGTTTCATTCTGGTATATTACGGTATTTTTTTTGCGTTTTAGTTTTTTTGGACTATATTTTCGTCATTTATAAAGCCAGATAACCTGAATATACTATTCTAGAATGAAACGATAACAACTAGATAATGCTAAAGCATGATAGGATATGTCTCAGTAATATTCTAGAACCTTTAATCGAGATGAGAGAACAGCTGGTTCCATCGTTAATTAGGAAATTTGACGACATCTATTCTTGTTGCAACAACACACAATTTAGCATATTTAAGTCCATTATCATGTTATGGAAGAAGGATTATCATCTTAATTTTATTAATAAAACAATATCATAGTAATTAGTTTATTTAATTTAGATACGTTAAGGATTCTGAGCTTTCTAAAAACCTTTTCTTGGATTTCTTCATATCAATTAAACTTTCCGAACGAAAAATAGACAATAAGGAGGAACAGACTAATTCAACAGAGAAAGAAAAAAATAAGAGAAAATTAAAACTGAATTCTCCGAGGAATTATTCTGGGTTGTAAGTAGAAAAATTTTGTGGAAATCTTCCACTACAGTTTCAACAAATTATGTTGGAAAAAAACTTGATTTTAATTCTTTCTCTTTTCTTGAGAATAGGAGGAGAATCCTCTTTTTATTTGTCGTTGGTTGGAGGTTGCTAACTAGAGATTGGTCGGTTTTGGCTATTATGACTTGCTAGCTCAACGATAAATTTGTTTGGGTTTACACGACATTACAAACACAAAATTGTGCTTATAAAATGGTTTGGATCAAATGCGGAATACACAGGAATATCAAAGAATAACGAACACATGAAATCGAAGAATACGAACAAATATCTTAATGCTTACTGCAGTATCATATCTTCCTTTTGCGATTATCGTTCTCCTTTCGTTTCACCGTTGCTGTTTCTCGTACCTTTGACTGTGGTTCTCGTTGCGTCGAATTGTCTCTGAAACTGTTGTTTCTGCCGAATTACGTCAACTGCTGCTATCAAACTGTTGGACTATGTCGGACTGTATTTCCGAACTCAATTGAACTGTAACTGTCGAATTGAACTTGGGTTGTCGTTGAAACTCTTCGAGCAACTATTTGAATAACTCTCTTCCTATCTTTTGTATCCTTCGTCATATCTCCTCTTGATCGCTGACCTTACTTTGTTGACCAGTGAATCAAGTGCTTTAACAATAAATATCTTTATCCTTTCAACTTGTTGACCTCCTTATAACTTTGGTATACTATTAGACTTTAATGTTCCTTGTATACCATGATTTTTCCTTTGTTAACAATACTTGCCGCCTCGTCATTTCACCCTTTTAACATTCTTATTTGATAGATTTCCCCACGTACAACTAATTACATCTTTCGGCTTTCGCTGACTAGTCAGTAAAAATTTTTCCTCCTTTTTGATTCACAACATAATTTTATTCATAACTGATTTCTACCCAAATTCACTATCCTACTCTGAGTTAATAAATTATCTTACTTCAATATATTTATGATCATCTTTATTTCGTTTATATATGACTTTTCTCTTGTGGTCAACACTTCATGATGATTTTATTAAATTATTTTGTGGAATTTCCGGAGTTGAATTTGATTTTAATTTCAATCGAATAAAGATAATTCATTTAATTAACTCAAAACGTTATACAAGCTTACATGAAAGACGAAAGAGAAACTACGGAGAATGGTCGCAATAAACATAAATATTTTAGTGATTGCCACGGTATCTTAACATAACAGAGCCGCATTTTCTGTGACTCTCGGAAATAAATGGAAGGATCTGATAGTTGTTAATGCATTTTCTTTTGCATCATCGTAGCAGAATGATATTGTGCCTTAATGCTAACTAATAATTGGAGAGTTGAATTCTGTGGTGGTGGCGCCACTGTTCGCATCTGGTGAAGATAGTTCGCGGTTCCATCCTCGGCGTATTCTCTCTAATCTATTTCTCGGTTAAGGTATCAATACTTTGTATCCGCATTATATATGCTCATTTCATTAAAATTATGTAGATTTATAATTAGATTGAGCTAATGCAAGAAGATATTATTTTGCATGTCCGAGCTCCTTTTTCTACCTCAAATGTACATATAATATGAATGATATAGTTATTTATAGCAGAGATGGTACTATCAGACTTGGGTGAGTCTTGTTCACAAAAGGCGGAAAATCCAATTCAAAACAAAGAAAGTAAGTTCATTGGCGTATTTCTTAAAATGTATTAATTTGTATTTAGTTGTCCTAGAATTCCTTTGCATATGTTAATAACATTGATTCCAGAACAAAAGGACCTAGCTTATATGAAATTTTGGGTATTACAAAAGATGCGTCAGATGATGATATCAAGCGCGCTTACAGGAAACTAGCTTTGAAATATCATCCTGACAAGAATTTGGAGGATGATCCAGAGAAAACTGAACACGTTGGTTTTGACCATTTCGAGCTGATTTCATTTTGAATAATCGTAGCAATGGGAATTTTTAGAATTGATGTAATGTTTGTAGATTATTGTTAAGACATAACAAAAACATTCTTGCAGATAAATTGTTTTTCAGTTCAAAGAAATTAACCATGCACATGCTGTGCTTTCGGTACCAACAAGACGTAAAGTGTATGATGAATATGGAGACATGGGTCTGAGGTTTATGGAACAGTTTGGTGATGATGATGCGGCGATCGGTTTAGCTTTCAAACCCTGGTTTAAAGTTAGGCTTATTCTTAATCTAAAATAGCGAGGTGTCCATAGCGTTTATTTTTCAGAGCAAAGTTTTGAAGCGCTAATCTTCATTTTATATCTGATCACGATGGTATATACTAGAGATATTAGAAAATTTTTTCTTTCCTTTGATGGAATAGGCCACGTACCTAGAACCTGTAAACAAATAATGATTTGTTATGGCTTTTGCAGTGGGCATTCATGATTTGCGGACTTTCGACGTGTTGCTGTTTCTTTTTTGTTGCGGCTGCATGTTTTGTTGTAACTGTTGTTGCAATTTCTGCTGTGGCAAATATAAGCCAAAGGGATTTGATGAGGTCTGTTATTGTTTCTTTAGTAGATTGCATCGAAGTTTCTGTTGGGGTGTCTTATTTGAACTAGTAATGAACTGATCTTAGTTATGCAGGAAGGAAATGTTGGAGAAAGTGATGCAGAACAAGAGACAAGTGGAAGTGCTTCTGTGATTGTTGACCAACCAGAAGAATCGAATGTCTTATCGAAAAGTGTAATATACTATCAACTTTAGATTTTGGAAAATGACAGAAATAGTATTTCTTTTATTTTGATTTTACTAGATATATTGATATCCAGTTTTGCTTTTTACGTTATGCTTATATCTTTTTAGACTAAAAACGCTGAAAACCTGGAAGCCATTGAGAATTCAAGTGAATATTCAGTAAGTCATGCAAACGGTGAAGCTGATCATGGAGATTGAATATTCTACCTCGAGTTAGTATGCACAGTTAATCACGTAGAATGTGTTAACATCTTTTAGCTTGAATTTCATTTGCTTAATTCATGAAAAACGTTCTCAAATCTACGAAAAAATATTTTTTCTTTATTCTTCATTTTTGTTTATAGCAGTGTACTGTTTTTATTGCATTTCATCATTACAAAGTCTTTTTACTAATAATTTACCGGTTGGAAATATTTTAGAAAATCATGCTGTAAGACGATATTTGCTACAAAAAGTTTTGTGAAAGCCTTGAAGCAAATGCGAATTATATATTGGATGCTCAAAACAATTAAGAAAATTAAATTGCAACGGTTAGATAAATTAATTGTTAAAGTCATAATTTTATATTTTTGTAATTTAATGTTACTATTTCCTTTTGATGAAAACATATCTGGTCATCTTTTCATTGCTGTTTACTGCACAGACATAGTTTTTGCGGTTTTTTTTTGTTCCAGGTTACTGTTAATACTTGTGCCAAGTAAAATTTTTTCTCTATGTTGGATTTTTTCCCGCGTTTCTCTTTAGGCGTGTATTAAATGGTGATTTGCGGAGCGCTCATTTTCAAATAATTCATTGTGTTTACTTTCGTCTAATCGACAGTTGTATGTGTTTGTTTCTATTTTTGTCTTCGACTGGTAATGTGATAAAGCGAAGATCTCATTAAGCTTGTGATATCTGGATTTGGATCTAAAAAGAGGAAAACGCAGTTTGGGAAGATTAAACTTAAAAATAAAATTTCCCAGGTCCTACGGATATTTTTAGAATTGAGTCAATATGTGCCTACTAATTTATAAATACATCAATATCTCAGCTCCATCCAAGACTACTTTAATGAATGTGGTGTCTATGCGACTCTTTTTGTTTGTTGCTTGTTCCCAATTGCGTGTGCAAGAGGTAATGTATAATTCACTTCTTGTTCGAAAAAAATTTCAAAGATATTTTGCACTGTGGCGCTTTGAGTATTAAGCACTAGGTTTTTCATAGATTTCTTCCTGATTTGATGGATTCCTATGCTTCTGAAATACTTGCTTGAAAATATTTTCCTCATTAATTTGCTCATGTTCTCTGTAAATATATACATTATTAATAGCGGTGATGTTCTTTTCCTTGTTTTCTGTTAAATACTGCTCTGTGCTATAACCTTGTTCGAGTCTGGGAAATTAAAGTATCTTGAAGCTACAGTATGAAATACTGATTTATTCTTTTAAATTATAGATAATGAATTAAATCTTAGTAAATCATAATTTGTTGGACTTGTTCCCATATTAGTTTTTATGAATGGACAAGATACAATGTGGTGAGTGTTAATGGAAAAATTATTAGTGATACAGCTGAAAATAGTGCATTATATACACAGAACATGAGACGAAAGAACATAGTAAGTGTTTCATATTGGCGCTAATTAAGCGATGCGACAGTAAAGCAATGGAAAATATGCTTTACTAATGTAACAGTGAATAGAAATTGACCGATAGCACAACCTTCCACCTAGCAATAAATAGAAATAAGTAATAGCAGAACTATTTAAAAATGAATCACTGTGGAATTTTAATTGGTTTAAAACTGATATGTAATCTATTTAAACTTGGAAGCAGACTCTCCAATTGTAACAATTGACTCATCTTCCAGTTTTCAACTGCATGACTGCTAGTGAACATTGACATAAATACGTGCTCAGTTATTCTTTTGTTGCCTATTAATTGGTCAATTACTTTATCACTTGGTGTTGTTAAAGATATCTAAATGTTTTATGCAGTCGTTTTCAAAGAAATTGGCATTTTGTGACGTCTTATTTGTTGCTAGAAAGTTATGAAGATACCTATTTCTCTATAAATTCATATAGATATGGCGCTCTCACATTATGCATATGAATTTGCTATTGTTATCGTTGAAGTTATGGGTCCTGAATAGAGTTAATTTGCAACAAATAAACGATAAGGAAGGCATTTAATGATAATTTATATTACATAACACAATAAAAACCAAAGAATATCATGATAAAATAACTACTTTAAATTTCTTTCGTTTTGCAGTTTGGTAGAAGATTTTTATTCATCTTAGTCATGTTGTGGAGCAAGCTTAACATTTTAAATAACGGTGGCAGGAGTCAAGGTACAAAGATGGACGAGAAGAATGGTAAATCCCGAGTAGGTAAGCAAATGCGTCATAGTATTTTGAGCAGACGTTTCTTAGATTGAATGGTTTTCTGAATTTGAATTAATGGGGTTGGAGAATTTTGAAGTATCCAATGACAGTTAAGAAATAAATTTAGTTCTCATATTTTACAAATCTACCGACATTGCAAGGAAATGCGATTAAGCTCGGGAGCATTTATCTCAATATCATTTATTCGATCGGTAGTTTTACCAAAGTAGGACATGTTCTGGCTGTTAAAGCTTCATTCCTTTAGGTTTTTTCCACGTCGGCAATCTTATATGTCCTTACTCAGTGTTAGATAATCTTTGTTATTGGAAGGTTGCAGCGTACTTAGCTCTGTGACCATTGGCGCATCAGACGGTTTCAGAAAATTTCTTCTGTAGTTCTCACCAGAATCTTTTGGCTTTTGCGCATTTAGCGTCTCATTACTTACGTTAAAGCTGACATCTGAATGTAGCGCAATACGTTCAGGTGGTATGTTAACGACGCACTTCAAGAAATCCATTCCGATTGGTAATATTCCTAAATTTCAACAATTACCAAATTTAAGTAAATTTATTCGTTTGTAGTGACTTGAAATTTCCGATTCAAGGTCAGAGATGGTGGAACGGAATACTGCCAAATTAAAACACTTAAATAAAGAAAGCATAATTTTTTCGAAATATAGTTGTTCGCATAAGTACTGAACAATTTTGATTTACATTCTTGAGATCTTGCAAACACTTTCTATAAACACCTCGATCATATTGATCAAAATTGAATTTAAGGACTTTTCCAAGCGTGAATCTAACCATTTGCAAACAGATATTCGGATAGATAAGAAGTGCCAATGCAAGCGATGAACGAGCCGAGCATAGCCATTGTTCGAAATGGGAAAAACTGAGTTCCGAATGTCGTACCGTCTTCCTTGGTCACTTCTTCGTACATAGGATAATGGATAAATGCGGAAAGGAAAGAAGTGGTTCACCTCCGGATAACCTTAGCAATAATCCCACTGCAAATGAAAGATTTTTTTAATAGTAGTTCATCAAGTATTAAAGTATCCTATAATCCATAGAAGATATGCAACACGTTGAAAACATAGTGTCATCAGATACCTGTTGATTTTACTTAATGATCTTCTAGGAACTTATTCAATGTTCCATAGTTAACTTCAAGAAACTTGCTGTATAATCGTATCCAGAGACTATAATTTGGCAGGTTTCTTTCATTTATTCCAATAAATGGGCTAAATCTGTAATGAAACCCACCGACATAACCAATGACGGATCCATAAGTATTGGAATGTTTGAAATATACAACACACACAAGTTGCGGAAAAAGTATAACGTAGACGAGGTCTGCACATAGGTACCATAAACCATAAATGCTGTTTATTGTGAGTGCCATTAAGGTTGCTGAGAAACCAACTGCAACAATCGCAATACGCATCACACAGATCACTTCTTCTTCATGAGCCTGGAAAAAAAAAGAAATCTCGTCAAGAAGTTACATTTTCTTAGTGCGATAAATGAAAGACTTACATTAGGCCGTATGGCTAACTTCCATATATTATGTGCAAACATGGATGCTGCTGAGAGTACCGATGAATCAGCGGATGACATTACTGCAGCCGAAACTGCACCAAGTCCTGAAATTTATCTGCAAGTGTCGAGTGATAGTTTTTCAGATCTTAATCCGGATGCAAATCTTAACAGAGCCGCTTAAATTAGTTAATATTGAATGTTGAACTTACCGATGAATGCAACCCACTTGGGAGTAAGATACTGAAAAACTAGCGGCACAACCATGTTTGTCTGCTCTGCAGGAATTGATTCACTTTTGTGCCATTGTTCCATGGGTTATAGTCGGTTAACCTCCAATCTGTGAATTTATTACTTTTGAGTTACTTTATTTTCCCATAAACAACTGCTGAACGAAATTAGAGTAATCCGGGTCGGCAAAATCTTGACCAGTAATAATGGAAAGATTGTGTCTAAGCCTTTCTCAAAAGGTTAATATAGGGTTACTGTTTGACTGTGCTATAGACTGGTGAAGAAATGATGTGCAAACTGCAACGAAATACTGTAAAGCTGTAAGTTTGTATAATTCAATATAAACGACTCAAATACTAACCAGTATTTCGAGCAATAGCTCCGATTAAGGCAGGTGGTATAGCCATCAAAATACAACCGATACCCGCCACAAATGATAAGTTCTGCGCACCTGACGATGATTTCGATGATAGTACTCTTTGGAAATATACCTTGAAATTGTGTGATTCTGCTTTTTGTCTGCCTAACATGAATCGAAAACAAAAGTCAAATTTTAAAAACTTGTGTGCTCCAAGAAGCACATTTGTAGAAGCCAAAGGACAATTAGAGTAACAGTTATTGAACCCTGGCTTTAGGTCCAATAAAACTTTCTGTTTTGGATTTAGAAATTAAAAGTAAATAATAATCTGCTATGGAAACCAGCCTGCCAGGGATACCACCAAAATGAGCAGCAACATGCAGTCTATCCAGAGTGTCGTCTCCTTAAAGCCACCAATGGTACCAATCCAGTCCGCTGCATTTCTTGATATATCTTTCGTTTTGTCTTGCAAAAGTGATGCCGGTACACAAACCCACTACAACAGGTTATCACACAGCTTTTTTCTTTTGTTGAAGTTTTAGTGTTTTTATCAAAAAGATCTCAGACTGTAACAGCAAATCATTGCGACAATTCCGGCCATGTTCGTTCCTTGGCTTTCAAAAGAGGCAATACCAACCGTTGGAACCTTATCTTGAATTTGTCTGCCAATTGAAGTGCGATAATTCCAATTTCTGGTTATTACTAATCAATATATGCATAATTGTTTTCAGTTTGTTTGCTTTTATAAAATTCATCCAGGGTATTGTTATATCTATTACTAGAATCAAATTTATGACTTTGAAGAATTTCTTAGAAAATTTTTTGTCTTAATCTGGTCAACAACGAACCAAACCGACGAATATGCAAAACAATTGTACAACATCGGTGTATGCAACAGCGTATAAACCACCAGTAAAAGTATAAAATACAGCAATTATTGCTGATATTATTACTGACAATGTCATATCTATTTCGAGAATCACTGATAATGTCGCTCCTAAAATCGAATAGTGAAGAGTACTTTATAAAAATAAAATCACTTGCAGTGCTCTCTTTTTGGAAAATAAAAGATTCCTTTAAAACATGCAATTAAATTTCAAAATTTCATAATTTGCAAACTAACCAAGGGCTGATAGAATCGCTGCCGTCCAAAAATACTTCCCCAAGAAGAGCAGGAATGAATAACAGGCCACCAACCCTTTGACCATACTTCACCTATAAAAGCAAAGATCTTAATCTGTAAACTAAAATGTTTTGGAATAAATTGATGGAATTTAACTGAATTTGATAAATCCAGAATTTTCTATGGAAATGAAGAATTCCACATCCAAAAATTTGTAACGAATTACATAGCATCCTCAAAAATACCTGGAATGGGTCCAACATTGTGATATAACCTTCATCACGCATCTTTTTCGCAAAAAGTATGCCACCAATGACTAATGATAATGCATAACCGAATGGCGCTTGACACCCTAGAAGACCGCCATTGTAGAGAGCTTCTGCCGTACCATTAATATAAGCTCCACTAACCCAAGTTGCTGCAAAAGATAGCAGCAACAATTAATCAAGTCGAAATAATACTTGTTGATAAGGAAGTAATGATTCAGATTGTTAAGACCACAACATTTATCAAAGAAAATGGTATGAAGTATTCTCATTGTAAATGAGATTCAATGGTTTTAATTTGTTAATACTATGAGTTCGTGCAGATTTCGGTATTCGTTTCTTTATTGGTAATCTAATTAAATTTTAGAGATCGCGATCAAGAATATATAAGTTGACTTGTTACACTATTAATTTAATTTCCGTTTTCCATTTTCTACCCAGGATTGTTGAAAGAATTTTTAAAATCTCGGTCACTATATTCATTAATCATATTTTTTCATAACTTGAATTCTCTATTTTATATTTTATATATAAAATATAAAACCTGAAAATCATATATAATTATATATATACATTGAAATTGTCAGCAGCTTGTGAAAATCATATTATTTTAACTTATAATTATAAAAATTTTTTCCGACTACATAATCGTTTCATTTTTGATTTTATCGGTAAAGAGTGCATCATTTTGAAACATAAATTTTTCGGACTAAAATAGTAGATCTGAATCAAAGAGATGGATGGGAAAAGATGGAAAAACAGTTCTCTGATTCATACAATCCTTCAAAAGAATAATGGATTTTGCAAGATGTCGTGGGAATCAGAAAATGAAAATGGAATGGACGACAGTTGAAGATCGATTACAAATTTTGTCAATAATGAGGATTATTTTTAGAAATTGTGCAGAAAAAACTCAGAAAGAGTTCTGAAATGAGATGTGATTGTTTAACCAGAACATTTCTGAGTATTGTAATATTTGATGGCATGCCTAACGTTTGTTTTTCATGTTTAAATTAAAATCATCAACAGCTTTTCATAAATTTGCTTTCATTCCACTTGATAGAAGCAAGTACTATTAGCACTCATTAAACAAGATAGGATTGATTTCTCACACGAAACCAATAAATAATTCTACGCTTGATATATTTGCATACATCCTTCAGCTTTTTTTTGAGGAATTATGTATTTTCCGCTATACTATTGTTCAAAATCTTGAATTAATTGAACAGATGTAAACTCTTGCCTTTACTTCTAACTAATAGAATTAATACTCCACGTAATGGCGTATTTCTTAGTCAAGATTTTAATTATATTTCAATGCACATAAGCTCTGTGAATGCTAAAATTTCAAGTGATCTCAAACTGTCTTTTAAATATTTATAATATTGGCCATTTTCTTAAAAAATTCGTTTCAACATATTCTTCACATTCTAACGTTGTCAGTGGAATTCATTTTAACGTAACGAAAAAAAAAAAAGCAAGTATAATTAAATTGATTACTTAACATATACTTCAGCACATCACTGTTCCAAATCACCACCAGTGTTTATTTCCAAAAACCGATGAGGAAAAATTGTAATCTTTAAATCCTCAACATTTGTTTTACGCATCATTATTTTCTTTTCATCGTTTCAAAAGTCTCACCAGTTCTTCAAAATTTTTACTGCAAGATTTCTCTGTTCATTAATTAAAGAGATTACTGAAGTTTATTTTCAGTGATATAACTAGTTTTATCAGTTTTTGCTATCATATTTCTCCTTTCGCACTTTAAATCTAAAATTATCCTATGAGTTAATATGCCTGGAAAATATGAAAATATATTGCTGACATTCAAAATGTGTAAATTCAAAAAGCAGTGCAAATAGTAAGTTGTTTGTTGCGGAATAGAAGAAAATGAAAACTTGCAGTGGGGAAGATGGAAAAAGGAATGGACCATCTATATGATAGAAATGTTGATTAATCATGCTTAAGTTATATTTCTGGATGCATCCTTGATTTTCACCTCCCAGAATCATTCTATCCATTCATGATGGTATTTGCTCCTACGGCTGCTGTTGTTACGGCAAGCAAAGATAAGAATAAAATCGTAAGAATTGATCGTTTGGAGTTGAATTGTTTTCCCATGAGATATTTAAGATTCTCTAAAGTCATTTACCACAAATGCTTTCCAAAAGTTCAATACTAACCAACTAAAACATATGTATGCTATATCTATATACACATCTTGAAGCAAAATCCACTTCATTTTATTTCAACTTTCTGCGAAGTCCGAATATTTCCCATTCTAGATAAAAGTGGCTTATATCAAACTTTTTACATTAAAGTAACCAGAATTTTTGAACAATGATCCGTATAGAAAGTTTCAATAATCTGCCTTTGAAAAACGTTCAGGAAAGCAAAGATATTTTGGATATACTGCCTATTCATACAGCAGCAGTTTATTTAGAAAATGAATGAATTCTCAGTTTGGTTTAGAAAAATAAGGAGTGTGAGGAATAAACACCAAGATGATGAACGATAAATAAAACTTGAATTCGATAAATATGGCTGCATTTAATTATATACTTTTGGATAAATGAATGAATAAATGAATAGATGGAATATTCATAAGAAAATTAAAATGAATGCAATCAAAAACTAATTTTACAAAGATTATTGAAATTGCAACCTTCTCTTCGACACACGGACATTCTCGCATAAACTGACATTCATATATTTCTATAAAATTTATCATTACTATGTGCGGGAATATTCTCAGGATTGAATGATTCACTACATCCACAGCCTATTACATGAAAAATATGCTTTCATAGAGTGAACTTCAAAAAAATTCATGGTATTGAAATAAACATTCTCAGTTACTGTAAAAAAATTTTTCGACTAAGTTCCTTTTGAAATTTTCAGTTTACATGAGAGGTGTTTATCAGACATGATATCGATAAGTTTCTGAACAAGTTTTTGAATCTCAGTGCTTGGTTTGATAATTCCTAGTACTTTTAGCGAATTGATCTTTCTGATCAAACACTAACTTTATGAAATAAATTCAAATGTCTTAATGATAACTCTGAAGTGAATTTAAAATTTTTCATATTCTCTGGCTATATTATACAACAATACTCCGGGCAGCGAAAACAAAATTGTAAAGATCTAATTTGTATTTCTTTAAAGGACAAAAAAATTATTACATGTGCATAATTTTAACAGCGGAATAAATCAAAGTTGCCAGCATGCATTTTTTTTTCAGAAAAACCACTGGCTTTTTCATACAACGAAATTTATATTTTCATCACAAAAATCGAAATTTTGAAGCTATAACGATCCTTGATTGCTTGTAAAATTTGATAATTTCGAGATTTTAGGAGGCACAAAAGGTTAGCAATAATGAATTGGTGTATGAAATTATGTTAATTGTTATGCTTAATTTAATTTCATAAATATTCTCAAACGTTTGAATATTCGAAATATTTACCAGTCATGGTGAAGATACCTACTAAAGTACCAATATTTCGACCTGCCAGCATAACCTCTTCGGTTTGTTCGCCATCAATTGACATTGCGTTGACATCTTTCGCTTTTCGACCAGCCCAAATACCGACAACAAGAATTAAGAGATAGAAAATATAATAGCCACAATGCCCAAATAATCAATCATTTTTTAAATCTAGTGTTGACAATCAAGAACACCAGTTCGGCATAATCATTTAATTCTTCCTGCCATTGCTTTCTTCCTCGGATATAGAATTGTTTTATCGTAAGTTCAGAAACAGATTTACACAATTTTTGTATTCATTTATATCTTCAAAGAACAGAATCTTTCAATAAATCAGTCCTGAAATTCATTTCTAAATAAGCAAGCAATAGATTGCAAGAATCTATGACGTGTTTAAAGTCATTAAAACTTTGCTTGATAAATCTTTTGCTGAAATTAGTTAATTTAGCAGCGAATTTGCAAACCAAAATGTTCCTGATGTTTTCAATGAATACTGGAAAAATGATACAAAATCATTCGGTACTTCTAAATTGGACCGGATTCTTAGTATGCCAATTTGCAGATAATATATAAACCTACAATTAATTTATATTCGGCTTATACTAAAGAAAATTGAAGATAGCGTGATGCACTCTATAAACATTTAGAAGCAAATAATCAGTTCTACATGCCTTTTATCAGCTTCAAAATCTTTCCATTTAGCTTTTTTCACCCTGTGGTTTAAACACATGGATCTCTTCATATGTTGAGTATGCATGTCTCTTTTCAAGCAATTCAGGAGCGAATTTTATAAAAAGAATACCTCAGCTCATGAAAAGTTCGTAATTATTGTTGAAATAATAGCTGGCTAACATTTTCAAATTCTGCACTTCCCATTTGATTAAAATGGGAAATGTTTCCTTTCCTCCTAGCTTTTGGTTTTGAGAAGTAAAATACTGATCTTGGTCTTAAAACGATGAAAGTAGAAAAAATTGTTAACCAAGGATTATTCTGAAAGAATGATGTACCTGTCGATTTTAGCAAAAGTTTTTATTTACCCAAAAGCTTACGTCATCGTATTGATATGTAAGATAAAGCTGAGCATGTCAAACCACATCGAGTTGTGCTAAACGGTAATAGGTTAACAAAATTGGTAGTATTTTTGTTTTCATTTATAATAAATTAACAATTTCATTTCAACTTGCATAGAGCAACATTACTTCACTTCTGCAGGATTCGTCAAATATGGAGGAAGTTAATTAAATCCGATAAGCTCAAAAGCAAAATAAATAAATATCATTTTGATCCGCGCATTGAGACCATTTTATTCGTTTCAAGATAAAAGAAGCCTGCGATAAACAATTCATATTGAAAGGAAAATTGATTAGTTGCTTAGATACATGAAAAAGAAAAAAAATCGACGAAAAGAAATTCCTGAATTGTACATTTATTTACTGGGTAGTATGGATTAAAAAACATGAAAATAATTAATTTAATCCAAATGTTTCTCTGTTTTTTCCTGCTAAATCGTTAGTGGACAATTTCCGGAAATAACTTTGTAGTTGTAGTATAAAATTCTGCAAATTTGAAAATAACGGAAAAAAATTAATGCGATAGTATTATTAATTTCGTGTGAAAGTTCAAAACCTTTATAATCAAGAAAGGGCCTGATGGAAATTTAATAAAGGGATTCCTTGAAAGATACAAATTCACGGAACATTCAGATTAGTAATGACAGTTATACGAAAATACTGTACTTAAAATAATTTGTCCAATTTCTAGCGTTATGCATTTATTATTCGTATCGATTGCATTATCAGAAAAACTGATAAGTAACAGTTATTGAATTTTCAAATTTAAATAGCCGATCATAGCAGCTTTAAAAAAATCACAACTGCTCTGTTTCATGTTTAGCTAATTTTATAGCAACATTCTGGATGCTCCTTGAAAATTTGAAAACTCCTCAAGGAAATCGTTGAATGAAAATTTTTTGGAATGACTTGTGAAGAGAGGATTGCGGAGGTGAACAGAAATAGTCATCGCATCTGTGTCCATAAATGATGGCCTAACTAAAAGCAGGCTTCGACGTCCCAAAGAAAGGGACTCTAATGAGGTGAAGCTTGAACTAGTCCCTTGAAGCCAACGCTCCGCCTTCTTCTTTTATCCAGCTCTTTCTTCTTTCCAGCGTGAATCTCATTCGTTGTTAAACTATTCTTTGTTCATACCATGGGATGCATACTACTACTGCTTGCTCACTTTTTAGGTACCCTTACCACTAGTGAGATGCTATTGCTGCTGCTGATGCTGCTGCTACTACTACTACTGCTGCTGCTGCTGCTACTGCTGCTGCTGCTGCTACTACTACTGCTGCTGCTGCTACTGCTACTGAGAAAGAGTGAAATACCATTGACATGAACGCTAGAAGATTGAAAGAAATACGCTAAAATGCGGCATTTAATTCACACCCTTGTTGTTTTTCATTTGATGAAAAGGGAACTAATTTCGGCTCTTGCTTTGAAAACTTCTTTGTCTTCACGGTAAAAATTATTCACACCTGCACATTTCTTTCTGGGTATCACTTATGGAAAGAGAGGTAAGAGATAGTACGACTATTGTCATGACTCAGGTGTGACCTGAACATTTCCGAGGACATTATTTCTTTAGCCTAAAGTAAGAAAATTCGAAGCACGTAAAGGAGAAAAAGTAACGGTCGGAATGAAGAGGAGGAGGGAAGAGGAAAATCTGTGCGCAGCAAGCGCAAGAAGTAGCAAACAGCAACGAAGATTAAGAAAATAAACGGCCTCAGTGATGATGTATCCCTCCTTTTGGCTATTCCAATTCAATTATTCCATTCGATTCAACAGCATTTTAAAATGCTTCTTCTATGCAAAGTTGTTTATCACTTAAAAAAATCGTTTGTTATCGCTGTTTAAGAACGTCCACCAGTTTTTAACTAACGATCCCAGTTACTTAAACCTTCCCCATTCCTTTTATTTGACTAAATTTCAGAAAACATGTTAATATAAGCCGGATTTCACTTTAACACACTACGAAATTCTAGTCCCAACTTCTAATACGCTATACATGCTGACTGTACTATCAATCTGTGAACTTAACATTAAATCTTCTGATCAAAATCAAAAAAAGTACGCAAGCAACACTCCAAAATTCTCCTGTCTTTCTTCATCAGACTCTTCGAATAATAATTATTCGATCAAAGTCTTTTCATCATAGTAAACAAACATCATATTTCGATACACAATTTTGTTTCATTGATTTCTTTACATTATATTTCACGGCTAAATTTTTATTAAACTCTTGACCACATCTGACACCCTTTCTATGAGCACAAACTATATGTTCAGTATATGCTGATGTAATGAACATGGTTACAAGGTTGTTTAAATCTTTAAATATCGTCAGGAATCGTGAATTTTTTGTCGATTAACAGCCTTGAGAGAGAAAAAACACGTGTACGTTTATATATATATCATAGACGGTCAAGCGATAGAATTCCTCACACGCACAGATAATAATTTGGTATTAATATGAAAGGAACTGTTCATATACGAAATATATATATGATCCAAAGTTCAAAAGATTTACATAAAAACTGTAAAATGACGGGGAAAGATATCATAATGAAGGAACAACAACGAAGGACTCTATAGTTTCGAAAAAAATTCAAACAAGCTGATTGGAATGCAACTGGATTGCTGAGATAACAAGCATGACCTGCCAAAGGTATTCTCAAGAGCCTGAAAGAAAAACTGAAGCAAAATGCTTACATCTGTTGGGAGGAAATTGAAATTACAAAGACAAATAGGCATAACTCTAAAAATGTTCTTCATTTCAAATGATTATCGAAATTCTGGCACTCATCATTTGGATTTCAAGTCAAAAAACTTATTTCTAAGTCCTGTTTCGATGGAAATATAGTGAATATGAAGGAAAAGAGGATGAGCCAAAAACGCAAATTTAAAAAAACTGAAAATTTACCTAGAGTTGGATAATCTACTTAGATTGGATGCAGCACTGGGTCCTAGACTGGTGTCATTTTCACCCCACATCACCAGTACTGGTGTCCTGATACTTCCAGGGGCTGCTGGTATCACATTTGTGTTTGATAATGCAACTGCAATAACGCAAATTATTCGACTTGTTCCAAGCAGTGGGACAATATATTGTCCGGCCATACTATGCCCAATAACTATGACCTGCAATAACAAAAAAAATCAACCTGACAAGCAAACTTAATTTATTAACGAGAAAATTTAACTGGATTTGACGAAACTCAACAAACATTTTTGAATCAAAATATCCTTTTCTCCTTTTTCTCAAGAAAAGAAATTACAGTTTCAAGTTCAAGGGCATGCATAACTAGGGGATTATTTCGGCTTTTTCGGAATCCGGCACTGTAGGTCCACCAGTTTTTCCACAACCAGGCATATCAAACGCCAAGCATCTATATCCAGCAGCAGAAAAAAATCTGGAAGAGAATTACACAGTTCTGTTAATCTATACTGAACTCATTCATAAAACTGAATGGCTTTCAAGAAGCTTGATACCCTCATATAGAAATACCAAATGTAAAACTCATCAAGAATCCAATATCTCAGAACAACCTGCATCGTGGAATTTTCTAGCCACGTCGATGATGAAAATGACTGCCCATGAATTAACAGAATTGTTCCTTTATAAGCAATTTCCCGAGGAGGAACCGTTTCCCGAAAAAATATTTCGTATCTCTGGAAAAAATATTTCTAGGAAACATGAAACTAGGATTAGACAATGAAGAAAAAGTGGATTAAAAAATGAAGGGAATAAGAAATACTTTTTTAGATGTAAAGTTCTAAAAAAATGAAAAAATAAAAATAAAAAGTAGTTCATGATGTCATTTACCTCACGACTGCAGCTTTTAATTCCTTAAAAACTCGCGGAAAGAATCAAGGAACCCACAAACTCTAGGGTCGACCATCAACACACTTCACATTACGTTAACCAGACAAAAAGCATTTCGTGTTATAACGGCATCATATATATGAACAGGGAGATTTTTATAGACTTTTTCCCGAGTTAGTTAATCTCAAGAACCCATCGAATTTGAAATATTCAAAGCAACACAAAATCGCTTTGCAAACAACTTCAAAGATAAATGATTTTTAATCGATCACTTCTTCGTTTTCGCTGATTAAGATTTCAAAGATGCTTGGAAATGAAAGAAAATGCTATTTGAACAAAGACATGTAAGCATGCTCAGATTCCCACTTTACCTTTTATTTCATCATACTTCCACCTAAACTGAAACAACCATGCCAATCTGTAAACCTAGCTTTCGCTAATGTCAAAATTGTTGAGAAAGCAATCCGGCACTCCCAAATTTGCAAGACACAGCTAGAATGGACTATTTCCATTACATTCGTTAAATTTCAGTTTATTGACATACAATCATTTTAAGGGTTATCTTTATTAGTGATCACGTCTTATCAGGATTTTAGCGACCAATAAGTGACAGATACAATGTCTTCAGACTTGGAGATTCTAAAATATAAGCATAGGAACTTACTCCAGCAAGAAAATTTCCTTCAGTTGGTCTGACTGCCTTCGAACACCACAATATTCTCTCCGGAATCGGCTTTCGGAAGTCAGCTGATCGTACGGTAGGGAGTGTATAAGTATTCATAAACTAAGTTTAAGAATAATTCATATGCTTTAACGTTTATGAAATTATTCTCAAAACTTAGTTTAGATATTTATATACACTTTATAGATCAAATGAATCAAACTCTCTCTAATTGATAATTTAGTGAAAATGAATTGGAAAAAGCTTTCAATAAGGTTAGGAATGAACCAATACCATCAAGACAATATTGCGTGCTACTACATATTATAAACAGCTGCAGGCTATACATTCGTGGTCATCCTTTTATTTAATAACTTCTTCAATGAGATCCAGAATTAAGCAACACAGATAGAAGCAAAACACTTAACCAAATAAAAATCATCGGAAAAGCATACCGTGGCAGTAGCCTCCTACCAGTAAGATTTTAAAAGATCTAGTGAAACGGAAGTACAAACTGAATGCTACTATGTGTTTGGAGGTTCTTTAACCATTCGTTAACGAAAAATCGCAGAGGTATTCCGATGAAAGGTATAATGATAGAATTTCTACAAATATCTCATTAAGTAAAATAATTTTTATCTCCCTGAAAATCCGACAAATCCTGACGCAATTCCAAGTAATTATAAACTCCACATGAGGGATTTGCTTACATAGTACAATGTATTTCTGTATGTAATTTATTACAGTTCAAAAGACTGAATTTGTTTACTAGAAAATAATAGAAATGAAGCAATAATGAGTAAATTCAATCTTCGCCAAATTTTTGTCTTGAATCTCTAACCAATCATTTAAATTCTAAAATCTAAGGCTTATTACAGTAAACCAAAACAAAAAGTATGTATTGAAAAGCGGTCCACATTATTTCAAGAAAGAGTGTAAAGAAATTAATTACTAGATATTATGATTCCATCGCCACTTCCCTTTCATATAATCAGGCGCATAAAGCAGAGAGGTACATGGATGCTGGCCTTGCACTTCACAAATGCATTCCCTCTTACATTTCCTGCCAAACAACGCTTGGTCAGTCCTCAATATTTTTCCCAAACGTTCTCGCCTCAATGAAACTTTCGTTTTACCTAGCGTTGTTCGAAATATTTCCTCAATTTCTTGTCGGTTTTTGCCTTCTAAATCGAACAGCACCTCACGGCCATCATCTGCAATTCTCCATTTCACTAACAAATCAAAGGAAATTTTGATGTGATTTCTTTCTTAATCTCTCGATTCATTCAAAATTGTCAAAAACAAAGAAAGAACATTTAAACTGTATAACGTATAATCATAGGGCAGCACCAATGCATGTAATAATAAGTAATTATAGAACAAAAAAAAGGAAAAATGGACACCCTTTCAATCAAAGTAGTAGTATGTAATGCTATTTACAGCAAACTGTGTTCAGAAAATGAAGGCCAAAAATAATCACTAAAATTTTTAAATCTAACCTAAAAAGCCTTCCCAAAGGGTACAACGCTGATGTTTGTAAACCGCACCAGCTGAACGTAAGGATTGTTGTATTGAAGCTGAGCCCAGTGCCAAAAAACAAAATCTATAACACCCTTATGTCGTCTATCATCCAGTGGAAATTGTTTATAACCAATGGCAAATATCTAAAAAATACATAAACAGGCGAAATAATTGACGTTAATCTGAAATGATGGAAATCGTTCATGAATTTCTTTTTTCGGACATATAAACCTTTTAATTATATAAATTAAATATATAATTGGACAGAAAGAAAAAACCAACCTTTACGCGATCCCTGAACTGTATTGTACCTTGTTGAAGATAGAGATAAGTACGCCTTAATGGTACTGTGCCAAGTTTAAATGACATCAGAAGAGACAATCCGCCTTTAGCAATAGTCCAGAAATTACTCGCAAACGTTCGGACGGCACGCCTGATTTGAATTGCATTTAACATATAGCAAATTTTTCTCAGTAACACAAAAACTTTTGCTTCTATTCTACTTAAAATTACACCACATGCTATTCAGTGTTAATCAGTCAGATTACGGAATTTACTTATTTCAATTTCTCCCATAAAAATACCAAAAACTAAGGAATACTTTCTTATTCGGTAGCATTAAATTATATCAGTTGCAAACAGCTTTTTAAAATATCCGCACAAACAAATCGAAAAACAATCTGTAAAATAGATGAAAACGATGAAAGATTTCTTTCCATTTTCTGTAATAAATACTAGAAAATCTTTCATAAATTTTGACCAAGATATCTCACGAAGAATGAAAGCGTCTAAACAACATCAAATTCATATATATTTCCGAAATTTTAACCGAATTAACAAGAAATACACTATTTATGTTAAATATAACAAATTAATGATTAGACCATAGATAATGATCACAGAACTAAATCTAAGAGAATTCAACTGCGCCATGATTAGGGAAAAATTAGGTTGTCACTAATATTTCACAAATGCAAAATTGGAAGCGTAATTATGTCTACTGGAACAGTTCATCCATACGTCGTAACCATAACTCAATATTATTTGCATAATAAGATTGTTTCATAACAGAATATGCGAGGACATCAGCCAGTGTTGCAGCGACATTTGGAACCAGATAATTGTGATTACTTAAAGCCATACTCATTCGACGACATAAACTATCCTCATTATTTCTATTTGAGAGCACATCATTTATTAACAACAACCAATAATCTATATGAGTACAGATATCTGGATAATCCGGAGTTGTTGGATATAGTGAGGTCAATACACCAAGTAATTTCCAAACTGAGATATGCCCTGACAGTTTTGTGCCATTTACTTCTGCAACTAAGCTTTTGCCTGCAAGAAAAACATTAATACATAAACAACAAAATCAAACTAAAACAGACCAATTATAGATTTATCTAAATTTCACATTGAAAAAAAAATACATTGTCACTATAAGCATGAAATAACGTATCATTTTTGAAAACTGAAAGGTTCAGATTAAAAATTCCCAATTTGCTTCCTTATTTAGTCGAAAAACATCCACACGGAAAAATTGCAGAAAAATGATATTTTGAAAAAAAAAAACTGCTTCAACAAATACGTTTCTCTGCTAGAAGGTAATTTCCACTCTCAATATAAACAAAAAAAGAAAAACAAGTTTCCATTTCTTCAAATGCATGCCAGATGCTTGATACAAATATGAAATGAGGCCCAGCATTTCAAATACTACGCTGCATCATATAGTGGTGACATTATTGATATGTTTATGCAAATAAGAAATCAAAAAGTTACGACTGCTAGATGCTTGCAGCTTAACAGTACATATTGGTGTATTGATCCCATCATTTAATCCTTCAAACAATATAGAAGCTCGGACACCAATTCTCGCTAAATTTTTCAACCAAAGTTCCTCAGTATAGCCAAAAAAAGTGTGATCATATTCACGGGATATTCTACAGCTTCGAAAACAGATAATGCTGCAGGATAATATAAATCCATCTCTTGCACTGATAAAATACTGACTTTATTCTGGAAACTAAATCGTATGAATTCTTCAAATCTTTGTTTTGATGACCACAAATATGAAAATATAACTGCGGAATTGTAAACGACAAGGTATTACTGAATTTAACTATAAATTTGGAATAGATTGTGATTAAACTTGAAGATGTTTCACCTTTCTAAATGTAAACTGCTGCTGCTGAACATTGCGGAGCATGTTTGGTTCTGTGAATGTTGCCTTAATTTTTACTGATGAAAAACTGCTTACTAATGCCTTATTCAAATGATCAATAAATGCTGTAAGCTCTTCAATGAGTTCCAGTTGATGTGCATTGATAATTTCCTTCAAACTTTCGCCAATAGCAGATTTGACACTACTTGTAATATTTCCCATGGATTCTGTAAATACGATTGGTGAACAGAATTCTAAAATACAGCAAATGAATTTTGGATATTCCATTACGTTATACGTCAGCTGAACAATCACCAAGTAGGATAGCACGACGTGAGAAATTCAAAATGACAAATAATGTTTCTGGAATTTGTATGTATAACGCACCACTATTTTGATCATAATAACTCTTTACTGAATACATCACATTCGGCGGACAAATATCTTCGTAGAAATTCAGGTACGGTTTGACAGTATATACCCGTTGCATTGTTCTCGTAAAGACGACCTGAAATCAACCTCTGTTCTAAAACACCAATAGAATGTAACAAAAACAAATGCAACAGTCTCCCAATCCAATAAAGCAGAAACAGTGACCATCAAACTCCTCAGCACTCTCTAGCCATACCATTGTCACTGCCCACATGTCATCACTTCTAAATCATCTCTTCGCTTTTGCAGCTTTTCCAAATTTTTGAATCCTCAAAGTTCATATGCACTTTTTTTGAGATTTGTGCCTTTCTTATTTGTGTGACGAATTTGACAAGACTAACCGTCACTCATAATGATTAGATATAAGAAGGCTTGAAAAGATCGGAAGATAAATGTAGTGCAGCCCAGAATTCTGTGAACTCGACCTGCGGCCCTTTAGAAAGTCGCCCGGTATCCCCCATGCCTCCCAATCACTCAGTCACCTCTTTTCCGTTTTCCTCTCCTTTTTTTTGCCTATGCATCTATTCGTCTTCATCGATATGAATAGTGCTCGGGGAATAAATTTTGCTTTCTGTGCTGTCATTTGAGACTATTTCACTAGTTATATCTATCTCTTCTCAGAAACTGCGTGGTACCTTCTAAAATGGAGATCTGTTTCTTTGCTGCTGAGTACTGTACATCAGATTTTCAAAACATCTGATTTTCAAACTTACATCAGATTTTCAAAACATTGTACAGAATGCATCACAAAGCTTGCAAGCATTGCCCGTTACAAATCGACTGTGCCTTGACCCTCTTCCATGTCAGCATGTAAATAAATGTGTTAAATAAATGTTTATATATAGTGGACACCACTGTTTCCTTGTTCATACATCACATATGAGTCTTGTTGTAAAATAAGTTTTGGAAATACTACAAATAACTCAATTAAGGATAGTTCCTTTTCTGGTCATATTATCAAACAAGCTTCACTTACACTTCATTGCCTAGATGAATATGTATTTTAAATGAGTCGTAGCATACTTTAGAGGGTTATTTACCTCGCAGGACAATCATGTTCGAATCGCTACATTATTTTCCTAGCAAAATTTGTATTTGTTATTTCTGAGGAGAATTAAAGAGTGGAAAATATTTTAAGAATTGCTCTCTAAACGCATTTCTTGGGCAAGAAAAACAAGACATACGCAGCTATCTGATATATCAAATAACCAATATCGAGTTTCGTGTGTCACTATGTTTTTGCTTACCTTGTGAATTTTACAATTTGTTCTTCTGCGAGACAGATTTCAATCGTGGATGTGGTCCATTGGCCATTTTATTGCAGCATTTCTTTGAGGTGTTACATTTAATTAGCTTATCAGCACCATGTTTATTCAGAGACAGTACTTCTAAACGTTTCTGTTTTCAAGATAAAATCAATGCAAGAACGTTTCTGTTCTAGATAAAACCACTACAATAGCGTTTCTGTTTTCAAAATAAAACCATTAAAAGAAAAATCTGTACAAAGCAGCAAGTGAAAAAATAAAAGGACACTTTAAATATAATTATAATATTTTTATATGTCTCCTCACCCAAGTTTTTATACATCGTCTTCGAAATTTTCGATGAAGAAGTTATTTGAAAATGCTTAATGCGACTTATCATAGAAGAGATTCACTGAAGCCATCCCAAATTTTCATTTAAAAATGAGGGAAAAATTCTGAATAACAACGAAATGAATGAGGCCTGTAGTAACAATCACTAAATTTTGCAATCCAAAAATAAGAGAAGGCACACTACCCTGAACAAATCATCTTCCATTAGCCTTCATTAAAACTTTAAAGAGCGACCACAATCATTCGAGCTGCTTATTTTTAGAAACTAATTAAAAGAAAAAGAGAAAATTAGAAGAGAATATTTCAGATGAAAGCACTATTCCAGAATTATAATGTTGTAACAAAGAGATCGTCTTCAGGAACTTCTTGTGACGGTGCCGGTCGCAGAAGCGCACGAGCTGAATATCTGTTAAAATCTCTCACTTCGCAACGTTCCATACCTAAATGCTCCATGTAACGTGCATCTGCCAATGTTGCCGCTGCACTTTCAAGTTCAGATTCTTCTAGTGAATAAGCTGAAAACATACAGCAAATGCTTTGAAATTCAGAAGACTATTTCAGATAACTACAAACACTTGTACTTCTTTTGTCATCTTGATATGTACCTTCTGCAATTTCTCGTCGCGCCGCTTCAACAACACGCTCATCCATATATCTACCCAGTGCCAAAGCCTCACCAACAAGACGTTCGGTTAAGCCCTCTTCATTTCCATCCGATGACCTTAACACTGGTCTGTTTGAAAGTGGTAACCGCACCGATTTCCGTCCGGTGCTGGTCTAAATTTTTAAATATTATTAAATATTAATTAGGCATCAGTTTGGGAATGTAGAATTCTTCTATGGAACATTTCCGTGAAAAAGTGTCTATTGGGAAGTGGTAAGAGTTAAACTAGTTAAGGTTACCTATATGTGCCTTCAAAAGCTTCACTTATGTCGGTTGGTACACCAGCAATGGCCATTGCTTGATTTCTTGCTAGCATGAAAGGCTTCCTTAAGCCTTTTCCAGGCCTACCATCGTTCCATGCCTCATCATTTCGTATCCTATTCAGGTCTCTTCTCTCGCACCAATCCTCTTCATCTTTATCCAAAGGCATGCTGCAAAAGAGTTATAATACTGTGATCAAAATACAAACTCATTGACAAATGAACTTTTTAGAAATTCTAAATGAACCAAGTAAACCTTCTGTTGGCGAGGATATAACGACGTTCTGAGTTGGGAGGCAGTCGTGACATTTTAAGCAAATCATTTTCTAATAATGTCTGATCAAAGAATATATTTGAAGAAGGTATTTGAGGTAGACGTCGCTGTAGAACACCACCATTAGAACGTGCCGCAGATGGAATATTGATTGAACAGTTGGTAGTTACGTGACCATGGGTCATCACTGACATCATGTTATTACTGTACAACGAACGTACCGGCGACAGTTGATGACTGACTGGAATTATTAATGCGTTATGCTAGTAACAAGACATCTATGTTTTCTGATATAGGAAAGGATTAGTAATCACTAGTGGTATCTTAAAATGCATCACATTTTTAATAAATTTCAAAATTTGTGCTACCAAAATTCGGTAGCATTTGAACGATTGCAGTACATATCAGTGGTACTTTTCTTACGTATTTGTAATAAGCATCGCGTTTTATTTGTGATTTGAATTTATCTAAATAAAAATCGATTTTTCTGCAAGACTGGAACTTCTCGAAAATACACTAATTGTTTTGAAAATTATCATTTCATAAAACGATTTACGGAATACTTCCTCTTTACCGTAGGATATGAAAAATCGTGCGAATTCGAAGGATATGAAAGAATATAAATTTGAAGTAATTTGAAAAGCACACCAGTCATTGGAAGAGACCGAGTTGTTCGATCTTCACGATAGACTTGATTGGCTCGGGTTGAACCACCGAGTGCAGAAATGATGTTATTGAAAAGTGAATGCGGACGCTGAAACCAAATTTCCATCCTTTGTTGAAATTCATTCTTCTAACAATAAAGCCTTTTCTAAAATCTAACATATTTCAATGCGGACAAAGCAAAATTCAAAACAACAAATAGAAACAACTCTATGTTGAGGTTCTTCGACATCTAACGTAAAATCAGTTTCTAAGTTGCCGGAAATTGCTCGCTTGAGTTCTGGTCCAATTTCATGCAGCGTTCGCAAACCTGCCTGCAACGCCATTGCCTGTGAGGTCTGCTGTGGCACAATGCCTAAAATTAAAAGTGAAATTTATTCCACACTAGACAAATAACCTCTAGAAACTATAAGAAAAATAAAATCTCTCTTTCCCCAATTTTAAATATCCAGAATCTTTTCAATCTTTAATATTCCAGTTCCTCTGTCCCTTACTCAATAAAGCAAACGACATTAATGCTTGCTTACCTTTGGATTCTAGTTCTTTTCTTTTTTAAACCTACGGAAATAATCTTGAATCAAGAAAGTAGCATAAAATTTCCCAACTGTGACATCATCGTCTCCTGAAATGAAGCGAACTTCTCGAAAATAGAAGATGGTATCAGAAAACGTGTTTAAATAGTTAAGGAGAACTACAATATTTTTTTGTAATGTCATATTCCTTGTAATTGTCTTTATACTAACAGACGACAAGCAACAATGATGTTTTTCTCATAAAATATTAAGAAATTTGATTTTGATATAAATGCAAGAAGGACACAGAGATTTTAACCCAAAATTCACTAATTGTACAAAAGAATCACTTCCTGCAGGTGGCACTACTTCATCCAGCATTTTCTGTGGAGTACGCTTCCAAATTCGGCGAATGGCTGATCGTAACTGTTCATTCACTTCATCTATATTTCCCTCCGTGTAAATTTTTAGATTTGTTCGTACCAGAGCAAATAGTGTTGCATTGAAGCACACAGTACCATCTGAATTCAGTGGCATATTCATTGACACCAGACGCTGCAAACTTTATAGTACAATATTGTAAGGTACGGTAAGAGAAGATTTACATAAAACTAAACTCAGCTGTGGTCGATTGCGACGTTTAATTTCGTCATTTAAAGTACTTTTTTTTTTTTAAGTTATGTGGCTGTTATTCTTTTATTAGTCCGTAAACTTGTAACAAGGTATTTCCTATCAAACAATTTCTCTCGTAAAAAAAAATTTCTCTTCGTAAAAATTTTCAGATACTTCGATTAACTATTAAGCAAATGAAAAGCTAATTCGAACCAGATAATTTGAGTGTATCAACAACTAATAATTGGTGAGTTATAAATAGTGTGATGACAAATAAAGGAGTTCTATCAAAAAATCCAAGCATTGATGAGTGATCTCGTATTGTCATATGCTACCAAAGTTTATACTGTAGTGATCAGTGAAATAATTTTATATTTTCTGTGTAAGGTTAATGAAATTGTTTTCATTTGAAGATTGACGAATTTGAGTTTAATGAAAAATACCTTGCAAGCAAGTCGGTGTGGACAAAGTTTACCAAAACCTAATGGTGGTGAAATTTTACGTAGCAATGTAACGACATCCAAATGCTTTATTCGTCCTTTTGCGTCTGGGTCGTATTCTGACCATAATCGGACAAATTCTTCTAGATGATGTGGTCCAAGAATACTCCAATCTCGAGTCAAATAGTCAAAATTGTCCATAATAACTGCCACGAACAAATTTATAACCTTCAAAAGACCTTCGTGCAAAAAAATTAACAAGCTACTAATCTTGAATTCTTTATATTAATTAAAGTAATCATTTTGTTTTTACGAATTAAGATTACCAGGAAGGAACAAAGCATGAAGAACGAAATAAAATATGGGTAAGCAAAATCCACTCCACATTTTGCATCTGGATTCTGTTTGTAGTCATCACTAGCCGGATCGCATTTCACTTCATCTCTGTCCGAACAAGAGAGCATTATTTGTTGCCACGCTTCGCCAGTTGCAGACCTATAACGAGTTTAAACATTAGACTTTCTTATTTCCATCAATTATGTTGAAGAGTTCAATTTCTGACAAATTAAATTCGAATGAAATTGAAAAGAAAGTACCGAAAAAGGACAAGTACAGCAGCAGGGAATGTATGAAAGTTGTTGTTGCGATGAATATGCGTCTCATCGTTTAATGCTACTTTCCCAAATACCTATAAAAATTATTTATTGACCACTGGAAGTTATTCATTGATAAAGTTCGTCGCTGAAAAAAAACACGATCGGTCTTGTTTGCATTAACACCAAAAGTAAACATAAAAGAAGCATCTTAAAATTTAATAGCTTCGCGCTTGAGCCCAAAATTATTTTCTAGTGGAACTAAGTTAATCCGAAAACGTACCTGCATTCCAATGACGGCATAAATAAAAAACAACAAAACAATTAGAAGGGCAACGTATGGCAAGGCCTGAAGAGCAAAATTTATTTGGTAATAGTTGAAGTAACAATCAACTCATACAAAAATAAAAATTCTGATTCCAAGTTCTCAAAAAAAAGTATGTTGAAAGCAAACCTGAAAGCTCTTCATAAAAGTCCACAACAATGTTCGAATCCCTTCTCCTCTACTCAGCAATTTTACCAATCGCATCACACGGAAAAGACGAAAAAATTAATGCTTATGATATTTGAGCCAGGTGAGAGTTTCCTGTAAATGATATCAATAAATGAACCTAACACAATAACAAAATCAAATGCATTCCACCTGAAAATAAATCACATAAGTAACAATTCAATATTCGAAGCTCAAAAATTTGCAAAAAAATATTAACAGCAATTCTGAGTCTTTCAAGACACCCGAATTGAACTGCTGCACGAAACTTACAGACTTGCTTGCTGGTACCGAAACATAATTTGGACACAATCCCAAAAGTTTCAGTTATGATATGATAAGAAACAACTGCATTGTTAAAAAGCCAAAACTAAACAACTGAATAATCTAATGAGCATGGTGGACTAAATGAAATATTTTATGCATCAATTTCTTTTGAAAAAAGGCTACAAAATTATTACCAACAAATCACTAGCAAGAGAAAGTGCAAACAAGGGAACGGACTGACTTTGATATATTTTAATTATTTCAGTTTTTCAAAATGAAAACGAAAAAATTTCTGAAAAGTGAAGACAATCTTGCCTGTCTCCGAAATAATTTTTGGGATTTAAGGCGATGATTTTAAATACTGCTTCGAGTGCGAAAACTCCTGTAAAAATAAGATTGAGCACATCGAGTACGTGATCCATGCCAGGATCTGGAGGATAATGTTTCATCGCCAATGTAGTCGTGTTTAATAAGATGATGATAAATATGACATATTCAAAGAACTGCGACGTTACGAACCACCAAACCCGATATTGAAAGCGATTGCGAGGTATATATCGTCGATGTGGTTTCGCTTTTAGTGCAAATTCAATACATTTACGCTAAAAATATAACAATCACAACTTACATAATAAGAGCAAGTAAACTGCATAGATATGCTTAAAATTCTAAAAGAATTTTCAATAAATTTAATTAAATAAAAACTCGAATTGTCAAGGAAATGTGAACTCTTACTTGATTTTTGTCCAGTTCGCAATTTTCGTATTCTCTTTCACCTTCATTTTGGAAAGTAACGATAACGAAGCCAACGAAGATGTTCATCATAAAGAATGCAATGACAACAATAAATGTGATAAAAAATATAGCAACCGCTTGACGAGCATTGTATACTGGACCATGGTCTTCTTCATTGGAGTTTATGGCCACATACAGTAGACTGAGGTCATTATCATTTTAAAGAGATCGATAAAATCATCCCACCTTTATGCATTATTTTTAATGCCAGTGAGACTCTAGCGCGCATTAAGTAAAAGTAGTGCAAGTTATTATTTCCACACTAGTCATTTCCACCTTTTTATTTCAAATTCACAGCTGCACTATTTCAAAACAGTGAAATAATACAATGTGTTTCTTTTAAGGTTTTTGAAAAAATAAGCCAAAGATTTTAATATAATAGCTATAATATTTTGAAGTGATAGTTATATTTGATAAATTTTGTAGAAGAAGTATAAGATTAATTCAAAAATGAAACTTACTCAGGCCAACCTTCAAAGGTGGAAACAACAAATAGAGAAATCATAGCGTCGCCAACATTATCGAAATTAAAATCGTTCTTAACCCATTCACGTCTCATTCGCAGTGGTTTCATTGGATCACCATCTTCATAGGATAGAAATTCACCCCTACAATAAAAATTATGGTTACCTGAATTAGTTGATAGAGACATCGACATTTTTCACTAAATTGCTTTCCATAAAATAGATACTAACCTGCATTCATATTCAGTCGCCTTCGATTCGTCATTGCAACGGAAGAAAGTACCCTTGAAGAGTTGTACACCAATAATAGCAAACATGAATTGTAGCATAAATGTAACTAACATGATGTTACCGATCGTTTTTACCGCAACAATAACACATTGTACAACGTGCTAAAAATCTCGCTTTCTTATTCTTGAAGCCAGCATCTTTTGTGTCCTTCAACTTTTAGAAAATCTCTGATTTCGTATTTTTAAAGCATAAATGAGGTAGGTAGGGTTAAGCAATACAACCTTAAGACCCTTAGCTCTATTGATTGCTCTTAATGGCCTCAACACTCGTAGAACTCGAAGAATTTTAACAACGGAAATAGCGTCGGATTTGAGAACGAAAGACACAAGAGATACAGCGACTACAAGAATATCCAGCAGATTGAACGCATTTCGACAAAATGAACCCTTGTGGAACATCATTCCATAAACAACCACCTTCAGCGTTATTTCAACAGTGAACACTGTAGTGAAAAAATAGTCGAAATAATTCAGAATCTGCAATGGCACAAGAATTTTACAATTCAAGGAAATAAAATATGACAAACCGAAAATGCTACATCACTTACGAGGGTTCTTCTTTTGAATAGTCTTTATTTGCCATTATCTACCGCAACTGCAGGTACAACTATATTCCGAAACATATATCGTAATTTAGTGAAATTGAAGTTCAGTATTTTAAATTATATCAAACAGTAGTTGATACTGCTGATGAATAAGATACATATATCATCATACTACACTAAATGAAGCTGACAGTAATTACTGTGTTGCGAGGTGACTGGGCTTCAGAGGATCTTCTGCTGCAAGCATAGCACTGGATACAAGGATGCATATTAACACACTGTTTGTGAAGTAGGAGTGATTGACAATTTTGTTACAAAATACCCTGCAGTGTTTTAAATCATCAATGAAAACAGAAAATATGCGCTGAATCTTAAAAAATGTAACATATACTGACAAATTCACTCATTAAGTTCATTATTATTCATCGTTAATTAAACAATAACAAAATAATTTTTCAAGTAGATGAAGCGTACTATCTATCCTTGCATTATATTTCTTCAATAATTATTACTGTCTTTTTCAACAATTTTTTTCACGGTAGATGTTCACTGCCATTGAAGTAAGGTATTAAAAAATTCCAAACTCTTAGTGTTTACAGTAAACATCAAAAGTTCACCGAAAAGGATTTGTATGAGAAAGAATGAACAATGATGAAGCTTTTGGAATAGGCTTCTGCTGTTTGGCAGTAACCAGTTCTGACATCCGACGCGGTCGTGCAGTTAATATTTCACCGCCTTCCTCTTCTTCTTCCATAACTATTCTACAATGTTAACTAATTTCACCATGAATTTGAATTCATTACAACGGGATTTTAAGTTCTGCTCACACCTTATGGGAAATCCGTTAGATTTGTTGATCAAGATCACTAAATAATCAATCACGTTGGACGATCACGTAAATATGTATAGTAGACGAATCGAAATGATCTTAAACTTCTGTCGTAACTTACAAAATAAAAAGCCAAAAATACTAGTATCCGACTCGTCGCTGTTAGTAATAGTGCGAAATTGTCATATTTAACGAAGGTTCCGGTAGAAATTTCAAAAAATATTAAATGCAAATTAAAAGGAACCTGCTATCGTCCCTTGTCTCTTCATTACCATTTTCGTCATACTTTTCATCTTCATAGTCATCTTCTGCCACTTCTTCTTCAACTTCTGCAACACTGATTTCAAGCGGCTATACATGGGAGTAGTGTCTAATTAACAGACTTTTGAATATTATTTGAAAATTTAATCAATGCCTCTTTGATTATCTTAAAGATCATAGAGCAGACAAAAATATACCTGCTTGTTCTTCTTCTTTCTCAGCATTTGTTAAACTGTCTGCATCGGCTAAGTTATCAACCGCGATGGCAAGGAAGACATTGAGCAATATGTAATTACCGCAAATGAATAAAACAATGAAATAAACGGAAACAAGTACGCCCCATGAGCCAACACCACCAAATGAAGCGATACCATTGTACATTACTGTATTCCAGTCTTCACCAGTTAGAATCTAAGATTTCATATCTATTAGATAAACAAATATATATATATATAAAATAATATAATCCGACTGATTAAATCTATTTTATATATAAATGCTAACTCAAATCTTACATGCTGTTCTGTTAGTACAAAAAAAAAAAAAAATTCGCATATGGTAACTGACCTATTGTCAAAATAAAAGAGGAATTTTGAGTGCTTTCAAACAAACAACACAATATTTTTGAAAAATAAGAGATGTGGATTGAGTTTTAACATCTCAAATTGCAATGTATTTCATCAAATGTTAGCGATCAATACTGTTATCGAAGATAGCCATTAATAATTGCATAATCCATCCATAAATTTTGAAAGATTAATTTCCACAAGTCATTCGAAGTTTTATTAGGATTATTCATTCAAAAAGAAAAATAATAATAATAATAACCCATTAATACTTACCTGAAATACAGTCAATAACGCTTGGATAAAAGTATCGAAGTTTGCACGTGGTTTAGGACTCATCGGATTAAAATTAAATTTACCACCAAACACCTGAAGTCGAAGTACATTTTGTGAGAACAAAATCTGAATTTACAAAACAATACTGCAGAATTTATGTAAATCTCTTATTTCATTGATACAGCTTAAAGCTAAAAACGTAAGCTTCTTTCAAGGACTTAATCCTCAATCCTATTTACGACTGCATCATAAATAGGGCATTTAAACAGTTCAATTTTGTATTTCTCATAAACTGCTTATGGCATTCTTAGATTCTGTGCAATCGACAATTCAGTCAATATTTTACTACTCATTACAAGCTTGAAAGATCCATCAAATCATTACCTGCATTCCAAGTAAAGCGAAAATAACAATAAACAGAAAAGAAGTAGCAGAAGTGACATAATGGAGCGAAGGGAATTGAGCAGAGAAGAAACAAGATTGCGCAACGAGGTCCAGTATCTGCAACTCATTTAGCAACTACTGAATACCTAATTTACTCTTTCAAGGATTCCGACACGGTATCATAATGGAAAAAACAATGATCGAATAATGTTGAGAGTCATTTTCGGAACTTTCAGGGAAGAAAAGATACTATAAAACGTTATCTGCAGAGATTCGGTATTCCATATATATGATAATTTAATAAGAAAGTAACATGAACAAGCTACACAAAATATTTGTTTGAGATTTCAAAAATAATAATTTGTATGAATTTTTCTAATGATTTTCCTAGGTGTGGCATGCACCACATCGTTGCTAAGAGATCGTAACACTTGAGCGAGTTCCTGAACTTGATCTGATAATTAATGCGCTCATTCTGGAAAATCCAGCAATACTCTTAAAACTTAAGACATATTCAATTTCAACACATACACGAAAAATCGAAATACAGTAAGTTTCTACTTACTTGGTAACTTTGAATATCCTAAGAAGACGAGCTGAACGCAGCACAGAAACACCCAATGGTTTCATTAGATCAAAATACACAAGAACAAATTCGATAATAGAACTGAAGGAAAATATGAACAGTTAGGATGAGTTGAGAATATTCGGAATTTTTATTTTCTGCAGAATTGAATAAATAATAACTGGACTACTGGAAATAAGAAAAGAAACCAATTATTCACAAACCTTATGACAACGAAACAATCGAATCTGTTAAATTGTGACGTTGTATAAGTTGTCAGACCGAGCGAATACATTTTTAAAATCATTTCCATTGAAAACAATATAACAAAAAATAAATTTGCCACTGCTAAAATAATAACTTCTAAATGATCTCTTTGTTTCAAAAAGGACTTTTAGCGTAGCTAGAAATGCAAGCCCTAGTTTAATGGAATAGATATGAATTGAACAAACTCTCCAAACTTGCTTCCCGAATAAAGTATTCCTTTTTCTGTTTAGCATACTTAATTAAAGATTAAAATAATACATCAATTAGAATGGAGTATTGTTCTTATAACTCGTCTTCTAGAAAAAAAATTGGGATGTAATAGAAAACTTGAAATCAGTCTAACACATAACTCATACTTATAGGTCAGTACTTATTATGGAAAATCATTCACGACCATGCAAGCAACACTATCGCTATTGTTAGGCCTTATGAGTTTACAATGAGGACAATGATCTACCTCAAAAAACCAATCCTCTTTAAATGCTATTAATAAAAAAACGAACTTTGGAAATGGTCAAGCCATGCTTCCTGTTTATAGTGCTCGGTGGTTAAAACGAGCGTATTGAGCAATACTAGAACGATCACAAGCCAATAAAATGTTTGCGACTTTACTAGTCTGAAACAAAGCTACAGGCGCTATCGATTTTCGAAGAAGTGATTTAATGTCATTAACTCACAAAGGCAATAAGCCCAACAAGTAAACTGAAAAGCAAAAGTCAAAAATATCCAACCTTCGACACCCACGTCGACATCGTCGATTCAATTTCTGCATCCTTCGTAGTTTTTTCTTCCACCACGAAGGTCTCGAATCATCTGTTTTATCATCGGCCTCTTCATCAAGCTCTTCACCTGTAGCATTTCCATTTGCTGATGACAATTTTTATACTAATCAAATTTAATTTTTTCTTCAAATTTATTTCAAAATAGTACGAAAAAATTGATTTTTCTTGAGACATTTTCATTTTCATTTTTTTCCATTTTCACATTAATATAATACGAGAAAATACACGTTTTATATCAAAGTTTAAAAATTTTTAAAATTCATACCGTTGAACTGTTGTTCATCCTCCTGTTCATCATCATTAACGGGTTCGATATCTTCCGCCTGATTAATCCAGTCCAAATATCCCTATAATTATCATAGCTTTTGTAATTTTTCATAACGGCTACTCAGCAAAAAATTTTATAGTCCTTACTTTCAAATCTTCCTCAAGTTGCTGTTTTTCTCGAAATTTTTGAAAAAGACCGCGAGCTCTTGCTTTTCCCTTTCTTTGGAAAATTCACTGAAATTATAAATTTAGATTTCGATGCATATGCTGCAATAACTTTTTATCGAATAACAACTAAATTGAATGAGATAGCAGTACAGTAGACAGATATACACATTATAGATCAAAAAATACACGAACCCGGAAAGTACACCAAGCACTAAGTTTAATACGAAGAAAGAGCCTAAAATAACTAATGTGACAAAATATATCCACGGCCATTCTCGACCGACTGCATCATTCACCTGAAATAGAAATAACTTCTGGAATTCATAAAGACAGTTTATTAATAATGGTGTTAAAAATGGATTATGGTATTATTTGTAATAGCTTTTCCTAACTTCTCATTCCTTTTAATAAAATCTTACGACTGAAAAACATTTCTACACTTTCTTTTTGCATCTCCACTAATTATATAATTCAGAATTAAAAATGAATTTGACTGGAAAATTAAATGGACTGTTTACTAACCCAGTACATCACGTCGGTCCAACCCTCAAGTGAGACGCATTGGAAAACAGTCAACATGGCCAGACCAAAATTGTCAAAATTTGTTATACCATTATTTGGTCCTTGCCATGAAGTGTTCGAAGTGCAGATCCAGTGCACTCCTTCGTAGTGTCCTGTTCAAATTTTACGAAATTACAATATTTTTGATAATTTTTCAATCACAAAATATTCCATAATCCCACTGAAACCTATGAGTTTTCTAGGCAAGTGAACTCATTGAAACAATTTCAATGCTAGTTAATTCCCTTTCAAGAAATGAATGTACGTATATGATTCGTTACTATATAACAATCGAAAAATTTGTCATGTTTGATTGCCCATTAATTTTAATTCCAACCACCCTTATAAGTTCATACGTTAGTTGTGCGTACTCCGCGTGCAGTTGTTTTGCTTTAATTCTAGTCATTGAATTTCTGGATCTTAAAAGAAATTACGCAAATCTTAATTACCATTTGGTTGGCAATGGAATGCAGAGGATGCAAAACCACACGTTGAAGGAGTATGTTGCGCCAGCTGTCCAGTTGCTGGATCGAAGCTAAAATCAGTCTTATTTTAAATTTCTCTTTAAGCTTTCTTTTTAAATTGAGTTCTAGATTTAGAACTTTGTAGTAATGTAAATTTTTATCCTACAAAATTTCTAATTTATAGAAAAATAACCATGTCGAATGAAGTTTGCCACAAAACAACTCGAGTCCAATTATTGCGTATATTATAATAACGAACATAACTAACAGCGCGATATGAAGCAATGGAATCATAGCGCGAAGAATTGCGTTTAACACAACTTGTAAGCCTAGAAGAAGTTCTTTCAGAATTTCATTTTTCAGAAGAAGTTCTTTCAGAACTTCTTCCAGACTAAGCAAATGTTTTAATAAAAATATTCCAAACTTCTGGTTCCCTTCAGTATACATCAGTCACCTCATAGAGAACCGACGGATAATGGAGATTTCTTTTGTGTGCTTTTTTCATCGCCACTTTTTTTAATTCTGAATTTCGTAAGCGAAAAACGATCAGCTTTCAGCACTCATTTGGTGGAGGACTCTACAGCATATAATTCTGAGAACTTCGATTTCTTTTTCAATAGGGTGTAAAATTAGCAATTATTTTCAAATAATTGTAAATAAAATGTTAGCGAGAGGATCCTCGGATTATAAACGCAGAATGCGATAAACTAACTAGGCACTCCAGATACAAGACGCAAAGGACGAAGTACTCGAAATGCCCTAAGCGCTTTCACATCAAAACCCTGAATGTTCATCCTGGACAGTGCCGTGCTCACCAGTCTGTAATCATAAACTAATTATTTTTTTTGTTTTCTATCAGTAATATATTAATGTGTTTTAGTAATATATTAATGTGTTCTATCAGTAATATATTAATCATTTGTTTTCTATCAGTAATATATTAATGTGTTTTATATTTGATAAGCAAGCTTTCTCGACAGCTAATTATCTGGGAACAAAACTTACCCAATAACAACGATAATGAAGTCAAGTATATTCCATGCATTCCTGAGGTAAGCGCCAGGATGAAATAAAAATCCTAGCGCAATAACTTTCAATACACATTCAATTGTAAATACAACTATGAACAGATACTCTATTTGTTCCTGCAATTATGGTTAATGATTTTGGAGATGTTAAGTTTGGAAAAAATCATGTTGCACTGGAGTTCTATGGATTTTCTGTCAATTTCTTTTCTCGACCAACTGATTTGTACATTGACATTTTTAGCTCACTTTTAGCCCACTATTAAAGTCCTCATTAACTAACCAAAGATACCCAAAATTCTGCTCTCGGACAAAATGCTCACAATAATACATTATTCTATTGAATAAGCAATTTATTACATAAGCAATTTGTAAGTATTTAAGCTAACCAAAATAATATTTTTAGTATCAGAATCTTGAGCAGGATAAGGTTGATAAACAGCCAATGCGATGCAGTTTGCACATATCATCAATAAAATCAGCCATTCAAAGGGTCTGAAATTTGGAGCAAATTTCGCTATGATAAATTATGAGCTACAGTATATTAAAATCAAAAATTGGTAAAAAGAGGTGCCCCAATAAAATTTTTGCTTGCGAAACAGACACAACGATAAAGTTTTATTTCTCCCATCGTTTTGATTAGTTGTAAAACTTTACCTCCATTCAACAATTGTTATACAAGCCTTCCTGAGCGGATTCGAAAGGGTGAGACACAACAACGAACGTTCACTTCTTTCTATTACATTGCTTTGTCTCATCGGTTTACGTTGTTGCTGCCGTTTTTTCGCAGCTTCTGATTGTGATGTTGCCGCAACTGCTGCCTAAAATGAATCCTTGTTATGAGTATAATAATTACATCAATACGTTATTTCTCAAAATTTAATGAAACTGAAGAAATCCCTTTGAAAACTCTATATTTGATATTAGATAATGCACAAAACTTACTTGAAGCGTTTGTTGCCATAAATCGGATTTGTGTGGATCTTTCCGCATGATGGTCGTCCTCCTCCGTTGAGGACGCCATCATACTGACTAGCACTGAAATTTCAGCAGTTATTTTCAAAACGAACAGGAAAATATGACATGATAGCAAAAAATGGACAGGAAAATGTGATTTTTTTTTTCAGACTTTCCACATGGAAATATAAAGTAGGAATACTGCTTTGAAGTAGAAATAACGAAGCACGGCAGAAATCCTTTAACTTGGAAGGTCTGTCATTTTTCGAAGTTTTGAGATTTTCACTGACTACAGGAACAAAACAAATCAGTCGAAAGAAAAACTGCTGATAACCAGAATAAACGATGATCCTTGAATGAACCAAACAAAATGTAACCATCATATGCTATTCGATGGCTTAATATGTTAAAATATTTTTTCGTACTATGAAATATAAGAATTGATGGCTACTGTTCTTATATAGACAGTATTTACTACTAATTGACAAGTAAGATAGACTTTCATTTTGTTATTTCGCATTTCTCTTTTTCAAAAAGTCGGAAAGAAATGGAATTTCTTGCAAATGAAAAGTAACACTTTACAAAAGATTAGAGCTTAAAATTTAAAGTCCGAAATTCAGAAGCGATAAATTCGTCCTGTTGACATACGAACGGCACAAAAAATCGATCGTTTCTGGAATCAGAAATGAAGGTATCATAAGATTTGAAAATGTCTCGCAAATTCTAATGATTTAAAAAAAAATTATATTTCGTGTTTTAATAGCGTGTTTAATGTTTGCAAGGATGTAAACAGACATAAATAATATGACAACAAAGATGATTGCGGATGAGTTGAGTCTTGTAAAACATAGCGCTGATTTCGTTATAATGGATAAAGTAGAGAAAAGTAAGAAACTACTTATACCGCAGTTTATAGCCAGTAAGCAAAGAAATGTTGAATTTTATGGGCTCGTGATCTATCCATGAAGTGGACAGATGTCCATAATCATTTCAAATATATCAATATCAGAAATCCCAAAATAATTGCTTCTGTTTCATATCCAACGAACAGTGTTGGCATAAGGATGAGTTATCGAAAAGATAATTCATCGAAAAGATAATTCAGGATCAAAATGATAAAAATGGGAAAAGTTTGGCAAGGGCATTCCAGATACAAACAGAAATTGTTGATTGAATAGTTACGATTATATAAGAACAAAGTATGAGTACAATAATAATTTAATAATAGTAATAATAATATAGCAGTATGATGCTTATAAAAGTTTTTTAATAATGCTAATGTTAATTATTCCAATATTGTCCGAAAAAAATAAAAACTTTCCATGAATATACTTCCTTAATCCTGAAAAAATCTGAAGAACTGGGTTTACTCCGGCAAAAGATAAAAACAGCTAGCAGTAGAAGTCTCAATCAAGGACATTTACTAGTAATTTCAAAAGTTCTATGGGAAGACTTCCTTTCCCGTAATTTGCAAATCTCTCTATTTCAACATTTGCTGGACCAGTATTCATACAAGAATAAAGATTTCATCTCGGATTTTCCTAATAACTAATGACCCAAACTACTGCAATTGCTTTTATTCTTGATATAAGAAAATTCAAAATCTTCTTCATAAAACAGTTTTCAACGGATACACAATCGAAATGGAGTGTGAGGTTCTTGTATTGACAAGCACAATCATACTGACGGGAAATAGCTTTTTGATAATCGTTAATACTATCGAAATCAGCATTTTTTTTTCAATTTGCATAAAGACAAACAGATTTCTATTCCTTGCTGAGTTATATGAAGTGCAATATTTTCCACTCCGTTTTACGATTTAAGGCTGAATTTACATATTAGGTAAATTTAAATAGTACTAATTATAACTACTATAATTTTTTGCATTTGCATCGGGTGAAAAATTGAACCTATATGTATATCCGGAATGTGGAGAAATTGACGTGCTAATGCACTTCTTTACAAATTTTTTTTCCTTATCATGTTAAATGAAAATTTGGGATATCCTCGAAATATTCTAAAATTTCTAAACGAATGTCTTCCAGTTGATTTTCCACAGTTTTAGCTAAGATTCATTCCAAACAAAAGAACAAAATTTTTCAATCAAATCCCACAAACGAGAGATTGTTTAGTTCATATATTTTTCAATACATAAAATTTTCAATGTAATCAGATTTCCAATTTTTAATTCTATATCCTTCTGGTGGAAATTAAGTCGACGGAAAGTGATTGGCATAAGGTGATGAAGAATGTCTGGTGACAAATGCAAAAAAAAAAAACTATGATTTTTAAAGAAGAGGAATGATGAAATTTTATATAATGAATAGATACGGTAGGCAAAAGAATGAGGTTTATCAAAAATAGAAGTAAACTAGAGTGAAATTAAACCCAAAGTTTACCAATACTGATTGCGATTTAGTTTTGCAACTATTAAATTTAGTTACAAAAAGAATGAAGCGGAATAATACAGCTTTAAAAAATGTATTGAAGCTATGAAAATAATCGAATGCAACTTTGTGAATTCATCGATGAGCCTCGGCAACTCTGTTTTAGCAGTTAAAAACAGATTAGGATCTTGACATAGCAGTTGCAAAATACGGGAAGAGTCTGCTATCTCTCTAAACGATAGATTCATTTAAAAATATCATAGTAAACTTGGATACTTTTTCAGTTTCATTCCTGAAATTGAAGAAGCTTTTTACAAATGTTATGTATACATATTTTAAATGCTTTTCGAAACATGTTTTTCTGAAAAAAATGTGATTCTTCAAGGTAGCAAAAGTATTCCATAACAAGCCAACATCAAGATTTTGATCCAGAAATTTTTTCTCTTATGAAAAAAAACATATTGAGCATCCTTTTTAAATAATGTACGCGAATAGGAATATGAAAAGGGTAGCCGAAAGAAGACTGAATCGTTGAACTCCCTGAGAAGGATAACTAGTTAAGTTGACCGGAACCACAAGTTTTCTAATTACCGGAAATTCTGTTCCATGCTGAGTAGTCACCTTTTTTGCCGTTGCTTTCGTTGAATAAAAAAATTAATGAAATATTATAATCACTTGTACGGTAATAAAAGGTCTCCTCCCTTCTATCTCCCATACTTTAAAAAAATACAGCAATTACGGAATGTTGGGGAATTTTTGTCATTGTAATTCAAGCAGAGCAATTCAATGTCTTAGACTCATTTAAATAAAAATTTGAAAAAAGCTTATATATATATATATAAGCTAGAAATCTTTCCTCATATATATACTTAAAAATGTGTGAGAAAAGTAATTTTCTACTATTTTAATAGCAAGAGCGATTTTAAACAGACGACTGTAATATCGATATCAATGGATATTAAACTTAACTTGGCAAAACGTTTAATCTGCTCACAAATTTTCCATGTAACAGAAGCATTTAATCTGCTAATAAAATGAGAAATCAGATGCCTCTGTGTCTCGATAACGACTGAAAATGACGACATACTGATAGCAATTATTTCCTAACTTTCGTTAGCCAAAACCTATGGATAGTAAATCATGAATTTTTGCAGCCAAATTCCAGAACAATTACGGATAATTATATTTGCAATCAAAAATTCAAAACTCAAGATTCGCAAAACCATTTCTAAATGAAATAAGATGAATGCATAAATATTCTGTCAAATTCTGGTGTCAAGAAGTTTAATTTATGAACAGATAGACAAGAAAAACAGATGCTGAGTAAAAATATAATTTGTTGAGCAAATTCTACGATAACAAACGAGGAAATGGTCTAAAATCGCATAAATTTCCATCCACTTCCAGACAACATTATGATGCTTGACAATGGTTTACTTACATCCGGTTCTCATTGCGAATCTTACAAGAAAAAAGGCTCGAAGATACATGGACTTTTCACATAGTTTAATGGAAGTTTAAAAGAAATGAACATTAATCGGTAGATTTGTAGCAATCAAGAAATGAATGAAAAGTTAACTATAATATTTATATGCCTATACAATATTTCCAACGATATGGAATGGACAATTGAAGAGAGTTTTTTATTTCGTTGCGGGTTCGGGTAACCAAAGATGGAGTGAGTGACAGTAACATCGTTACTGGTATTAGTAAAGGCATATAATGTCACGTATAAGAAAATTATTATTCGATAACAATAAGCGGTTAAAACAGATTTTCTTACCCGACATGTAGAAGGGCTAGTTCATTTGTTCTCGAGGAACAGTTCCTTCCATCAACGAGCTACCCGACAATACAACGCAAATTCTCCCCTTCACTATTGATTTCTGCGGAAACAGAATGATCAGAAATAGTAGATGCAACCGAGATCGCACTAGCAGTAGTTGTAGTAGCAGCAACACTTTTAACGCAAAGCTGGCAAGATGAGCTCTCCTACCAACTCTTCAAAACTCGATTCCACTGCATTCAGTGGGGTGGCATGTCTATATTATCCCTGAAAGTACGTTGAAGTAAGAGCAGCGCCTTGCTCGTCCATTTTGCCTCAGCTGCTGTTGCCACTGCTGTGCTGCAAGCCTTTGTTCATATGTCGTACCAGTCTTGCTGCTAGCTAGTTATCTATGCCATCCAGGACTGCAGCTAGCCGCTCATTCAAACATCTCCTTCCTCATCCAGCCCCTTCAATCAAAGCGAGGCACCAGCAACAACAGCAGCAACAGCACTAGCCAAGTAGCCAGGGGCCTCTCTTCATTAACCAGCGGCCTTCTCCTCTTGAGTGAGATGACGACGACCCTGTTAACTCCCTCCCAATCGTCTTAGTCCCTCCATCCTTTATGCTTCTTCACCGATAATGTTAATAATAGTGACGGCGATTGCTGCTGCAGTCTGGCATAGCGAGTACCGCATCCGCATTGTTGCAGACGGCATTATTTTGTACTTCTTTCAATCCAGCTATAATCTTCATGTTTCGTAAGCATTACTTTAACTGATATATAATAAACAAAATGACATGAATTAGTGTAAGAAACTATAAGTATTTTCAACCACAATACCATCAATAGGGCCCTACCACTAATAACACTGATATTCTCATCGCAGTTTTGATTAGAATGTGAACCATAGCAATTACCAGTTACTTATCATGTCCCGCAATTCACACAGCAAAATTTACATACATTTAAGCTAATCTACCGCTACATGCACTATTACTTCGACCACATAACAGTTTGGAGGTGATTTTCGAGACTCGACCAGAAATTTTGCTAAATTTGACAGTCAGAAAATTAATCTGGGTATACGTTTTGGTGATCGCATAACATTTGTTAATCAAATACACAGTGAAGAAATTATTAGCTTACGAGGCGACCCATGCGAATGAAGACCTATGATACAAATATATGCAATTTTATAACCGCCAGCAAAAGAGTTTTCTTTGATTAAAATTCTCAATGTGATGTTTTGCTGTAAGCCACAGAAATAGATCTTAATGTTATGTGCTTCGTCCAATAATAATTTTTAAAGTAACAAAACAAGGATAACGGATACAAATCAATCGAAAAGCCCGAACCCCATATCTTCATCGGGCTCTTCCTTTTTCCCTTTCTTTTCTTCCTTCTCCATTGGTGACTTTATGACAGTACAATCTTCGGTATCCGCAGAGGAAGTAGTAACAGTAGTACCACCTGTTAAAATAATATTAACTGAAATAGAAATGTAATGGTACTTGAATGTACAAAAATAAAATGCAATTAAAAATCCTTTAATTGAATCCAGCCAATTCATAAGAATAAAAAGACGCTAAACTAGTTTTTCTTTTTCGATCCGAATTCCTTACATAAAGTTTAGGGATGACGAAGAAAACGGAATTATTTGACGAATATTGGAAAAAGATCGTCATTTTCTGTCCAACACATACTTTCTTGTCCCATGAAAAATAGCAATTATCAATTTATGATCATTAATATGGTTTAAGTTCTTTTCTAGCCTATAATTAGATCAGGACTCTTAACTGGAATCCAAGTTTATTCATAAATATAATTGTTTCTTTTCAAATAGGGATTTGAAGAAGTCGCATCGTACAATTCTTTTTTCATGAAGTTTTCAAAGTCAAGAGAAACTATTTTTGGACCGATAAAGACATAAAACTAAAGACTCATTATACAAAATAACAGGGATACTGATACATGGCAGAGCTGGTGATAATGATGTGAGATATCTTGATCCTTCAATTATTAATTCATCCAGTGTTTTTCTTTGCATTTTCGTAATAATTTAATTTCTTCAATTTTATTTAATTTTAATAATCTTCAATTTTATTATGTTCGCAATCGACATCCACTGATCTGAGAATATTTTCAATATCGTTCACTGTCATATGATGATGTTTAGTCCCCATCATTTCCAGCATATACGCTAATACGTATCTCATCGCCGTACAGCAGATATTTCCTGAAATGTTGATAGAAGCATTCCATTTCTTAAAAAGGTATTGTATTTGTGAATTTCTTCCGAGAATGGAAAACAAAATAGACTGAAGCAATACTAAAATAAGGTTAATGAACTTCCTCATTCTCAAATCTAATACATTTTCATAATCGCTTCCTTAATGTTGCTAACATATTACACATAAACGAGGTGCTCGCCACAATGTCGAGCTAAGAATTCCCATTTGCAACGAAACCATTTAAAGTGATGTGGATGTTATCTCAGCAATCCCCACTGTCTAAAATTTGTGCTTCTTATTAATAAAAAGCGACGAAACAATCAAAGAAATGCGCGTTACAAATCCTACGAATAAACTAAACTGACGCCAGTTTTCCATAACACTATAAAAGCGCACCGCTTAACTCATTTATCTATCTTATGTCAGGTAAAACATTGGTTAGAACCAAACGAAAATTATTAAATGGAAACCATATAACGAAATAATGTATCCGCAATAACCCATGTCATCCTCTTCCACTCACCTAGCAGGATAACCAACAGCAACCACTTGACCTATCCATTTATTCGACAATTATTGCTTGGCCCTTACTCCAGTCACGTTGAAAACTGTTAGTTTTAAAATGTTATAGCATGAATTACTTGGACATTGGTATTAACTAAAAGGTATCGAAAAAATAAGATGCGTGGTTGCTACTCTGAATTTAAGACTAAATAATCTGATAGCGGACATATATAGTTAACGTTGACAGTATCAACTCCAACAAGTGAATATCTTTAGCATGAAGTATGCACAGGTTTATTAATTGCTCTTTAGTGCTATATATAAGAATTAAAGAAATGAACTTTCCAACCTGACACGATATCCATTCAATACATATCGGATGTGACACGATATCCATTCAATACATATCGGATGTTAGATTTTATCTCGAGTAACAAAACAGAAATACCGCAAATAGCAAATGAAACTAGGTATATTGTGGAATGAATGACGATAGTGCTGTCCCTATTATATGCACTGGTGAAAGTGTACGAACAAAATGATACAACATCATTTGTATGATTAAAAGTCAGATCCATATATATATACATAACAAAGATAGAATTTTGGATATATGGGATAAGCTTCGTTAACCCATTGCTGGTTCGTTTGGCTAAGAGGGAAAAGACGATGTGTGGTATTGCCGCTATTTTGTTCGTTGTTATGTTATTAAATTAATTTTCAGCTGTTCTTTGTCACTTATTTTAGTGAAATTTGCTGAATATTGTGTCCGATTCATGTGAGATTCGATTCATTCATTTTGCTGCTATATTGAAGCAATTACTGTGAAGTCACGAACAGAAATAGAGAAAAAATTGATCATTTTCTGAGTCTTAGAAAACATCGCGGATAGCCGATGCTGTAAAAGCTAGCCTCGCAAAAGCAAAAAGAAATTAGTAATCCAGATTTACTCAAACAATATGTGCAAACGTTCGGAATTCAGTTGGATGAGAATATTATTGATAAGTCGAAGTGCAGTGGAAGGAGAGAAATAATTTTCTATCCGTCCTAATCGGTGTTAAGCTCTCGCAAAAAAATAAGCTATCAAACTAAAAATCTTATTTGATGCTAGAGCTAATACATATTTCTTCTTTCTGAAGACTTTTATATGGATTAATGTTGCATTAATGAGACCAATGTCTTTACAGCTTAATATTCTTGCATTAAAAGTGATATTTTTCTTGAATCAATAATGTTAGCATATGGCGAAATCAGCAAATGATTTCTAACCGCTTCTTGCTATTATTGCCATTATTTTAATCAACACAAAAAGGATCAGCCTGTTTTTATCTTTTGTTGTTTTTTACATATTACGGCCAAAGTTTTTGACACCTTTGCACTTTTTAGATTACAAATAGTTTCGAACTTTTCCAGTACATGAGATTGTTTCCTGCGAAACGGGTTTGATTTTTCCTATCCGCTGTTATCTTTATCACGCGTTTTATTTTCCAACATCACCTCGGTAAAATCAGTCTTCCCACAACGCACGATGTGATCGAGTATCATTCGCTTTTTGACATTGCATATAGTTAAGCACTTTCAGATGATCAAGAATTTTGGATCATGCTTCATCGACTGCTTTTTTGACAGAGTGAACAGATCGCTTTTCTTACGAGCTGTCGTGAAAGGTTTATCTTGTGATGTTGAGGAATTGGAAACTTGAATGGAGATTTGTTATGTAACGAAGTTTTTATTATAATGGATTTTATTCGTCATAACTACAATACATAAATTCGTCGAGGAATATCGACAATCGATAGCTTGAATTCCTCTTTAATTTTAAAAAAGTTATTTGAAACTTATTGATGTTGGAGTTATAGAGTTGAATTGAGTGCGCGGTAACGCACAATGAGAGCAAAGTCATAGGATCAAAAGGAGATGTGTATGAATTGACCTTTCAACCGATAACTTCCCTTTTGTATTCATAGTTTATAATGCCTTAATCAACGCCTTATGACCTGAAGGATAATAAGTCAAAATCTGAATAGTTACAATGCTTTAAATAACACCCTTCACATAAAAATCGACGTTTAAAAGGATGATTTCGTGTTTGGAAAATGTGAATCAAAACAATTTAATACTACAAAATATTGCAAAATCACTTGATTATACCGAAATACTTAATAGTTATTCCGACACGAGCAACCATATTGCACAATATATTGCGTAAATAGCCGATCAAAACTTTAGTCGATAAGTTATCAGCAACCTAAATTGTACAGTTAATATTACTGCGTGTGAATAATGCGTTCATTGTTTTTGAATTCTGTTTTTCTCCGATTACTGTACAGTTTAATTATTTACGTCAGCTTTTTGAAATCTCTTATAGAAGAGTTGACCCTGCTATTCGGGTACAATATATCATATGAAGACAGTGGAAAGAATCGCACATTGCTTTCTCTCACTGTACCCTGACCTTAAAGCAGCTAATACTTAATTTGTAGTTCGATTAAAATGTGTCCATTGCCTCCGTGATAATTGTGGACATAAAAGTCAATGTATAAACAGAAGTTTTATTGAATAAGTTTTCCTTAGCAGATATATTGGAAACATTTTCTGCCTCGATAACTTCAGTAGATTAGAAAAATCGATCATTACGCATTTTCAAAAGTAATCCTCATTCTAGAACATTTTCCGTTTTTCTTGTATTTCCTGAGCTTAGTGACTAGGATAGAAACTAGGATAGGATCTTTCTTGCTTTTATACAGTCATTAACTGATTCTGACTTCTTCATTTGTTCATCAGATTTTGAATAAACCGCAACCATAGTTTTTCTCAGTTTCTTGCAAATTCTATCAGTATCACTGCTTTCGTGATAACTGCAAGCTTGTCTTGCTTGCAGTTCGCATTCTTCCTCTCGCTGATTCAGTCCTTTTTAGGTCAGTTGTCACTATCCTCCCTCAGCTAATCAGGACCGTGTTGCCAATTTTGTTTATTTTCTAACCCTAGAGATGACAAACCCGAACGCGCCGCAATTTCTGCAGAAATATTATGCGTTCGTACGTATTGGAAGGTAGTTTTTGAACAATAAATTTCGACGAGGCAATTTTCTACAAAATGATCGTTTTTGTCCTTTTAATTTTCATCTCAAGATACATAGAAAATCTCACCAAAGGGACTTTATATATGAAATTGCTTGCTTATGAAATCTATTTCACTAACAGTTGCCGCAGTTAATAATTAATTCGAATCGCGGGGTTGTAAACAGTTTTAGAGGACAATTTTTTTGATGTTATTGATCAATTTCCTCTTATTTATGTCTCCTTTTGTTCGGAATCTTTCAATACTTCATACTATTTGTATCTTCATTTCTATAATTTTTATAAACATAATTTTAATGTTAAAAAAATTCAGCATAAACCTCTACGGAATAGCAATGAACAGTAATGTATTATAAAATTTCCCATTTTGTTTGAAAAAGCAAAATATGCTTTCATAAATATATATTTTATCTATTATATAGTTCCATTATAATTCAGAAGCATTCCTATTAAATTCTTTTCGTTTGCTAAAATTCCTTTTATATTCATTTATTTTCGTATATGAAGCAGCTATTTGATTTCCTATAAGTTTTCAATACTTCTGGTGAGGAATATATCAACAAGTATATTGTTCACATAGCTTTTCCTGTAATCTAGAACTGAACCTCCATCAGTTATCTGATCATAGCTGCTGATTTTACTTAGAAGTGTCCTGCTGAGTTCATATTTTACTAAATTAGTTATATCAACTTTTTGTTCATGTCATTAACCGACAAGAATTTTCAACAGCCGCGTCTGTAAGGGAAGATCTTTCCGAAATTTAATTTCTTTCGAATATAAGAAGAGAATTTTCTCCTATGTTGGGCTTAGATGATACTATAAACACAATATCGTGCCTATACAAAGGTTGAATCAAACGAGCAATACAAAAGAATACCAAACACGAACACAGAACAATTCAAAGAATATGAACAATGTCGTAACGCCTACTGATAGGTCGTGTTTTTCCTTGGGGTTTGTCATTCTTCCTTCGCAAAGCCACTGCTGCTTCTCGTGCCCTTGAATTTTAGCTCCCGTTGCCGTCGAATTGTCCCTCGAACCGTTGCTCTATTTGACAGTCGAGTCGTGGTGGATTTGTTCCTCCGAACTGCTGCTCCTATCCGATCTGACTGGTCGTCGAATCGTCGTTGTTGAAATTTACTTCAAATTTGGGTGAACTGCAATCGCTCCCTTATATATCCTTCGGCTTGTCGACCTTAGACGGATTGATCTCATTCTATTGACCGGTGAGTGATCGTGTGCTTTGATTGAGAACATTTTTATATCTCTTTTAGCTTACTGATCTCATGATTTTGCAGAGCTATTTACAGCAATGCCTTTTTTTTTAACATTTTTATCTAAATATAACTATCTAAATGGCTTTCGCCAACACCATCTATCAACTTTTGGAGCATTATTACCTCTTCTAAAAACCTCATTCAGATTCTTTCCGTTTCATGTATTAGCTCTAGCATCAAATAAGATTTTTAGTTTGATAGCTTATTTTTTGCGAGAGCTTAACACCGATTAGGACGGATAGAAAATTATTTCTCTCCTTCCACTGCACTTCGACTTATCAATAATATTCTCATCCAACTGAATTCCGAACGTTTGCACATATTGTTTGAGTAAATCTGGATTACTAATTTCTTTTTGCTTTTGCGAGGCTAGCTTTTACAGCATCGGCTATCCGCGATGTTTTCTAAGACTCAGAAAATGATCAATTTTTTCTCTATTTCTGTTCGTGACTTCACAGTAATTGCTTCAATATAGCAGCAAAATGAATGAATCGAATCTCACATGAATCGGACACAATATTCAGCAAATTTCACTAAAATAAGTGACAAAGAACAGCTGAAAATTAATTTAATAACATAACAACGAACAAAATAGCGGCAATACCACACATCGTCTTTTCCCTCTTAGCCAAACGAACCAGCAATGGGTTAACGAAGCTTATCCCATATATCCAAAATTCTATCTTTGTTATGTATATATATATGGATCTGACTTTTAATCATACAAATGATGTTGTATCATTTTGTTCGTACACTTTCACCAGTGCATATAATAGGGACAGCACTATCGTCATTCATTCCACAATATACCTAGTTTCATTTGCTATTTGCGGTATTTCTGTTTTGTTACTCGAGATAAAATCTAACATCCGATATGTATTGAATGGATATCGTGTCACATCCGATATGTATTGAATGGATATCGTGTCAGGTTGGAAAGTTCATTTCTTTAATTCTTATATATAGCACTAAAAGAGCAATTAATAAACCTGTGCATACTTCATGCTAAAGATATTCACTTGTTGGAGTTGATACTGTCAACGTTAACTATATATTAAAACTTATTGACGGAAATCGTTTTAGTAAATGGCTAAAATTATTGAGAACAATCGACTGGATTCTCAAGTTCATTAAATTGTCAACGAAAAAAACTAATATTGCTACAGCCGATTTCAACTGAGAAAATCGATTCACAAGAGACGATTACAAATGATCAAAATGGATATTAATCAAAACCATCGGAAGATTTGACTTACAAAGAAATAAATAGATTACAGTGAAGAAAAAAAATTGTGGAGATCAAGTAGCAAACATCCCTATTTCCTATGGCATAATTGAATAACAGAACATATCATACAAAACCTGAAGAATTATACCACGCTGGAGCTATCCATAAGCTATCAGAGATGAGGATAAGAAAACCAAAATCAAATGAATTATCAATAAATGCATGGTATGTAAAAGATAGACTTCCAGCCCATTCAAATTACCTATTATGGCTAGCCTTCCGCAAACCAGAGTTAAACGCTGTAGATCTTTCGCTCAAGTTGGATTAGATTTCTGGGCCCTCTTCTAATTAAAGGCGATACTAGCTAACGAAAAGATGGGTTGCATTAATCACATGTTTCATCACAAGAGCAGTGCACTTAGAACTACTGGAAAGTTTATCTGCAAAAAATTTTCTGTGTGTTTTAAGAAGGTTAATTGCTCGATGTGAACATCCAGAAGTGATACTAAGAGATAATGAAACTCAATTTCACCTGATTTTCAAAACTATCATAGAGAAAAATATAGAATCGAACGACTATATGGCAGCAAAGGGAATAATGATCTGGAAAAATACAACGCCGACAGTTTCGTAGAGTGGAGGAATGAAAAGAGCAATGAGAAGAGCTGTTAAAAGAGAGAATAAATAACTTTAATGGAAGGAGTAGAAAGAATACTCAATTACCGACCACTGACTTATGTTAGACTTTCGACATTGTGATCCACCCAATTGATTTCCTCTCTCTTCATTCTCTAACTTTAACAACCTATATGAATTATGATCATGATGAATTCATTCTTCATAAACTAAGCACTACAGAAAATTTATTAAATATTGGATTAATACACTAAACAGTTTAGATCATTGTGGAAAATAATGAAAAATGACTAGCTAAAAGTGGTGATGTATGGAAATTAAGGAAATCAAAAAAGGTAAAGATGGAGAATAAGGAATACATTGATAGAAGTGCCAAATAGAAACATCATTAACAGACCAATAAAGTATTGTATCCTCTAGAAACAAATAAGCAATAAGAACAGGAAATCCGATCAACCGAACTAAAGTAATCAGATGAACTCATTGGAACTCATTGCTTCAAGAACAAAAGAAGTGCATTAAAAAGACGAATTCAAATAGAAAACTCAAGCAAATCGTATTCAATAATGAACAGTTTATTTTTGGTAGCTGTGATTTTTCGTAATATCAGTCGAGAGAGTAGAAAAACAGTGTTAATGGATATTTGTATTCCATTCAATTATGAAGAAAGTGGAACTTCGAAGAGTTCTCAGAAACCAATTTATTTTCTGCCGAAGTCACAGTATATAGGAGGATACATGTATGAATTCCCGCAATAAAAATGCAGCACATCACGATAGCAGTGTCTACTAAAGCCTTTCTTAAATTATCGTTATCTGCAGTATCTAATCAAATAGCTATATCACCCATCTCTTTATATGTCTGTAAAGGTTTAAAGAATCGAAGAAAAATAACCGATAATAACTTAAAGCAAATCTCTTCCAATAAATATATGGCGAATAATGAAGTTCAATATTCATTTGGTTGTTTGAAAGAATCAACTTCAAATTTCATATTAATGGAGAGAGAAATTTATCTATGCGATGGAAAAGGATTAGTATCGAATCTTGATAATACTGATCACTGTAAATCAAAGTGGGAAATGTGTAACTAGTACAAGCACTGTTCTCTGGAAAGAAGTACAAATTATTGCTTATATAGAAAAACTGGAATGATGCTCACATATATAAGAAGCATGTGACCATAGATGAGCTGCAAACTTTCATTATTTTCAACCATGGAAATGAAACTACGGCGACGACTAATTGTGAATTTATCCTTATTCAACGAGTGGTAATATTGTAATCAATGTGGAAAATTTAAGAAATATTCCCAATGGAATCGAAGACTAAAATCTTTTGGAAGAAATTAGTCAACAAGGAGCAGAATTAATGAAGCGAAAAGAAATCTTGATTATTTTTCCTGAAATATTTGATCTTCTTTAGTCGGGAATGTCAGAATAAACGAAATATTTTATATTTTATATGACTCATCATCTAATATAAACGAATGTTACGACATCTAATGTAATAAATCATTTACCTAATTTTCGCCTTTGTTTCTTATTACCAAGATTATTTTCGACAGTAAAATGCCGTAAGCTAATTCACATATAAATATTTTCGATATTTATAACAAGGCCTATTGCAATGTTTAAAATATTTTCCCATTAGATAGCCATGCTTATACAACGAAGAGAATGTTTTTTAAACATCTTCATTATGAAGGAATTTGTTATTCGTTCGAGATATTGCTTTCGTTATCATTGTTCTTCATGAGCGATTTTCCAGCGATATTTCAATTACTGATGTTACTTCAATTATATTAACAATATATTTATATTGTATTGTGTATTAGTAGATGCCAACTTATTTCCACTCCCCATAAGTGAAAGAGAGAAAATTTTCTCGATATTTTCAGTATTCCACAGAATTAAAAAGTGACCAACATCTCCTCAAAGCATAAAGAATTTTAAAACTTCTTATTGTTTCCATAATTAATAAAGTTCATCCTGCTTCGATATCATCATCAAATAGAGTAACTTTTCCTACTTACCTATGACTTCAATTTCTTTTCGCTGTTCTTGATATATTACAGTTCCCACCTGGATCGCCAACTATTCTTGTTTTAGCTTCACATGAACATCGCATATTAATTGAATTTTGGCTATCTTCAGCACTCTTTTTCTTATTTCCATCAATCTCTTTTACTATTCCGATTTCACATCAAGTGTCGTAATATGAGAGTGTCAAAGATTATAACATCGCAAAGCATTACAGCATTACGTTGCCTATCAACTAAAAGCAAAGTAAAGGGATGTTCCTCGACTCAATGAGTTTTAGCGAGCGATGATCAGACATGATCACGAAGATGATTAGATGACCGGATAATTCCTCAAGTTAAGGATGTTTGCATTTTCTGCTACTCTTCAGTTTTCGCATCTTCCACAACGTTTATAACGAGTTGAATTGACGATAGATGGATTGTGGAAATGAACACCCTCGCACTCATCCGATCTACACAAAAGTCGAAAAATCGATCTTCAGTGTATGTCACAGTGTTAGAATGCTGGCTCCTCGCGCAAAAAGGTGCTCTCAGCAGAATGAATCGTCGTGTAATGTTGTGTAGTGTGGTGTGTTGGTAGTGGTTGCCATCTAGCGTATGTCTGCCAGATTCAGTGGAGAATTAACTGTGATGTCTATCTTGTTTTACCTGACGTATTATTGGCGATGTGGTGATTATATAGGTTTGCTTTTCTTTTCAAGATATCAAACGAGCATTTGTTAGGAAAGGTTCACTTGTTCTGATCGATTCTTTACTTTTTAGGTTTTTGTCCTTCTGCAGCACCTATATAGGATTAGTCTAACAAAAGAGATCACTCTGTAAAAAATGATGATCATAAAGCGCTCTCATTTATTTTAAACTTCCATGTAAATAAAGTCTGCCTTGCAGAGAAGCAATTATTTGATAAGCAAATTTTTGCTGAAATTTGTTCGATATGCAACTATATGCTTGCGTGAAACGATGCGCATCTAATACTCAACAGTAACGAAGTTTTGCTTTTGGTGGTTTAGTAATTCTATTTTTTGCTTCCGTCCATTATACAAGCTTTGTTTGTTTTCTTTTTCTTTTTTTGTAAACCGCAGAAACCTAATATTTTTTGGGTGAGATCAAGGGAGGTATTTTTCCAGACTTTTACGAATAAAAAGTAATGTGATGAACTCATTAGACAGGAACAAAAAGTATTTGTGATGAAGAATTTAAGGAATTGCATAAAAAATGTATATGCAGAGTGCTCTTATCTTGCTTTAAATCGTTGATAAGTGGTCTCAAATTTTTTCGAATTGGTTAAAAATCAGAATCGCATCATAACATTTTTACTTTTCATGGGAAGAACGATTTTGAAAGGATGCCTGTTTCTGAGAAGGTCGGAGACATGAATACTTTTCCGAAGAATGTGGTCTGGATGCTTGCAGGAATGAGATAATATATATGCAAGCTGTGAAAATTCTTTTTGTCTTTATCATCTCACATAACTTATGCATACTATGCTGTGAATATCATAGAAAACATAGTGAGTAAGTGTTATTCTATAACGGATGAAAATGGATGCAATAGAGGAGTCAGTTTTGAGTTCCTCAAAATTTTTTTTATCTTACGCAAAGGTTTGAGTTGGTGATCTTTTCATTTTTCTTTATTAATAATAAATAATTTATTCATATATTTTCACTTTTGCAGTCTGCTTCCGTTTGTCTTTATTCATTTGATAAATGAAGTTTCAACATCACTTATGATGGTTTAAAAAATATTTTGTTTAATTCCTTTAACCTTCTTCCTTGCTTCATCTTTGATCTCTTTTTTCTTTTTGCTTTTATTGATCTTAAAAAAATGTTTGTGATGGATTCAGTGCAGCTGTATTTCCTCATTTGTATTCTGATATTTTATGTAAAATTGGGGACTTATTTTTCATGTTCGAGTGATTGTTATTTTCAAATTAAGGCGATTTACAAGTGTTATTTGACATTTCAAGGGGCATTTCGGCCTTTGTTTTTACCAGATTATATATATATATACATCATCCAATATTCAGGGTATTGTTAAGTATTCAATTAATTCAGTTTTATTTCAACTACTGGACATTTATAGCGGCGATTTCACTACTCATTGTCATGTGCTTGTTGGATTAGTTTCTGTTATTTTCAAATACTTAGAACTGTCAATTATGGCTCTGGTATAACTTTGATCGATTAATTTTCAGCAGTTGCTAAATCTATGATTTACATCGGATGAATTAAATTTGCAACAGTTCGAATTATACCACTATTCTTTTCAAGCTATTCAGTTAAAATAAGGACTGCACATTTATAATTTCCTAAACGCATAAATTTATTCCCAAATTCAGTATTTCCTAAAGCATCCAGCAATTTCACGGATTTTATTTTTGATTATAGTTCATAGATGAGACAACTGTGTAAAATTCCATAATTATTGAATTTCCAAGTGGTTTGCATGTGAAGTTTTTGCCTGTCTCAGAAAATTTCCGGAATCTGAAGAAATGACGAAGATATGGAAATGTTTTAGCGCTAGCTATTTTCAGAAGACATGATAAATGTCGGAAAGTGAAGGGTCGGAAATATCTAACGTAGGTGTACATAGTGCTGGAGTTTCGGTATCCCGTGACACCGGTACCAAAGTCGATCTCATTCTCAGGTTCGCTTTTAATAACAGCATTGTTTGTATTGTTCAATTAGAAAATATGACAACTGTGATATCTTATACTCATTTTGTTCTCTGGTTGGATTTCGAATTTGTTTCGAGTCGATTTCAGAATGGTTTATGCGTGGGTATTAATTTTTTACTCAAATTTAAACCTTTATGTAATCATTGTAATGAAATTTTAAATCTTTATGTAACCTTTGTCGACCGCGGTTCGGACAACATATTTTTAAGGTGCTGAATCCTATTTCACATGCAGTGACATAGATCACTAGGATAGTCACGATCATAAAATGGAATTCTTACAATTCAAATAAAGGTATTTCATTTGTCCAGAATCGGTGGCTTGCGGAAGCGACGGAGTTTCTTTGCATCGCTTGTAAGCGCCTTTAAGAAACCATCTGATCCTTCGAAAATGTGTTCAAATGCTACATTTACTATGTTCAATTTGACAACTTCTTCATTGCAATTTTCCATTGATGTACAAACTGAACCGCGAGAAAAATGGAAAAAGGCAATACGAACCGTGTAGATACTTACACATGCTTCATTCGAAAATTTCCGACAAATGTTAATCCGGATTCTGCGGAATTTGAGGTTCCTTTTATGCACCTTTATAACTGAGTAATATATCCCTATCTGTTTTGATCCAGTTGGTTTAAAATGCCTTTCCTGGATTATTTGGTGCAAAAATTTGTAGGACGAGGGATTCAGTTAATATTGCTTCATTTCAAATTTTTTTCCTTGTGGTACTTCCGCTAAAATTTTTCTCATCAAAGCATTAAAAACTTGAGGTAGCTCATCATTCTTGTTAAATCATTTGAAGAGAAAAAGCTAAATAGAAGACTATTGTAATCATTTTCTTTAACGTTATGCTTAACTACATTTCGCAAAATTGAAATCACATGCCATTTTAAATTTAATTTCATTAACTCTTATAGATTATGGAACCAGCGAGTGGGAACTGTTTTATTTTGTTGAGCCTAATAAAAATTGACAATCTGTCAACAAACTGGAAAGAATTCCAAGACATCAATGGAACTATAGATGTATCTTCTCTTTGATCTTTTTTTTGATTTCCATATTGATTCATTACATAAATTTATTGCTTACTTTGATGATGGCGCGTGGCGAATCTGTATTAGAAATTAAATTATAGAGGAAGTTTATGCCGAATGATAAAGCTGGATGTGTAGCTATAAAAATTCAAATTTCGGTTTTCCTGATATTTTACACATGCTCTCTGATCGCATTTTCTGGTATGCAGTTCTCGCACACTTTACATCACTGAGTGTAAATTATGCATCTGTGGGTTTTTATTTTTATGGTGTTTACATAAATTTCATACGTTAAGGACTGGTTGTTTTCATGCATAAGTAGTGTGCTTCCCTATGATTTTAAATGATACTTGAAAATAAGTCAGAGTGTTCCTAGTCGAGTAAGTTCGACGTTAATAAGTTTTCTGTATCTCGCAAGTTATCTATTTTGGTTGTTAAAAACATCAAATTATTACCCATTCGTAAAATTAAGTAAATATATCGTCAAACTTCAACGTTAACAATTCTTTGCATGGTCAAAAATTAACTTGCGGAACTCTATTCGGTTACGTTAAGTCCTTGTATTTCTTTAGCAATAAAGTGTATAAATCGTTTTTAGTAAAGCAAGATTAATTATCCGAATTTTATGCAAATGAAAGCTAGTGATCGGAAGATCGAAATGTTGATGTGAAGGTGAAGCGGTAATTTGTTTGAGACTGTGAATTGAGGAGTGATGTTCAATGGTTAAAGAACTGACAAGTGGAAGTTGTTGGTAGGCGATTTGATGGAACCGTTTATCCGGCACAATAAAAAAATAGGTACAATATCAATGGAAAACTGATTTTGTAAAGTAGCACAGTAAACAGTCATATATAGTGGGAAAAGGGATAAGGATTACAGCCACAGCAGCAAAATGTCAGCGGATCGGTCGAGAAGGTCACTGTGAGGTTAATAGGTGTATCCTGGACGCCGGAGCCTCATATATAGATGGAGTTACAATGCAAGGAAGATAATGCACATTATACATATAAATCAACACGTCAGAAAAGAAATGATTTGAATTAGTCGGCCAGAATATTGATTGAAATTTGTTTCAGATTTCGCAATTCATTTATCCACATAATTCAGGAATTGAAATGAAATAAACGATTTAGAACATACACCTACGGGAAACAGAATGTATTGAATCGATGCGTAAGTAGCTTCGCAAAAGTTAATCTGAAACGCTGAAACGCGACTGGCGAAAGCAAATGGATAATTCTTTTATTTAAGAACTAGAGAATTGTAGACGACAGTAAGAAAGCGGATAGCTGGACTGCCGTGCGAGGAAGTTTTTAATTATGAACCAGACCACTTAACATATAAAAAGAGATTTTAAGATGACAATTAAAGCAATTGTGACGTTATGTAGTGCCGTTGAATGAAGTGAAAGAACACTTCAATATTTTCGTGATACAAATGGTGGGGAAACGTGACACCATGATTAAGAAAAGACGCTATCGCTAATTAGGGCATCATAGAGAGAGTTAATATATCGATCCAGTGCGTTCATAAAAGTCGTAATCTCCTAATTTAATGCGATGTTTGTGAATTTCATGATAATTGGATAATATTTGCAGGAATGTTGATATACCATAAGGTATTACGTTACGGTGGTCATTTATGACTGTGCTATCTGATGTAGCTCTTTCTCAGTAACACCTACAGAGTTTTTCCAAATAAAAGAAAACTTTGCATGGATCGGCAAAGCGCAGTGGCTTAAATTGTCTCCTTCGCAACTAAACTATTCATTATACTGAATCCAACGAGTAAGATATAATAACACGATCCCTCCTTGAACGTCTGCCTTCCGTTAATGCTACAGGAGTGTTTTGAGTTTTTACTTTTTATCTGATCATATTTCGATGCAAGGTACCATATGCTTAACACTGAATTCACCATCCTTTAAGAATGTTTTCTTTCGCGATAGTCTAATGCTTGTATATGTATTATTATTGAATCTAGTTTATATATTTCGCTGAATATATCTGCACTGTACATTGAAATGAATGGCTTCCGAACAGCTGAGCAGACTTTACTAAAATAAATGTTGAAGAACAGCTGAACATGAACATAATAAAGCAATAGCGAATAGAGGACACCAATATTACAAACTTGTTCGCAACAATCCAAAAGTATGACTTTCTTTCCATTACTTAATTCGCGCTTGAAAAAAGAAAGAACAAAATCGATCAAATATATGAAATTATTCCAGTCCACGGTTATGGCTTTTATCATTATGTCAGTAAATGCAGGTACCTACATCATCACCATTAAATCTCGCAAACCTGCCTTCAGGATTCTAAAAAAACAAATACACCTGACTCACAATTGTCACAACAGATTTGGTACAACCGTCAACTCAGACAGCATAAGAGCGAACGAATTTAAATGTTTAAGTAATAAGAAATAATTACTAATGAATGGTCAGTCATTGTACTTATCTACGATAATTCGTGCTACTTTAACGATTCTGTTGGGAATTGTAACTAAGGACTTTCTCAATCCATCCACTGAATTTTCTTCATAGGATTATTCTTTCTTCTTTCTGAAGACTTTTTATATGGATTAATGTTGCATTAATGAGACCAATGTCTTTACAGCTTAATATTCTTGCATTAAAAGTGATATTTTTCTTGAATCAATAATGTTAGCATATGGCGAAATCAGCAAATGATTTCTAACCGCTTCTTGCTATTATTGCCATTATTTTAATCAACACAAAAAGGATCAGCCTGTTTTTATCTTTTGTTGTTTTTTACATATTACGGCCAAAGTTTTTGACACCTTTGCACTTTTTAGATTACAAATAGTTTCGAACTTTTCCAGTACATGAGATTGTTTCCTGCGAAACGGGTTTGATTTTTCCTATCCGCTGTTATCTTTATCACGCGTTTTATTTTCCAACATCACCTCGGTAAAATCAGTCTTCCCACAACGCACGATGTGATCGAGTATCATTCGCTTTTTGACATTGCATATAGTTAAGCACTTTCAGATGATCAAGAATTTTGGATCATGCTTCATCGACTGCTTTTTTGACAGAGTGAACAGATCGCTTTTCTTACGAGCTGTCGTGAAAGGTTTATCTTGTGATGTTGAGGAATTGGAAACTTGAATGGAGATTTGTTATGTAACGAAGTTTTTATTATAATGGATTTTATTCGTCATAACTACAATACATAAATTCGTCGAGGAATATCGACAATCGATAGCTTGAATTCCTCTTTAATTTTAAAAAAGTTATTTGAAACTTATTGATGTTGGAGTTATAGAGTTGAATTGAGTGCGCGGTAACGCACAATGAGAGCAAAGTCATAGGATCAAAAGGAGATGTGTATGAATTGACCTTTCAACCGATAACTTCCCTTTTGTATTCATAGTTTATAATGCCTTAATCAACGCCTTATGACCTGAAGGATAATAAGTCAAAATCTGAATAGTTACAATGCTTTAAATAACACCCTTCACATAAAAATCGACGTTTAAAAGGATGATTTCGTGTTTGGAAAATGTGAATCAAAACAATTTAATACTACAAAATATTGCAAAATCACTTGATTATACCGAAATACTTAATAGTTATTCCGACACGAGCAACCATATTGCACAATATATTGCGTAAATAGCCGATCAAAACTTTAGTCGATAAGTTATCAGCAACCTAAATTGTACAGTTAATATTACTGCGTGTGAATAATGCGTTCATTGTTTTTGAATTCTGTTTTTTCTCCGATTACTGTACAGTTTAATTATTTACGTCAGCTTTTTGAAATCTCTTATAGAAGAGTTGACCCTGCTATTCGGGTACAATATATCATATGAAGACAGTGGAAAGAATCGCACATTGCTTTCTCTCACTGTACCCTGACCTTAAAGCAGCTAATACTTAATTTGTAGTTCGATTAAAATGTGTCCATTGCCTCCGTGATAATTGTGGACATAAAAGTCAATGTATAAACAGAAGTTTTATTGAATAAGTTTTCCTTAGCAGATATATTGGAAACATTTTCTGCCTCGATAACTTCAGTAGATTAGAAAAATCGATCATTACGCATTTTCAAAAGTAATCCTCATTCTAGAACATTTTCCGTTTTTCTTGTATTTCCTGAGCTTAGTGACTAGGATAGAAACTAGGATAGGATCTTTCTTGCTTTTATACAGTCATTAACTGATTCTGACTTCTTCATTTGTTCATCAGATTTTGAATAAACCGCAACCATAGTTTTTCTCAGTTTCTTGCAAATTCTATCAGTATCACTGCTTTCGTGATAACTGCAAGCTTGTCTTGCTTGCAGTTCGCATTCTTCCTCTCGCTGATTCAGTCCTTTTTAGGTCAGTTGTCACTATCCTCCCTCAGCTAATCAGGACCGTGTTGCCAATTTTGTTTATTTTCTAACCCTAGAGATGACAAACCCGAACGCGCCGCAATTTCTGCAGAAATATTATGCGTTCGTACGTATTGGAAGGTAGTTTTTGAACAATAAATTTCGACGAGGCAATTTTCTACAAAATGATCGTTTTTGTCCTTTTAATTTTCATCTCAAGATACATAGAAAATCTCACCAAAGGGACTTTATATATGAAATTGCTTGCTTATGAAATCTATTTCACTAACAGTTGCCGCAGTTAATAATTAATTCGAATCGCGGGGTTGTAAACAGTTTTAGAGGACAATTTTTTTGATGTTATTGATCAATTTCCCTCTTATTTATGTCTCCTTTTGTTCGGAATCTTTCAATACTTCATACTATTTGTATCTTCATTTCTATAATTTTTATAAACATAATTTTAATGTTAAAAAAATTCAGCATAAACCTCTACGGAATAGCAATGAACAGTAATGTATTATAAAATTTCCCATTTTGTTTGAAAAAGCAAAATATGCTTTCATAAATATATATTTTATCTATTATATAGTTCCATTATAATTCAGAAGCATTCCTATTAAATTCTTTTCGTTTGCTAAAATTCCTTTTATATTCATTTATTTTCGTATATGAAGCAGCTATTTGATTTCCTATAAGTTTTCAATACTTCTGGTGAGGAATATATCAACAAGTATATTGTTCACATAGCTTTTCCTGTAATCTAGAACTGAACCTCCATCAGTTATCTGATCATAGCTGCTGATTTTACTTAGAAGTGTCCTGCTGAGTTCATATTTTACTAAATTAGTTATATCAACTTTTTGTTCATGTCATTAACCGACAAGAATTTTCAACAGCCGCGTCTGTAAGGGAAGATCTTTCCGAAATTTAATTTCTTTCGAATATAAGAAGAGAATTTTCTCCTATGTTGGGCTTAGATGATACTATAAACACAATATCGTGCCTATACAAAGGTTGAATCAAACGAGCAATACAAAAGAATACCAAACACGAACACAGAACAATTCAAAGAATATGAACAATGTCGTAACGCCTACTGATAGGTCGTGTTTTTCCTTGGGGTTTGTCATTCTTCCTTCGCAAAGCCACTGCTGCTTCTCGTGCCCTTGAATTTTAGCTCCCGTTGCCGTCGAATTGTCCCTCGAACCGTTGCTCTATTTGACAGTCGAGTCGTGGTGGATTTGTTCCTCCGAACTGCTGCTCCTATCCGATCTGACTGGTCGTCGAATCGTCGTTGTTGAAATTTACTTCAAATTTGGGTGAACTGCAATCGCTCCCTTATATATCCTTCGGCTTGTCGACCTTAGACGGATTGATCTCATTCTATTGACCGGTGAGTGATCGTGTGCTTTGATTGAGAACATTTTTATATCTCTTTTAGCTTACTGATCTCATGATTTTGCAGAGCTATTTACAGCAATGCCTTTTTTTTTAACATTTTTATCTAAATATAACTATCTAAATGGCTTTCGCCAACACCATCTATCAACTTTTGGAGCATTATTACCTCTTCTAAAAACCTCATTCAGATTCTTTCCGTTTCATGTATTAGCTCTAGCATCAAATAAGATTTTTAGTTTGATAGCTTATTTTTTGCGAGAGCTTAACACCGATTAGGACGGATAGAAAATTATTTCTCTCCTTCCACTGCACTTCGACTTATCAATAATATTCTCATCCAACTGAATTCCGAACGTTTGCACATATTGTTTGAGTAAATCTGGATTACTAATTTCTTTTTGCTTTTGCGAGGCTAGCTTTTACAGCATCGGCTATCCGCGATGTTTTCTAAGACTCAGAAAATGATCAATTTTTCTCTATTTCTGTTCGTGACTTCACAGTAATTGCTTCAATATAGCAGCAAAATGAATGAATCGAATCTCACATGAATCGGACACAATATTCAGCAAATTTCACTAAAATAAGTGACAAAGAACAGCTGAAAATTAATTTAATAACATAACAACGAACAAAATAGCGGCAATACCACACATCGTCTTTTCCCTCTTAGCCAAACGAACCAGCAATGGGTTAACGAAGCTTATCCCATATATCCAAAATTCTATCTTTGTTATGTATATATATATAGCATTAACAGAAAATTAATGAACCCATATCAATTATATTCATATGATAGTTGAAATCTTCTTTAAGTTAGTTACATTAAGAGTAGTTCTGTGGATGAGATATGCTATTTTGTATTTTATTTTTAGCCGAACTTGCCGACCAATGAAACCGAAAAACGCATTCGGAATTAAATTATCCCGAAAAAGAATGATCACACTTTGGAGAAAAGCTTATACGGTGCCATTTTGTATGAAGTTCATTATTTAAAATAGATGTTTTCTTTATCACAAGTTTTACTGTTTGTACATGGTTATGTCTCGAAAATTGCGAATTGTAATTTATTTTGAAGAGTATATTTTCGGAACTTTGACTTTTAATATTCGATTATTTCTTGCTTCGTGTAATGTTTTTCGTTGTGGAATGTTTTTATCTTTCCTGAAATCTTTATGAAGTCATTTGCTTGAAATAGAATGTATCTTTCCATAATAAGTTTTACGGGTAGTTAATATTTGCCAGTGCTATAGTTGGTGATGCACGATGAAAATAAGTAAGAGAATTACATTTATGATGATAAAATACCATCAGTATGATGAGAGCTTCGCTATTTTCGGGTGGCAGCATAGCAAACTTGATGCAGAGAACCACTGACACATTGACTGAACGTTCAAATCAAGTAATCCACTACCAGATTATCGCCGATTCCAACTGCTAGGATTTAGTTTACTAACTCCTGATACTTGAAACTTATCAGAACATCTCCCATATTACTGATCATATCTTCTATATCATACTTTCGAACAATGGAGATTTTCCCACCACGATTACGGTACAGATATCTGTAAAGTTAGTACGATGTCGAGAAAGGAAGTAGGCAGAAAATTGAATGGTTATAAGGACATTTTGCTGTAAATTTTATCGTATGAGTTTGTTCCATTTCTCATTAGTGAGACTAAGATCCAAACATATTATATCAGCAGCAATTTAACTCTATCATTTACAATTGTCACCATAACTTAATATTCACAGACAATGAAACATTATTACAATAAACAATCCTGCTCATCTCTTTTGGAAGGCTTGAAAGTTAAAAACTAATCTTTTAATGCATTTCAGAAACAGATTATTTTGTGAGGGTTGAGAATTCCTGGTTACCTGGACAATAGTGAAGCTCCCTGCTAAACAAAAAGAATTGTACGTACACTGTACATTAAAAATAGATATATTAACTAACTTCCCAAAAAAATAGCCCTCGTCTCCCCATTTCTTTTGATATTGACTGTCAAGTCTACTGTACCAAGAAATAGGATCCAGCTCAGTTATAAAATCAAAGATTTGTTAGTAATTCATAAAAAGATACTTAAATATTAATATTAATCGATATTAAAGTACATTTGAGGCCTTTCTCTGCTTGCATCAGAAAGTGACTATCAAGTCACTTTCTGACTTTTTTAATAGAACGCCCAAATACTAGTGAACAGATATGATTGGCCGCCGGGAAAATTCATGACAAAAAAGCAACACATGAATTTAGAGTAGAAATGAGAGATAAAGATATATGCATATATACAATCACTTTTTTAAAGGAGGAATTAAAGATGTTATTACTTGTTGACAAGGAGGAAACTTTTCCAAAAATATAACTGTCAGAAGTACATTATTCGTGATGATATTTTTGGAATTTAACAAGATTCTTTTGGATTATCATTTTGTTGAACAGGTATGGAGATTTCTCATCAAAGAATGAGTAAGTAAATCGACGTTTCACTGACTCTTCATTGTGGATGCAAAATAAAGCTTCCTAATGTACTGGATATATAATGGAAAGATTGAAATATGAAATGAAACCTACTTCATTTCAAATGAATCATTCATCGGTGAGAGCTAACATTACTACCAGCATCTTAGCTACTTTTTTGTAATCAGCACCTTATATCCACCATCATAATCATATATTATTCTATAATTACCGTCATCAAAATATATTCCTTTCTTCGTGGTTCACACTTTAATGTAGCTGCTGGTAGCATCGGCTTAGGTGATTGTGCAGTTCATAATTGATCATAATACCACCTTTCCGAATCATTTGGGAAATTATCGTCAGGAAAAAGAAGCGATGAAGGGGATTAGAAGAGGAATATAGTACCTCGATCAAGAGCTTGTTGATTGCAAGTTATCATTAGTATTATCAGGACAACTCTTCTGTTATGCAAACAAGTTATTTACAGCGGGCAGGTTGATGTGAAGTCTCGGCTAGTGACAGCTACGCTATTGGTGCAGCGAAAAAAGTGAGGCAAAAAAGGAGACAAACAGGAAATAGCAGATAGCACAGCACAGCACAACATACACACATAGGTAAAATGGGGCGGTGTTCATTTTGCTGTACTAAATAAACAAGACCACCCATGATTACATGATACTACTCCACCTGCTGTTGCTGTTTTGATGTTGATTACGCGGTTGGCTTGTTTGCTTCATTGTCATCTTCCCCTCCCCCTTTCGTCATACTTCTATTGTCTCCTTGATATTTTTTTCTGTAAGCATGACGTATTACGTGAAATGATCAGATTATTGGCGTCCAATAGCAAACAGGGAATTGTTATTTATTGAACAAGTAAGTGAGTATTATCTCATTAAGCAAATAATCAATCACTAAAAGTTGACGAGAAAAACTTTACAGTAAAGCTCAGACTTTTTCTTGATTCTACTGAAAGATTGGCAGATTTTGTTTTTATTTCATGCAGTTTCAGTCCCATCTAAGCAAAACTGCCAATACTGGAAAATGAAAGAGTAATGAGGTCAAATGATGAAGCGTTAAATGCAGTAGTCATACCACGATTTCGTCTAATGCCATTGCTGGGTCAAATTGTTCATCTCAGGTTCAATAGTCATGACATTCGTTTCAATCTAAAACTGATGAATAATTAAAGCCGTTGCAATTTCTATGCTTAACCATCTAGTGTTTAAACCTCTGATTTCAGTTGCTTGAATATAGCGAAGCTGATTTTTGTTTACGAAAAGGGAATCATGTGAGTTGTATTCCGGATGGAGAGGAATTATACACCTGGTGATATGACGTGTTGTTTAGGAAGAAATAAGAGCTATAGGCACGTATTCAGTTGTTACGTATAAGTTGTTATTATCATTGTTATTGTTGTTGTGCTGTTATTGGCGTTGTCGTCAACTAATTTGTATGTAGGCACATGACGATAGTGAGACATAACAAAGAATTATGATAAGAGGGAGAGAAAACAGAAAAAGAGGAGTAAACAAATGGGTAACAAGTAAGAGTTAATGAATGAAAAGAAAGCAATAACGACAACAACGACAACAACATCAACAGCAAATAACTCCTATATCACCACATAACTAACGTCATTTCGAAGGTGTGGTTCATGATGTCCCAACCAACTGCATGATCTTTAAACATTGCTCCTGTTATCAGAAAATGTACCGCCGATTTTTGTGCAAAATGGAATTTAGATTCCTCCATTCCGTTTGGAAGTATTTGATAATGGTTTAGAACTTGGAAGATACATTTTAGCATATATCCTATTGACCACAAAGTTACTTCTGCAATCATTCCATTATTAATTTTTATATCTTTCAGTCTACTACTTCTTGTACATCCAGCACCAGTACAATATAATCTCTTCCCCTCCCTCAGGTATTAGATTTCCTGTTTGAAATACTGATCCGGGCATTCCTATTTTTATCGTGACCTTTGTTTACATCTTCATGTTTCTCTGTCATCATCCATCTTAAACACTTCAGAAAACAACGTCATTTGGATTCGAATTTGATTATTCACGCGATTTCTCCTGGAATTTCGTAACACGCGACCAATTATTATATTATCACCAATAACAACAGCAACATTTACTAAACTTAGTGATTCATCTCTTACTACTGCCTAAACGGTTCATTTTTATTTTTTCTGCAGTGGACAATTTTTATTCTAGCAAAAATTAAAAAAGAAAGGTAAGAAGCAAGCGATGATGTTATTTGCTTTGGGGTGTTTACAAAGGATCCATAGACAAATGATATATACCGAAATGGATGAACAGACTTGCCTGTGTATGAGCTTATCTGTATATGCATGTATGTACATGTGGGTGGGTATGTGTGGACGGCTGATGAATGAGTTGTTGACAAACTAGGGTTAGATTATGTGGTGACGGTGCGGCAAAAACGAAGCTGATGAATACATGCATTTGGGGAAAAAGTACACGTAAGAAACACGCCTGCCACGTTTCTTATTGGCATGTTAATGGGTGCACATGCACACGCACATACACACGACGCACACAGAACGAGACATTACTTATGATGGAGCTCCTTGCTGCTTACTTTACTGCTGGAATCGGAAGAGTCAAGAGAGGAATGAACATGCAGGGAGTGGCATCCCTTGCCGCTCTCAACACACCACGGAGGTTGTCTGATGTATGGCAGTTTAGCATGAACATTCATCTGTTTACATTTAGACGGCGGGGAGGGGAGGAGGAAGTTGAGGGGTAAACAGGGAGTAAACAAGGCTTGTGAGCCTATTGCACTGCTGCTTGTGTTGCTGTTGTTGCTGCTGCATTCGTCGAGTGAGTTTGTGCAAAGCGCAGCTGCCCCTCCAATCCCCGCGTCTCTGCCCGCCCGCTCTTCATGGAACAATCGGTTCGTTTTTACTTAGCAATAAAAAACGAAAAGCGGCCTCCCAGACCAAACCTATTTCCCCTAATGGAAGCTTTTGGTGGTTCTTGACGAGTTCTCACGCAAACAAATCTCTTTTTCTTTTCGTAGGGATTAATTGGTGGGATCTTTACCGGATTCTAGAAGTATTTACTATGCAGCCACTGGAGTATGCTTAGTTTTTGACAATTTAAATTATTGGGTGTCAAAAAAAATACTGAATGACGCATATTTCGTGGCATTTTCTAAAACAGAACATCAGCAAAACTTACCTTAATGTACCTAGCTGAGAGGGATACTTTTTTAAGATAAGGGAGAAAGGAGAGAGAGTATTCTTCCTTCAATGACCGAGTTAGACAGGTCTGTTTATGATTTCATGACAAATCAGCAACAGTTCAACTTGATCTAAACAACGCGATCTGTTTCCAGGGGTCACCAGGCATTTCTGACCAATACTAATTCAAGTCAAGACACCTTAGCTCAGGAGTTAAACGCCATGCAACGGAATGAACAAGCACAGGTTGGCGGGATTTTATGTATTTTATTTGCTAAAATTGCTCTCTTTCTCCATTCTCCTGAATATTTGGATTGTTGCATTTTCGAAATCTGGATTTTACCGCCAAATGTGCTGCTATCTGACAACTCATTCTCCTATCTGCGATTTTCGTAATATGGGGATTTTCCAAGTTAGAGTGTGTGGAGTATGACATACACAAAAATTTCTGAATGGAATTGTGGGATAAGAAGAAAATAGGTAGTGCTTCACCGTAAGTATTTTTTTTTTTTACTAAGGCTGAGCAAATGTTTTTGTTGGCATTACACGAACGCTTGGCTCAGCAGTTGCGACCTCAGACGGAACTTCAACGGATTTGGCAAAATATGATGCTTGGCCTGCCAGCTTTATTACCGCCATTGGACTTAACAGCTTTGCCGGGTACCAGCCAAACCTTAATGCACCCACTCTATCAGGTTAGTTGTATTTTAGTTTCTGAAAAGTATAGAAGTCCTGAAAAGTCCCTCAACCAATGACATAAATATTCTTCATATCCTTTACAGCCAGTATCATGAATGAAATAGTCGCGCCATTTGCTCAAACATTTCCCGTGCGTAATTCCTGACCGTTTCTATCTCTATGTCTCTTCCTCCTTATTTCTCTCACTCCTTTGATAAATGGTCATAACAGTGAGCGTGTGCAACGAGTAAACAAATACATCAAAATTTGTCACTGACCTCTGACTTTTGCTCATTATTTATTTGGATGAGGCGGGAATACCGCTTCATACTTGCATCCGTTTATAGAGGTGTTTTCAAATTCTTCAATTGAAAGAGGTAATTAGAGTACTGATATTATCATCACGTGCCATTAATTTGTTACACCATCATGTTGCATTTACAGACATTTTTGTGGGATATATGGTAGTGTATTTTGATACAAGCATCTGATCATTTTTTATTACTGATAGAGATAATATAGTGTTATGAAATCGAAATTTATGAATTTAAATTGCCAAAGAATTTAGGTTCACTTCGATACTTGTTGTCTAAAAAATCGTTTCACAAGATGAAGCACAGTGTGAATTTTACATAGCATACCTGTGCGGTTTCGCAGCTTCAGCTTCTGGTTTTAACTTATCAGTACGGATAAAGTATTAGTGAAATAAAATCAAAGAAGTCCCTAATTGATAAATAATTGGAAGTTATTAATCTTTAAATACTACATTCTAAATTCAGTTAGAAATAATGGAAGGAGAAGAAAAGCACTTTTTAAAGCTTAGTTTCAATATCACATAGTAAATAACTTCTAAATCTTTTTTCATGTGGCGTCTGCTTGAGTTGGGTCAATTTCAAAATGAATGTATCCGTATAGTGCGAGCAAAATAGTGAGTATAGCAAAATAGTGAGTATACTGCATGTTATCCAAGAAATACTCTATATTCCGCTTTTTGTTTTCATTAGGAGAAAAAATCCTGCAGTAGAAATAATTACCTTTTTAAAGATGCTGGACTCTGTAAACTTGTATACGATCTTTCTGTACTCGTAATGCGTTATAAGGCTGGAGAAAAGGAACGGAGATGGAAGAATAATGACGGTCTAACCAATATTTCCACTTATTGTTGGAACAAATATTCTCACATATTTTGAAAATAGAAGAGAGGATATGATGATAGATGGGAAGAAATCGAACGGTGTTTATCATGTGCGTGCATACGGATTGTCTTCACTTAATTAGTAAACAACAACACACGAAGAGGAGAAATAGCGTAAATGAAGTAAACAAGCGCATTCAATTGTGAAATAAATGTACATAACATTTTACACACAGAAGAGGTTAACCTCTTTCTTTCTATAGTATGCCTTCTCTTCTGTCTCTCCTTTCTTCTCTCTTCTATCCTCTGCCTTGCCTGTTCATTTCGGGAACTCATAAACATTTATTCCTGACCTTGCTAGAATTTGTCTTCCTGATCTAATTTTTCCAGATTCGTTGGCGATCTGGGGTACAAATTTGGTGAAAAATCCTTTACAGCATTTGCGTTAATAGAAGCTGTCACAATAAGATTATCTATTATCCGGTCTTTCTCTGTTAAGTTTAGACTTTCAGCATTACGATGTTGATAGCGACAGTGTGAGATAATGTAAGTAGTAACAGTGATAACTTTTATTGACGATAATGGAATGATAAATGAAAATGATGGGTGATGCAGTGAACATGTTGATATATATGACGAAAGTAGTGACGATTATATGATTATAATATTATGGTAATGAAAATATTCGGAAAAAGATGGAAAGAAGAGAGATGGTGTAGGAATGTAGGATGCGTATATTATTTGCTTCATTATAAGAGCACGAGAAAAACTTCAAAATAAGAAACGTTTATTTTGAAAAAAACAAATGCAGGTTTAAAAAAGATACTGCAATATAACCTCTACATAGCATAATAGAATAGAGGGTGCGTAACTATAGCGATAACCGAGATAAATAAAAGTATGAAGCATTCGAGGTGATCAAAAAGGTTAGAGGATGTGTGATGAGTTTTACACTACATTGTGTCAACAATTCAGTACGATGCTTTGCTTACTTTTTTTGCTTTTCTTTAAAATTAATGAACAAGTATAAAGTACAATAACGAAATCGTAAATATGAAGCATTTAGTCAGTAATTGCTGATGATGTTACTCTGATGATGATTGTATGCATATGTAGTTTCCTGGAATACTATGATGTAAATCTGACGATATGGAATATTTTTATTATCAAGTGTATGTGTGTATGTGTGTGTGTATGTGTATGTGTGTGTGTGTGTGTGTGTGTGTGTGTGTATGTGTGTGTGTTCGTTTGTTTGTTTGTTTGTTTGTGTGTATGTCAGCTATGGCACTGCTTTTTTAAATGCTACTGCTGCTGCCATTGTCACAGAACAGATAATGTTTATCGGTATCGCATATCTGAGTCAAAGCTGTGTTCGTTTCCGCAAGCGGTTTTCTAACTAAGTGATACTTATTATTTCTGCAAGCAGTTTTCTAAGTGATACTTATTAAACAAGAAATTAGCGATTTAATACTAAATGACAGTCTAGAAATATTTAAATATACGTAATTTCTTACTCAGTAATTTCGACGATTGTTTTTGGCATAGATCACAAATAATTTGTTAAAAATTTCCATTTCTTAAGCATTTTCGCCTGCCTTCAACATCTGAATGGTTCACGATGTCGGTACAGTTGATTGCGCTGCAGTTCACTTTTCACAAAAGGCATTGTTTATTACTGTACAACACTCATTCATCTTTTATCATCGTTTGGTTTAGTGGATTTCTAAATTTGTTAGTGGACAACCTGTCATACCGTTCGAATTGTTATTAATAATTATGCATTCTTTCATTTTGTGATTTTGAGATTTATAAAAAATTTTTAATAATGTTGAAATCGTCATTCCGTGACAGTAATCATTGGTGAAAAGAAGTGCAGGAACCTAAAAGAAATGGTTGTATGAGAGCGATTTGTTCCGAATTATCACCATCTCCGAAATGGTTCATAGTTCATTCTCATATCGGATGTAATGGTGCGCGGTCTCGACAGATTTTGCATGCTTCACTTTCCTGATCCTGAGAGTTCGTCCCGTTCATGGTTATTCTTTCTCTTTTTAACTATTCTATTGCTTTCTGTTAGCACAGTTTTTAACGGCTTTGCTGGCTAAACATAAGAAGAAGGGAAATAAAGACAGGAGTTTGTTTGCTTTACTGCTGATGAAATAATACAAAAAAATCATCAATTTTGTAAACATTATATTCGTCTGTTAACGCCCACACTCTGTTTTCCTCTCACGTCTTCCGTATCTTAGCAGTTGCTGCTCCACTCGACTGTGAGACCCATTTAGTACTGCAACGATAATAAAAAGACATGGGAAACATTTATATGTTAGAGCTTCATTAGTTTAATTTACTTTATTGTTCTTCGGAATCGAGGAATTGTAGACAACACTAATAATTGATAAGTTGACTTGGATGTTCAAGTAAGTAAATTAGTTTTATTTTTTTATGGCATTTATTTATAAACATTACTTCATCATACTTGTTCAATTATGCTTATATTAGATAGGGGATTAATAAAAATCCCAAGATGATCAGAAAGCAGAACTTTCTGAATGACTTTTAGGGCTTCATTTGCATTTTTTGGAAGTGCATATTTCAAAGTTTATGATTTTTCGGAAGTTTTGAATGCATAATTCCCTAGTCCATCATCAGGATATCTTCATATTTTCGATGAAATTTCCGAAGCCAAGCGTAATATTATAATTATCGGTATTCTCAAGATTTAGAGCCATTTCCTGGATTTTTATATGGATTATTAGATCGAGAGAAAATTTAAAAAATGACTGCCAAACAAATATATTAAATTTGATATTGCGAACATAATTATTGCTATTTTAAATCCACTTTAAGAAAAGAATTCAACCCGAATATCAGCGTGTGAAAAAGCGAGGGACTCATAAAAAGTATGGAATAGATCGATGAATTATAGCCAAAAAGTCTGCCCAAAATTACTGCAAAACCATGTTTTTTTTTTTTGGATGTTTACTTTAGCACTTTTTTATCGTTTCATTATTATTCATTGTTCAACTTCATAATTACTTTTACGTATTCATCTATTATGGCTCGTTAACCATCTGCTTGAATTTTCTGGGCAGCTTCCTTCTCTTACAGCACTTTTAAATTCACATTACTTCCTAATGAATCTTCTTTCGTAACTGTGCTTGTAGAAGTCAGCTATAAATCGTTATAAATAGATTTAATAACACAGAATGAATAAATTAAAGAAGCTAGACATTTTTATACGTATAATTTTTGTCATTTCGTTTATTATTGATATAGTAAGTTGTTAAAAGCATCAGTGAAAACTTATTCCTCAAGTAAAGAGATGTGGTAATTTTCATATGAGATCTGTATTCGTTAGTATGATGATTATGAAAGAAGACGCTCTAAGAATCAATAAATGTTTTATTGTAGTATTGACTAATGAGGAAATAGTATAACATAGAAACAGAGTAGGATAAATTTCCGAGCGCCCTAAGCTTGTTGAGGAAACAGTATAACGAGAGTACACGTAGAAATAGTGAACTGTATTTGATGGATGTCAAAATTGTTCGGTGTGCTGGCTGTTCCATTAGGACAATTCTATATTCCTTTTTTTCCTTTTTTTTTTTTTTTTTTCAAAGTTATAAATTTCAGTTTTTCCTTTTTTTCAAAGTTATAAATTTCAGTTTTTACCTGGTTTCAAATATTCTTGGATTTTCAGCATAACCTCTGCACTTGGCCACAATGTGACCAACCATGCGAAAATTTCGCCACATTTTTGCATCATTTGGCAACGGTGCATACGCTCGACGAACGATCCGCTCAGCAGTGTAGAGCCCAAATCGAGATAGTGGATAATCTAGAACATAGACTTAATAAGGAGCGTACTCGCCTGCAAGCTATGATGCAACATTTACATATGAAACAGTCACCTGATACTACCACGCCAACCTTAGGCACATTACAGCAATCACAAGATTCTGTATCCATTCCATCACCAGCACTTGCAGAGCCAAAAGCTGAATCCCTGCCCGATCAGGTTGGTCATCCCTGTTGACTTATTTCTTTCAGTTTTCTAAACTTTATGGATACTTATTCTTTCTCAAATACAGGGAATCGAATCCTGTCACTGATATTTTCGACACTTGTTCGTGATGCTGTTAATTCAGGGATTGAAATGATTGGATTCTCTCGGTATTGAGTTGAGTAATATGAGGTTAAGTACAATTCTCAAGTTCACATTAATTTGTGGAAGAAGGTCAGTTGGTCTCACAGGTGTATTAAACTCAGAGATTACTCAGAAACTGTTTTTTTTTCCTTTTTTTGAACTTCACTCCAACGGCAGAAAAGTAAGGATCTGCAAGTTATTTAACTGGTAAATGAATGTAGAATTTGGTGGTTGTCCACAATACTGGAAAAAGAGTATTAGTAGGTAATAATAGGAAGTTAAGTACTTCATATGTACCCTGTACCCGTATGTATTGAGTAGTTTTGTCAGAGTCTTGTCCTTTTGATATCAATCAAAATTCATTTAATAAAGTTAGTCGAGATTTGGCATAAAGCAATGTCTTTTTTAAAATAAGTTTAATGTAGCATTCTGGATAATGGGTAAAAATATGCACATCCAAATTTGGAAACGAGTGAAAATCTGTTTTATCAGTCACCAAAATTGTTTCTTCAGCAGCAGGTGATCTCGGCATTGTCATTACCAAGTGTGTCGAACATTGAAGGTTCACAACAGCAACAGCAAGAGCAACAACAGCAACAACAACAGCAACAGCAGCAGCAGCAACAACAGCAACAACAACAACAACAACAACAACAACAACAACAACAACAGTCCCAGCATCATCACCGTGCAACTCCAACACCACGGCGGAAAATCAACGACAAGGTTGTTCTACATATTTCAACTGATATTGCACGAAATCGCGAATTTTATCGGACACATGATGTACGTCCGCCATATACATATGCGTCTCTTATACGCGAAGCTATCATGGAATCAAGGATTGCCAATTAACGCTTAACGAAATTTATCAATGGTTCACGGAAACTTTTGCATATTTTCGAAGGAATGCTGCAACTTGGAAGGTGATATTGTAATGGTTCATTTTACTATACATATATTGAATTTGTGGTTTAAAAAATTTGTATTTTTCCGGTCTTGTAGTTGTAAAATATGATGTTATTAGACGAGACTGAAGCAGTTGGTCTCTCAACTTATCGCCATATCTGGTAACAATAAATTGTTTTATTGATGCTTGGGTAGTTTATTAGTTTTAAATTGATGCGAATTTTCGTGAACACTATCTAGGTTTGAAAACTGTCATGTAGTTAATTATTGAATCCGCCTGAAAAATTGAGAAGAGATGAAAATAAAAAATATGGTAGAAGTTACTTTGGGACTGTAAAAAGTAGTGGAACTAAAAGTTCTTCGTAAATTTTGATTTGAATTTTCAGAATGCAGTGAGACATAATTTGTCGTTACATAAATGTTTTGCACGAGTTGAGCAAAATGTAAAGGGTGCCGTGTGGACAGTGGATGATTCGGAATTCTACCGACGACGACCTCAACGTGCGCATACTTCACGGAGTACACCTTCAACACCGAAACCTGATAATCCATTAAGTTTACTTTCCACAGCAGCAGCAGCATCCGCGGCCAGTATGATGATTGCAGCCAGCGAACATCCAGAAGCAGTGCTGCTTTGTGATATCAAGCAAGAAGTATTAGCTGCGGAGAACGTTACTCCCAGTTCGCTGCAGATGTTCATTAAGGAAGAAAAGTCTAGTCCAAAGCTTGAGGTCGGCGAGGAATCATAGTGTGGTATTATTAGAAGTGTGCCTTCTAGACAAATTTAAATTATGAAGATTTTATGAATGCTTTCGTTCTGAACTTTCCTTTTATTATATTTTCCACATTCAGCGATAAAATTTCTGAGGAACTCTGGTCATAATTATGGTTTGAGCATAAAAGCAACGAAATATATTTTTATTTCGAAAATGTTTTTACACAGCTTTTCATTTAGTAGAAATTTGATTCGATTTGTTCTATATCCTACCTCATTTTTCCACATGCTTGTTTCATTTTCTCTTTAATTTTTCATTTTGATCACAGCATTGAATGATACTTCTTTTTCACATTAGTACTTTTCTTTCCTACCTTTTTTGCATTCATGAATTCATCCAGTGGCATGTTATTCAAGATTTTTCATATCCTCAGGTGGTGTAGGTTTTTTCTTTTCTAGCAGAAAAGAAATGACTGGCAGAGTATGAGTGTGAAACTTAATAAATTTAAGTTGCTTCATAGTATTATTCATCATTGTTTTTTTGAAATTATTTATGCTCAAGTTTTTGGTTTGAATTGTTGGATTTGATGAGCAAACAAATTCTGTGCAGTCACTAAAGTTAATGTATTTTATGTTCATATTGATTTTATTTTACCAATTTTTATGCGGGAATCATTCTCCAGTGTGTTTGAAAATTGTTCAATGATTACTTTTTCCTTTACTGAAATTGTCAACTCTGTTTTGTCCGCAAAAGGCACAAAAGAAAATGGAGTTTGACCCCAGCTGTTTCATGAACCTGTGAGATATTTGTGGTTTTTTATGGGCCACTAGGAGCATATCTTTCTTTGCGGAGTCCTTTCAAATTTCTGTAATTTTCAAATAGAGTTTGAAGTCGTTGTGGATTTTGATTAAGTCACATTTTTTTTCACTGACTGCTTTTGAGAAAAACTACTGAAAAATCGAATAGGAGAGTATCCTAGAAACGAATAACTTGAATTATTAAAAGGAGGACCGAAAAATTGTTTTGGCTGGATGTCGTATGGTGTTTTGAAATTATTGTTGTGCTTTTCACACGTTGTGAACTTCCGGTTTGGCCGGATGAAAAGTCAAAAGCAGATCTTCCAGAAGATGGTCACTATGATAGACCGAAACTTGGGTTAGGTGTATATATGAAATGCCATGTAAACGAACTACTGAAGACGAGTTCTGTTGAATTCTACAGTTTACTATCGGGTCTTTTTTATTGTGATTACGCTGTCTGATCTTCATCATCTTTTTCTTGTACCTAACTTGGTTTTTCTGTATAGTTAATTGAAATTAATGTTTCCGTTATTTGCCATTGTTTGAAGAATATCGCTTATTGCTAATTGGCGCATTTTCACGCCACTATAAATTGTAAAAAACAATATTGGAGACAGAATCTGCAATCAAGGTTCCGTATGCATTTGAAGATATTTTTGTTGCTGCATAAATTAAGAATCATATCACTTTACACCACGCATTGAAATATCTTCAGCAATGTAAATTTGGAAAAGAGTAAATGTAAGTGATCTATGTGGATATCTTGCTGAAAGCCGATGAATTATAAAAGTAGCATGTACCAAACGTATGTGCATGTTCAAACGCTATGTGCAAAAGATCTGGCTCCGATTATGGGTGTGAAGTGGCTTATTTGACGGGAATCTAGGTGCAGTTTTGAACTTGGGGTCATTAGCGTTTGTTCAAGTTGTCATTGTTTCTGATTAATTCGGGTGGACTTTTCACTAGGCGAAGGGTATAGGATTTGTTCTCGATCTTGGTAGAAAAGTATCCATACGAACCGTTGGATCATTGATAACTCTATGGGATATGAAGTGAATGGTAAAATGGCATTTTTATAATTACAGAATGAAATGCTAACTGGAATGGTTGAATGCTTTTAGCTGTGTGCCATATTTGTGAACATAGTAACCTAAATTTTAATTGCAAATTAATGGCGAAGTGGTTCTGAGAACTGAGAAGAAAGTGCAATGTATAGCTCAACAAAAATGGTCATCGTCATTGGCCATATATATATATCTCACATTGAAATATCCACGAAAATCGCGAAAGATGAAACTTCGAAAACTCTTTCATGCTAAAGCTAGTTACTGCCATATCGTGCGCAACAGAATATTCATGTTGCCATTATGTCGTTAAAAAAAAAAACAAGTTATGTGGAGTAGTCTAAATCTATAAACTATAAAAAATTTCCTATTGGCAAGGAGCAAGCTGCAAACACTGCCCATCTCGTTACCATGGGTACAGCGCGTAAAGATCAACTAAATCTTTCAATTCAGATTCTACTAAAACTCACTGATCATATGAAGTCCTTTATATCTTGAACACGAAAGATTCGTTCCTGCTTTACTCCAATATTTTGTTTTAGCAATAGTGCTTTCGTTCCAAAATGATGTTAAGCATAGATTATCAATTGTCCAAGATCTCATTGCCCATCTCAACATTTGAAATTCTTAGATTCTTGTTTTAAACATTTTTGCATTCTCGTTTTAAAATCCTCTACCATTAAAAAAAGTGCCACCGATATGATGTTTAAGTATGCAACTGTGATAATTGTTGATAAAACAAAGCATAACGCAAAATGGAGTGGGATGAGGAAGCCCCAGTTCAGAAAATCATCAAAATAGTGGTATGCGGCGATGGTGCTAGTGGTAAAACGTCACTTTGTGTGAGATTTGCTCAGGATAACTTCGGACGACAATATCACCAGGTTATTAACTTCTCCATGTTTTTTAGCATTAGTCAAATATTTGAAAATTTTTCGAGATCTTGTCAGATCACTCACTAATTAAAAAATATTCCGAGCCTTTTTTTCCTTGGATATTCGGATCGTTTAGTCTTTATTTCGTTGACTTCAGAGAGTTCTTTTTTTGCTCAATATGATGTAAACTCTGAATCAAATTTGCAGACTGTCGGTCTAGATTTCTTTACCAGAAGATTGACTTTGCCAGGCAATGTTTCTGTCCTTATGCAGGCAAGTAAATTTCATCATATTTCACATATTTTCTTTTTAATGTACAATAGAAATAAATTTGAAGTCATCATTGAACATGTTTTTGATATCAACCAGCACCATCATCAATAATTTATAGATATGGGACATCGGAGGACAAAGTATTGCAAGTCCAATGCTTGAAAAATATGTTAATGGTGCACATGGCGCTGTTGTTGTTTACGATGTTACCAACAGTTCTAGTTTTGAAAATCTGGAAGACTGGATTAATATCATCAAACAAATTACCAAAACTCAGGAAAAAGTAATTTATATAAAGGAAAAATTTTATTTCTTAAAATTTATCGTAAACTACATAACTTTATGTCGACTCCAGGTCCGATCTTCATAATTTTTTAATTTTGTTACAAATCGATCTGAGGTAACACCATTTGTGCATAGATTTCGAAACAAAAATTATATAAATTATATACGAAAGGAATTCCATTCGTTTTCATGTGTAGCCAATGAAAGAGTCAGCAGACCCCTTCTATGAAAGTATTTCGAACTTTCCGCTCATTGTGCTTATCAAATTTTCAATATCCAAATCTTTATAGGTCATCCAGGAGCAATTTTGTGGTCCAAATTTTTAAAATATTTCAGCCAGTTGTATTAATGCTTGTTGGAAATAAAACAGATCTGGAGCATCGTCGAGTTGTACGCATTGAAAGGCATACCAAATTCGCATTGCAGTATGGGATGTCCAGTTATTACGTATCAGCTAAAACTGGTGATAGTGTTACGCTTATGTTCAGGTAAATTTCAAAATTTTACTAAACTCGACTAAAGGAATGGCTTCGACCAATCATAATCTGTTTACAAGAAGATTCTGCGACTCAGATGAGAGATGCGATTTTCGTTTTTTTATTACATGTTTAACTATTTAGAACACGAAAAATCTCAGTAAAGTACTACACATGCACGCTTCTTTAATCAAGAAATCTGTGTAGAAATTTACAGGAAAACAGCTGCTGAAATCCTCGGAATCCCGCTGGAACAAACCGACACGGAAGGAGATATAATTGTTGTGAAAGCTTCCGTTACAACACGAACAGAAGCAGAATCAAAAGCATCACAGCAGCAATCGCGAACTGATCAGTCTCGTAATACGACTGTTTGCTCAACGATGTAACTTCTGTACTGTTATTCTATTCAGAAGTATTAGTATAGTTAATTTTTTTACAAATATTTGCATAAAATTCATTTCTTTTTGCCAGCACACCAGAATTTGCTTGTAGCGTTCTCAGGTAATGCGGTTAAAATTTTAAACAGTCAGCTTTTTGTATATCTCTTGAAGCTTATTGGATCTTTTTCTGTTTCTGTCGCTGTCTTACATTTCACTGTAAAAGAGTGAACTTATGAAATTAATTAGATAGCTCAAATTTTCAAAAAATGAAGGCAGATGGAAAATGCATTATTATAGATGCAAATTATCCCTGTGGACATAAACGGTGGTGCTTAATGCTTGACAGTTCAACTTAAAATTTAAGCCAAATATGCAAGAAAATAGGAGAGGGTACTGTTCTTAGACGAACATAGTTCATCACTACAACCCCACCACTAATGTACGTTTGCCATACACCGCGAAATACATTACTCGTCAAACACGAGAATTGAATCATTGGGACTCAAATTATCAATGGTTTCCGACGAGACTCTTTCGGAATTGAGGTGCGAGACATCTTGCGTAACTTTATGTGAATTGAGTGGTGGTCATAGATAGAGTGTATGGAGCGTCCGTAGATAACTTATTGCTACGTAAGGTGAAATTAACGATCGGTCAAAAGAAAACTATTAATCCTGTCAAATATTATGACGGGACAGCTGATTAAAAATCGCGGCTTCTCATGGATCACTTGTCAAATTTTCAGAATCTGGTGTGGGGTTATTGTACGTTATTTTTTTTTATTTTCATAAATAATAGCGAGTAAATAAGAAAAAATGCCGAGTAGATAAGTAAGAAAAGAAAGAATACAATGATGTGTCGTAAAAGTGGACAAAATGGTGACGCTTCCTTGTGGTCGGAAGAAATGATATTTATTACTGTGCTGTGAGAATAGTTACTTAAAATTAAGTTTGATTCGTTAATATTAATAGTAATCCTCATTTTCTTCGCCTTTATATTTCACTAATCTTTTTCTTTCCTTATTTCTGAAAATTTCCATGACTGTGATTATGCCGTTTTCAGCAGCATTTATGTTTAGCACATAAAGCTGCAAATTTCCAAATGATGATGTGTTGTCTTCGAATTGACGATGAAAATACTTGAAGTCTTGCAAATAGTGTTTGAGAAAATAGGTCTTGAGATCGACACAGATAAAAGAGGTGAATGAAGAATGCTTACTATGTTCGACTGGACATGACCCAGTAGCTCACTGGAGATAACAATAATTCTAATCATAGGAATAAGAAAAAGACTTTCAAACAACATCCCGAAATAAATGACATAATAGTCAATGAGAACAGATTGGATTAGTGACATTGGATATGCTTTCAAAGGAACAGTGGAGGTTCAAAAAGCAATGAATCGAATGAACGATACCATCAAAAGCCGGAACATATTTTTGTAGAATTATTTTTTATTATTCCCGTAATCTGCAGGTCTCTTTCTGCAATTATACTATTTATTGCAATTAGCGGAATGATAAAGTAAAAAAAAAGTGATTGACTGCTTTTGGACATCAGACAGAGATCGGATTGGTGAGATAGTGCAATCTCTGTTGAAACCTTTGATGAGCAGAGGAAACAATGCATTCTATGGATGATAAAACAAACGTGGAGAAGCTAATTCTGTTTATTCATTTTTAATTTGGCTTTCCCTTATTCTTCACTTTTCTTTGTCTTTTTGTACTTTTAACAAGAATCATTCCATTTTATTTATTTAAAGTTTAATTTAAAAAAGTAGAAATATGTTAATGTTATTTCATAAACTAGTTATTGGAACTATTAGTGTGTAACTCCTTATCGATGTGTCATTTTTTTTCACCTGTTCGTAATTACTTGTATATTCATTTCTCAACTTTTTTTTCTACTCTTTGGATACATACATAAATGATTTTTTCAATTGCGTTTGCTTTTTTGTTATCTTTTACAGTTTCGTGCAATTTCTTTTCTGTTTCATAGACCCTTACTCATGATATGCCTCGTGATTTACTTCATGTCCCCTTTTTCAGTTGGATGATGAATTTAGTCAGAGGATCAATGATTTCGGCATTTTAGATTCATGTGAGATTCATGCATATACCGAATAGATGATTTCGCGCATTCTTAATGATGGTTTAATTCTAGAAAAATTTTATACTTGCTTGTCACAATTAATTCTAGGAAAAAAATTTCAATTCTAGAAAAAATTTAATTCTAGAAAAAATTTTATGCTTGCTTGTCACACCAGAGATTTCCTGTTTTGATCTAAAAATGACTGATAAATATTGATGAATTAATTCATGGATGACGAGCTATCTGTACAATCGGCTCGAAACAGTTTTTCGACTGAAGAACTTCTGAGACTTCTTGCTTATTTCGAAGGAGAGATCCAGGCTCGTGATGTCGCAATAGCTACTTTAAAATTAAGTTTCTTTTATTGTTTAGTTTTTATATTTACCATTATTTTGAATATCTGTAGCTGCAGTACAAGTCACCTTTTTGCTATCGAACAAGTATTTTTTGCTGAATTCAAGTATCATTACTCTTGAAAACTTCAGTCGGAAAAAGCAAAGCAATTATTGCATGAGGCCAAATATGGACAACTTGCTGGTAGTAACCCAATCAAAGCTTTGCAACGTGATTCCAATTTTGCGGATGAAGGAAGTGAAGTTGACGAGTCTGCAATTGCACATATGTACGAAACTCAACTGATGCAGCTGGAACAGCTTAATTACAGTGCAGCGGCGTTGTCACAGTCGCTCTAAACAGGTCAGTTTGGATTTAAGGAACATAAAGGATCACAATGTCAATTAACGAATGTAATGATACATATTTATGTATTTACTGTGGTCTTTTGTTTTTCACTCATAAGCTTTTTTTTGATTATACGCTCTCCGTCTGCTGAACCAAAAGAAAAAATTTTAAAACAAACAGAAAATTAAAAGCAAAGTACACTCATCAGTACAAGTTTCCCTGTTGGTAAATAGTGTATTAGCCTTTTGGCAGTAGAGATAGGTATGTAACTATTTTATTTCAATGTTGTCGCAAATCTCTGGAAAAGCAAATTCAAATTATCTAGTAATAACCTACCCAATTCATCCAATGAATTGAAAAAATTTAACTGTGGAATCAAATTTTACTAAAAGAATAGAAAAAGAATTCATGAAAGATCAGCAAACCAAGAATAATAATATCGATGTAAGTTTGTATCTCCTAATTTTAATTATCTTTTAATAAAATATAATATTTTCTTGTCTCATTCTTTCAAATGTAAAGGAATTTGCTTTCAGCCATTTTAGTCATTGCCAATTTAGATCTTAGCAACCACTGAGAAGCGGCATGCACGTATTTTACGAGAGTTAGATGAGGAAAAGCAGCGTTCCGCAGCAGATGCTGCGCAAGGCGATGATCTTTGTGTTCTTCTTGAAAATGAACGAACTCGTCTTCGGCAGCAGGTGTGTTTTATCAATCCATAAGTATTCAATTTTACTCATTCGAATGAGAATAATCTTTTTAATCAGATTTTTTCTTCTGCCTCTTTGTTTTTTTCGTGTTGAGTAAGTGAGGAAAACTAGAAATGGAATTATCGGTATGTGAATTTACTAAGAATCTATTTAATTCAGTAAGAATTTATGTGATTCGATAGATTCCAGTTATTTATTGCACAGACTAGTGGATGATTTCAAACACAAAAATTCTTTTTCATGCTTTGAAATTATTTTTTTTCTATCGGACTGACTCAGTTAGAAACAGGATCTTATCTTATTTTCTAAGTATGTTTAGTGTTTGACAAAAATCTAATTCCTTTACATTTTATTCGATGCATTAAGTACAAAATTGTTTTTCAGCTGGAGTACGAACAAAAAGAAAGCGAAAAAGCTCACATGGAAGTGGAAAGATTAGAAAAGAAGTTGAGAGATGAACAAGAACGTCATAAGTCAATGGTACTGTTCCTAGTGAATGAACGGAAACAAATGTTGTTTGAAGTGCATGAGTTGAAAGTTCAAAATGGTCGTGGTAAGTTATCTTTCCTAAGGACATAAAAAATGATAAATTTACGAGAATGTAAATTTATTAATTATATTTGAGAAATTTCGTGTCTGTTCATATATAGTATTGAACATGCTTGCAGGTTCTCCCTGTGCTCAAGAAACAGTGTTACTTGCAGAGATGCGAAAGGAAGTGACTACCTTGCGTTCAGAGAGGGATCAATTGCGTATAGCTTTAGATGCAGCTCTTTCCGAAGTGCAGTCTCTCAGAGAGGTCACTTTAGCTCAAGTAATTATCGATCGATTAAAAATTTCTTTTGTCGTTTTAGATTCGCATTTACTAGATTTCAGATTGCAAGAAATCAAGAGGAGGACTTGTCCTTGATGCGTACCAATATACTTGCTAACACGCGAAGTTATGCAAATAATGTGAGCATTTATTACACCTTATGACAAAATTACGAATTCAAAATCCTTTCTTACTAATTTCAACTGCAAAACACATCTTTCCGGATCTTGAGTTTTAATGGTTATCATCTTACAAATACAAATTTAAATTGTTTCTATTTCACAATGATTGTTAATACTGAAATCCGATCGTAATCAGTACAACCTTTGCCTTTGTAATGAGAAGCCTTTTTTCTTTCAAATTTCAGTATCTCGAAATTTACATGATAGCATCTTGGAATATGAATTGAGATCTCATTTTTTAAACTATATTTTTAACTAAATGCTAATTGATTATCCTTTCCCCTAGTTACGATTTTCCGATGACGGTTCGGTGGTCGTGGCTAATAAAGGTGTTTCAAATGCTTTGTCACCGTCCAAAAATCAGGAACCAGGCTTATCTCCAGCAGTCAGCGATTTGAGACATCCAGTACGACCTCGACTTACCACTTCTTCGACTTTTCCAGCAAATAATCGGATTTCTCAGAGCCGTGTTCCTCTTCGAGCACCATCTCCTCTCTTAGCACCATCAAATGTTCCACTTTCTCCCGCAAAGTTAGCTTTTTCGAAAACGTTTCGTCTCTTCAAATTATCATTTAGTTCATATTAGTAAACTCGACCAAAGGTTCATCTTTCTTGTCGGAAAGTTCAGACTTTCTTCCAGAGTTTCCATAATTGATATTTGGTAATCTTTTCAAGGAAAGGACAACATCCTACAGTTGCGCGACCGATGACACTGTCAACAATGCGCGGTAGTAACAACCATTCATTACCGCGTGATCGCGAGAGAATGTCTAACTCATCAGATTCGTCCGAGAAAATGAAAAATACGTACTCAGCTGAACCGGAAATTGAGCATTTAGGTGCAGTGATTGAATCAATGAACACAGGTGTGTAACTCAATCCTGCTTTGTAAGGAAGAAGAGGAGACGGTAATTTGTGCTCAGCACTAAAAATAAGTTTCGATGAGATATCAGGAATCTCATTTTATCGGATGTTTGTCATTTGTAAAGCATGTGAGAGCTGAATTTCAGGTAAACGAAGCGCCTCTTTGCCGCGAAACGGCAAAAATGGAATCACTGTTGGACCACAGGTACGTAAACCTATCCCATCGAAACCAGTTAACACTGCTAGACGTAGTACGATTTTCAAAGCTCTCGGTGTAACGACACGAAATGACAGGAATGGCACATAAATAAACTGTAAAAACGCTCTGGAGAAAATTAAAGAACACTTTTTTCGAAAACGAAAACATGCACTTTCATAGTTCTGAGAAAAATGGCCACAAATTCACGATGTATTTTCCAGAAATCAGTCCTAACATTTTTTTAAGATGGATTAGAAATGTAGTCCCATGCTAGTACTTTTCAGCGGATAATGTCTACTCTCAGATCCAGAATAAGACATTTTTGAATCCATCGCGTGCTTAAGCCTTCAGTCATTTTGTTTTCAAAACCAGAAACTTTGTAAATAATTCCATGTGCACTATAACTGGAGGACTTCATAGGATCGACTAATTAGGCTCATTAAATTACCTGTTGTTTATGTTTTTACCTATATATGTAACATTGTTAATCAATTATTGATGAAGTAATAATCCAGTTTTTAGCGAATTAATTTGAAAAGAAGTAATAATGATATAAGAAGTTTGCGGAATAGGAATTTTTATGAAAAAACTGTTGAGCTTGCTCATCGTAAAGAATTTATTTCTATTCTCTTACGAGAGATGGTATATTTTTCGGCATTATAGCTGATTTCCAAACTTCTGCTTTAGCGGCCCAGTTTGTGATAGGGAGGTCCTGAAAAATTTATTTCGAAAGGAGATTTCTCAATAAATTCAGGAAATACTTTTGTCATGGAACATATCTGGAGATTTAGTAGCTGATTCACCTTTGAGCTGTTGATGCACTGAAGTACAAAGTGACGGCACTGCCATCCATCTGTGTGTCGGCTTGTATCTGATGCAAAAGTACACCAGTTATGATGCTGCTTCTCGACATCAAAAAAATGTCCTCTTAAAAGCCATAGCCCCACTGTCCTATTGCAGTATATGCAAACTACAGCATCGTCCAAATATTTGCTGTAATGAGGAGCGGAATTCAGTGAAATTTCCTTCTTGAAACTTAATGTATTTTAGAAATAATTTAGATTTCTATATACTAGAAGTTGCCAAGAACTTCTGCAATTTGGAAATGGAACGGTGATATAGTATCTAAGCATGACAAGATAGGTGCTTTAGAAGCTTCACATAATAAACAAGCACGTAAAGTCAAGTACTAGCCACTACACCAGATGATTGGTCACCACGGATGGAAGTGGTTTATATGATATGTTATAAGCCTTTTTAAAAATGAAACTGCTGACTGCCATGTCACACATGTTGTGTTACCAGCAATCCAGTTTTCATTATTTCATTAAATGGTTAGTAAAAGTGGGAAGTGAACCTTTTTGCCAGCCAAAACAAATGAGTGCTTTGCACTTTTGTATAGTTGTTTCGGGAACCATAGTTGACAGAAGTCCAGGAATATCCACTTTAATTTGCTCGAGATCAAGCTTTTTCATGATTTCATATCTAAAATGAATGACTAGTGACAGTTATATGGCCACAATTCCATCATGATTACGGGCTTCTCCGGAGTCTTTAGAACGGTATTCAACACCCATTAATTGTTGACGAAGCGAGCAACGTATTTAATTTTTTTTCTTGATGACATTCAATATGCTGCTTACTTAGTGAAAAATTCCATTTTTAAATGTATTCGCAAAATGATGCGTTCAAAATCAATTGTTGCATCATTTATGTTCAGTTGAACCTTCACTTATATCTCAAGTATCACTTTCGCAAGTCATAGGGTGCAAAGTTGTGGTGAAATAATGGGTCATATTCTGACTGTTTCATCTTTCATATTTCTAATTTTCCGACAAAATTTCCCATGATCGTGCAGGATATATGGATGAATGCAAAGTTTCATTGCAGAACTCCATCCATGTCGTCATCAATAAGAGATAACAGATTATTCAATAAAACAAAGTGATTACACACTTCTGAATATCATTTTTTCTTTGCATAATACCTCTTATTCAAAGTTTCTGTTTTCTTCATTCAGTCCAAAGGAAACTGTTTCAATATTTTATCTGACACTTGATGTTTTTAATGAGATTGAAGTCTCAAAATGTTCTCTGACTCCTTGGTTGATGTGTTAATCTATGAGAATGATTTATCAAACAAGAATATCGAAAAAAGTAAGCCATAACCATACTCATCTTCGCTTAAATTTCTGGTTTACCCACAAATCAATCTGTGTTACTATCTACTTTGCTATAAATTAACTCTACTATCCCTGGCACTCATCTTCCGCACTTCGCTGATGAAATATGCTGCACAAACGAATTCATTCACATACTAACAGTGCTCACAGTCTGATTAGAGTTAACGGAGCAAGACTCCACTGTATTTGAGTCACACTAATAATTTTGACCTTAAAACCCTCAAAATCACGCATAAAAATTTCGAGGAGTACATTTAACTTATATTCATTTAATCATTTGAATTCTTCAACAAATATAGTTACCTCTGATTAACAACGTCTTTAGAGAGAGCGTTTAATAATACGGCATCATCCGTACCAGAAGAAGTATACCTATATGGACATGTAATATAATGTTTCATGGTGATCATGGAAATAAGAATTCTGAAAAAGATAACCATATTAAGATCATGTGATTAGAATCAACAAACTTCAGCCATCGTTAGTAAAAACACTGTCTTGAATTGTTACAGGAAGTATAAATATATATATGGAAAATTCGAAGAACAGATAAAAGTAATGATATCTGAAACAGCTCAAGAAGATAAATTTTGTGAAATAACGAGTAGGCAAAATCCACGGAAGCGTAAGTCAATTCAAAAAGGGTTTGTATATTAAAGAAGTACCTAACTGATTTCTGATAAACGCTAACATCAGCGTGCACAAGTGAAGGTATCAAAATACTCATATATTGACCACAAGCCTCACACTGTACCATATCTGAAGATACACAAATCCATCCATGTGATGCGAACATTAGAGGTGACAACTTGTTTGGTTTTCCAGCCCATTTCACTGGCTGTAAATATGTTCAACCTTAGCAAGATATTGACTACAACATGAAAGAAAAGTCTTAGTGCCTTATACCTAACTTAAAAGAAATAAAATAACTCGAAGAAAACACTGTGTGACCTTAACAAAGTCTGATGTCAAATTATGCCAAGATTGTCAGTATTCACCCCAGAGTAAACTCATGAACATTTCGAACTAGGATTCATGCCTTTTCATGAGAAAAATAACTATTAACATACAGTGAAAGAGTTCAACCGTTTTCTGACATGTGCATCCAGCTGATCGCATGCTGACCGACATCTTCCATTCGCAGATAATCTGAAAAAAATTCAGTGAATGAACTGTTTCTATTTGTCTTTCTTACGTTTACACTTCATGAAAACATATGTTATCATTGGTTGGTAACATCGCCATCTATCAGTAAATGAAACTGATATTTCCCAAGAATTCTTCAAGAAATTGAAGTAAGCATCTGAAATGCACAAATAAGGTACACATACCGGCGCTGCTGTGAGTGAGTTTGTTCATGAACATGCTGGAGAAGTTTTGAAGCGTTTCGTTTTAACTGAGTGAGCTCATCTTCCTTCTTCATGTTTATTCAGTTATTCTCATAAGCTGGAAAATGACTGCCAAACAACTTCACACTAATTCTGCACTTTCACAATAAGCATCTCTTATTGAGTAACGAAGCGTCTTTCAACATCAAACAAATCAACCAACCGTTACCAGAATATCATGGGAATGTAACTGGTAAAAGACGTCGTGATTATGTAATTAATTATATGGTATAGCTGCTGTCATTTCGTTGTGCTTTTGCCGGACACGAGACGTTGGAATGGTTTGAGGATTATAGGAAGAGCTTGGGGTAATATGGTTTTAACCAGTTTGACGAGGACGTCATTTCGGGATCTTCAGAGCGTTTTTAAGCTTGAAAAATCCATATCGACAGCGTGTCCACTTCACAAGAATACTGCTGGAAAATATAAAGTATGTTTGTTATTCTGTTAAAACTAACGATTTTAAAGACCATGAACTTGGGAAATCGTCTAACCTTTTACTGGTCTTACGCGTCGTGAAATAGTTGTATTATTACTAAGAAACCCTTAACTGGTTGCATTCGCATAACAGTATCGAATAATTAAGGTAATTCTCTTTCAGACGACAAGCGGACGGAAACAAATGCTTACGTATGAAATGGCTCACCGACCTCATCATATTGGAGTTAAAAAATCATGGTTGACATGGCATTCACAAAATCTGGAAACATTTCGGCAGCGTCAGCCTGTCATGGTATATTATGCTTTAAAACCGAGAAGTGTATTGAACTATTCTATTTACAGAAAAATTTGATTTATATTGGAATTTATGTTGGAAAGAATAAAATAGTCAAAAAGGCACAGTAACTATTGACGCCCTGTTTGATTTTAAATCTGCCGTTTTAAAATTCAAAACTTTGCCATTCAGAATTTTTTCAGATAGCACAAGATGAGATCATTCGTCGCTTTGTACGTAGCTTTTTCCAGATTATATAACCGTTGATGGAAGTGAGGTCGGTTTCATAATTTTGTAGTACTGCAATTTTTCTAGTGTCACACTAAATTTATGTCTTTTTATAGCTACTAGTTCAAATTTGTATAAGTTTTGCAGTTGGTTATTAAACGGCAAGGAAACTATGTTCGTGTGGCAGGATTCTTCCATTACCGAAACAGATTGAATATCCGTGAAATATATTGGATGTATGGATTTGCTGAAGAATTTCTCTCAGTCCTACTCAAGCAACCAGTGAAATTGGAAATTCAATTCGTTGCTGATGAAAAAGACTTAGCTTATAACTATATATAATTGCTTTTCGTATTTGATTTTTGAAATTTTGCTTCAGAAATAGAATTTGAAATAGATTTCAAACACTTTTGTATTTAAAAGTTGTCACTGCAATATGGTTCAAGAAAAATACTGCTAGGTCTATGCAGCGATGATTTTTACGCTTTGCAAATTAAATAAAACCTCAAATACAGTTCTTATTTCCTACTTGCAACCGCGTCTTACGTTGGCAGAAATCATTTGAAAGTAGGTATGTGCATGGATTGAATTCTTTAATATGTCGTACCGGACACAACGGATAAGAACTCAAGAGATTCAGCTCAGGCTCCTCTGAATCATATCCAATCTTTGAAATGGCACCGAATTCTGATAAAATCTGTAGTTTCTTTCGAATATTCGTTTTGGATCAGTTGATCCCAAATATCTTAGATTACTTTTACCTCAGTATAGCGAATTCCTAACTTGATTCACAAGAGACATTCTTGCGCACTGCCAAGACGAATTTTATGTGGATACAAAATACACAAACTGCCACCATCACGTACTTGATCCGGAATAGAGTGAGTCCCCCAACCAAGAATCGAATCTTTATCAAAGAAAATCACGAAAAATCGAATGAAAATCGAGCATGGGATGACTAGTTCCTCTTGAAATTCACTTACAATCTACCGAGTATACAATTTGTCCATAAATTAAGGTGCGGACAAAGAAAAATAGCAATAAATGCTGAAAACTTTACTAACGAAAAAACGCTCTGTACGGAATACAAACTGCCAAAGATGATGCAGCCTGCTCGCTACATCATCTAAGCGAGAGAAGAGTTGGAAGAAAATGTTACATATTACAGCACTGCCAGTAAGAATAAAACGATCTTAATCTGAAAAAGTGGACAATACAACATTTGAGCATACTAAATTTGATTCTTTTTATATTTTGCACAACAGAAACTTTATCACAGTACAGGAAATCACGAATCCTCCATAAAATAAGGAAAAATAGTTCCGATAATGAACCAACATACCATACAAATATCTAAACGGTGGCAAGAGAAACGAGCAGTTGACCACACCGTCACGACATAACGAGAAATTCAACGCAAAGCCCACTTTTCTAGAGTGAAAGAATGGATTATGCACTGCGACACTTCCAGTCGACAAAACCAATTTAGAATCTTGTTTCGAACTGCATTTTAAATCCAGTCGCTGCTGCACATCTTTCAAGATCAATAAAGCACAAAAATTCACAGAATTCGATAAAGGAAAGCAATCGTGTATAAAAAAGTTTCTTCACAGAGATACAAATTATAAGCGACAGCTAAAATACAATCAGATTCACTTCATTTCATCGCTTGGAAACATATGAGAAACCAGGTGGAGGCATCATCCATTGTTGTGATGGATGAGAATAGGAATTTATGGATGGCACCGGTGGCGGAGCTGATGATGTCATTGGGTTCAAGAGTTGTGCCGACATCGGCATCGTCTGATCATAATTTAAAGTTGACGAGAACAGGTTGGTAGTGCGTTGCATTTCCATAGGTGATGCCCGACTAGGTGGATAACCTGTAATAACTTTATAGAATTGACTTTAAACCTAAAAAATTGTTTTTACGGTAAGGTGAAATCACTCACCGATTTAATAAATAAAAAATATTGGCAAATACCAAAATATCTGTTGCATAAAATCAACTTTAAAAAATGAGTGGTCTTGCAAATGCAGAAATGATAAACCTGCAGTACCAAGATCCGGTACAAACCGAACATTCACATTTGGTAACAGAGCTCGAAAACCTTCCTGCCACTCGTGAAGCTTGGTACCATCAATTTGATTCGCTGCAGTTAAAGAAATGTTTGAGTGATACTGCGTATTACCGTTGAAGGATGGGCATCGCTGTGGCTGTGTTGAATTGAAAGCCAAATTAGTTGGTGGATTCATGAGATTATTGCCTCGAGTTACCTGGGGTTTTGGAGGAGGAAAATACGGATGTGGAGAGTACTGATTTGTGTGAAATACCGATGACAGTTGTTGAGTAAATGTCTGGGCGGTTTGCGATGAAAGTTTTAATGGTTGCGAAAAACAATCAACATTAGCGCACAAATTATTTGTTGCTGACGCTGTTAAATCGAAATCTGTTCCGAGTGCATTCCTCAAAGACACTGAAGAAGTGCCATTCGAAATACCCATCGAAGGCCAACCACATTGCAGACCTAGTGACATCAGTGATGATGACACAGATGTCATTCCACTAACACTAAAAAATTATCCAAATCATAAACTATCGGATAAGAAACATACATTGCCTCTTTAAAGAGAGCACAAAAAGACTTGTTAAATACTGACAGTGAAGTTTACGACTGAACAGCTGGCGACAATGTGGAAAAGGAAAAACTATAATCCTCACTTTTGTGTTGAACACTGCGGTAAAACAGTTTTTCTTCCTCCAACAAATCTGCTAGACCTTTCGCCGACTCCGAGATAGGATCAAAACCTCAAAATTTCCAACTTTAGATCCTATCTTAATTTACGAATTTGAGAGTGGATTCATTCAGTAGTGATTTTGACTCATTTCTCCATTTGATATTCTAATGAAATTTAGTTTCAAAATATTGCTACAACATACAAAGGCATTGATAAGAGGAACATTCAAAGAATTACCCAAGAACTTCTAGAAATAAAACGAAAAAGCAACCTAAATCATCATCGCTATGTACACTGAGACGCGTACTTTTCGGTAATATTCTAGTTTGTGAGCCAGACAATGCTGTTGGAAATTCAGTTATTGCATTCTTTGCCATGAAATTGTCGACTTTTCCATAGATTCCTAGAGCACGTTGCCAATCGCATGGTGCAGTATTATTTGCCGATTGTAAACTGTTGCTGTTCGATGGCACTTTTGCATTGCTCATATCCACTTTCTCCTTAGTCTATAACAGTCTGTCATAATTTAACATTTCGTAGTGATATGAAACAAGAACTTATCTTACGCTAAAATTAACATCATACGAGACAGTGGAATATTAGAAAAACTTTAAACAATCTATTTAATGTAACAAAATTAACCCAAACATCACAACGCCTGAAACAGCAAATCGCAATGATGCCTACTGTACTGTCCGATACAATCTTCCAAAAAACATCCCCAAAGAAGAATACACCAAGAATTAAAGCTGTTTCATCTACCAAGAGCCATATTGATAGTCAAAAGTGGTACAAATTATGAAAAATAACGAACATTTAAGAACATTTTCTCTATCGAACCACATGTGGTGGCAATGAGTGGCACGACACTTTGACTAGATGAAATCCATTCTGACAATCGAGATCTAAATTGTTATCTATTCAATCATAAGAATTTTATCTCACAACTAAATTAAACGAATGACTTTCAATTCTTTACATCCCAGGATTTAAAACTCTATCCCAACCAATATAAAAAGTATGCGGGTTAATTCAAAAACACTTTTAGAAAACTTAGAGTCAAGGTTTCTATCAAAACCCCACTTTTCTAAAAAGAATGTCATATACCAGAATGTGAGAAATTCTCGGTTCTGGAAACAAGGCTCAAGTTGACTCCTCTTTAGCTTATGTAAGCCTTAGCTTTTTAACTGAAATGAAAGAAAAAGAATTGAAATTATAAGACAACGGCAGACGTAGATAGGAAAACCGATTTTTCCCAACCAATTTGTTATTCTCAAACTTTGCTTGTTCTACACCTTTCAATATGAAATAGAAAAGTCAACCAACAAAACACAAATCTCAAATTCACTACACGTTATTTCCCATCAGTATTTCGTATACTTGCCTTGAATCAATTCCCTCATTAACTTTGGTTGTAGGAATTACTGCTTGCTCTTCAAGCACTACTGACGATGGTACATCATTTGTGGTTCCCAAAATTTTCTCAAGTTGAGATCGAGCCTAAAATTCCTTCCTGAGAAATACAAATGCAAAATTAAACAGTCAAAAGAAGCAATAAAAACTGAAGTAACCGCTTATAATCGGAAACAGATAACCTCGATTCCTAATCTGTCAGCGTTTTTTAAATCTTTTCCCCACGAGGAATCAAGACTGTATGATCATTCTCGTAATTCAACCAAAATGAACAACAAATAGAGAACTACCAAAACAATACAAGTCAATATAATGGATAAAAATTAAAATAAGACTAACTTCGTTCTCTTTATCTGCACCTTTATTCTCACTAATCAGTTTATTATTCGTCATGGAATAAGATTGATTCTCCGAAACTTCTCTGGAATAATATGGCAACGATACTTATAGTTTAGCCAAGACGGACAGCAAAATCAGCAAAATCTTGCCGATTTGCCCAGTTTCATGTCTCAAATGTGTTTTGACACTTTAGGAATCCATTATTATACGAGTATTTGGCTCATGAAACTAGAAAATCAACAGAAATTGTTCACATAGTGTAGAAAGATCTTACTCTGAGTATAATATGACTATATGATACGTACAGTAAAACCCACTTTAAACTGCTACATATTAAAAAGCTTACTTCTATACAAGGGTGAATGCTTTACCTACCCATTCGTCTGCTTTATAGTTTTCTTCATATTTTTGTCGCTTGACGGCGATCTACTCTGAGAAATTTTTCCTTTACTACGATTATTTTCAATCGGTGTTGAGCGAAAGTCCAGTCCATACTCTGCGCTTTCACTTCTAAAATACAAAAAAGAAAAAATTACAGATAAATTCAGAGGACAATACAAAATACAAATAAATGAAATCACCTAAATGCTGAGGAAGATTAGGATTTCACTAATTTTTAAAAGCAGGAATAGGAGGAAAGGGGAGAGGAAAGAATTTCACTTTCATAACCTCATTTTCTGCATGCTTACCTATTCATTACTGGTAGAAAAGATCGGCTTTTTAGAACTTTATTATTATTATTATATCATAGTAACAAAAAGAAAAAAACTCCGGAATTCAATGAATTGTATTTTAATAATCAAACAGTTGCTGATATTGCTTACGAAACAAAATGACAGCTTACACGAAAAAGAGTAGTATGCTACTAAAATGCGACACCTACTTTGATGGTTTCCCACTTGTATTTGTCATAACCGAAGCCCTTCCACGTTGACTTTTCTCCCTGAGGGTTGATTCAATTAATCGTTTTTCATATTCCGCATGCCGCCCGAGATGCATATCATCTTTGGTGAAACTGACTTCCGTATCAGCCACGTCATGTAAATACATACATTCCTATAACAAAACAAATTTTCATTACTATAATGGATAAGCTTCTTTTCACTTATAGACCTGCCTCTCTTCTACAACCCTTTTGAAAATTTTTTCCTATATGTTAAAATATTAACAGAACAATCAATAGCAAGCAAATGAATTTCTTAATAAAATCTAGAACAGATGCATAATCAATGTTTTGCGAAGTATCACCGAAAAAATTAAAACAAGCCAAAGAAGTTGTATGACTATATCGCAAAACAAACCGGTTTATAACATGGCTGACTGCGAAGGAAATTTGTGCAATATTTTGTTGTTCCAAGTGATGCCTTTACAATGCGTCCATCTAATTGGGCATTATTAACAGCCTAAAATGTGAAAAAATATATGAATCTAAATCAAAATCATAAAGATCTATTGTTCTCCATTCCTGTTCTATAACACTTACATAAACAGCATTTGCGACTGATAACTACAGTCACGAAAGCCTAAAAATTTTAAACCGCGCCTTCAGAAAAACGTTTTTTAATACCTAAGAACAGACCTGTATAGCTCTAAGTGCATCTTCATATCTTGCGTAAGTCACATAAGCTGTGCACGATGCCGACTGCGGACCATTCAGTGATGGTGAAGAACCCACAGCAACCTGAATTAGAGTGATATTATAAGCATAATCGACAAAGCTTTTCCATAGCCTCATTTCAATGATATGAAACAACATTCGTATAACTGACCTTTAGTATGCGGCCATATTTTCCAAAATACTCGGGTTTCTTTAAAGTTTCTGGATCTGCAACTCTAGCCGACAAACCCACTACGTACACAAGATTCTTCTGTAGTACCCTGAAAAGGGAAAGGGTGATCGACTCATCAAATTTAGCAACTTAAAAGATACTTCTCGTAAGTCCTCAAGTCCTTGTGAAGACTTCTACCATAAAAAACAAACCTGTATGAAGATAGATGTTTCCTGGATTCGCATATTTTGATTTTTTGCTGCTGTTGCTTTTGCCGCTTCTCTGTTTTTATCTTCTGAACATCCAAAGCAGTCAAAGGTTTGAAGTTGACAGGATCTTCTGGATACGGTTGTCTACATGCTGGACATAATCCATTCTCATCAGTTCGTAATCGATGCCAACAAAACCTACATATCTGAAATTATAAGTTACTTACAAAATTGTCGGACCGTTCTATTAGCATGCCAAGTTACAATAGTGCCATTATGTGTAAGATATGGCGGTAAACACACTATGAAGCGAAATGAAATAATCCGCCATTGCCATCATCAAACCAGCTCACCTATTTCATGAAAGTTATTTAAAAAAATATGTCCTTTCTTCGGACTTACTATGCCGATAACAAAACCAACGATACATTCTCAACATAAGAAAACTTTATTCTTACTTGATATTCACACTTGCACGGAAAGAAATTGATGTCATCGATTTCGAGTGGTTCCATGCACAAAGGGCACTGAAAAAGACTACAGTTAAAGCCATTCCAAGTAAAACGTTTTAAGAATATCTTGTGAATTAGGGAATACGAATGACTTGGCATCGTTCGAAATAATATTGGTCAACTTACGAATTAGTTCGGGAAAATAGAGACGGACAAATACAATATCTTTGGATGACACTCAACAATTAATGTGTGCAGTACCTTAATCAACTCATTTAAGAAAGAGTAAATAGTTATCAGTGTGTGTGTGTGTGTGTGTGTGTGTGTGTGTGTGTGTGTGTGTGTTCTTTTTTTATATGAAAAAATCTTCGATCATGAAACATAAAAATTATAGCCAAAGAAACGAGAAAACATATACTTCTTTATCGGATTGCTCATCACTCGACATCGCTTTCCGCGTTGTTTGGTAGTAACGTACTTCGAAAAACTACAAGGGACTTATGTACACAATTCATATTATATCAAAATCACGTTTTCATACAGCCGTTACCACAAAACATGATGAAAAAATGCGTCCTTGCAAAAATGACGTTTTCCAATTCCTCCAGCATAAAATCGACTTTTCGAGTACTTATCCCATGTAAATCAACTGAACATAAACGACAATCTACAATTTACGCACAACGAGAAATATGCCATCCCAGCCAACCTCCTCTGGATTAATAGAACTTCATCTGCATGATGAGGTAGAGACACAAAATCATGGAAAAAGTGTTCAGAACTAAATCGAGATTATCCAAAGAATCTTAGTAAAAACTGAATCAAGAGTTCACTTCTTTCATGCAAGTAAGCATAGGAGATACTTCCCAAAGAAATGAAACCTTCCCCGCATTCTCCACCTCCATGCGCCAACAACGGGAGGAAACTGACTGCCACTGCACCTTCTTACGGGTGCCTGGCACTAATCAATTACAATATTTCACCTCCACTCACTCTTTTCCGCTGTGAAATTTTATGTCTCGCCATGTTGAGAAGCAATTCAGAATAGGGTTGGTGGAATTAACTGGTGTATGCTTGTTTCGGCCTTTAAGTGTTCTTGTCTAGTGGTGGATATTGCCGAACTCAATTTCTTACGGCCATATCATAGTTTCCTACAGATTTTACTTATTGTGGTGATGTAAAACGATCAAAGATTCCGAGAGTAACAACAGTAGTGGACAGTTTTTGATTTTCTCGAAATCCCCATTATATATTCTTTTCTCAATTTTCGCTAAAAGAAATTTTCTCCCACCAGTATGTCCGCTTCTTTTAATATATTCCAGACTTTAATGTTCCGCTCTTGTTCTCCAATGTTTTAGGTGCATTACTGGAAGGAGCGATATTCGTGGATTCTTTTATAGTTAATCATTATGGTTTCTGTTGCATCATTGGCTAATACTACACAGCATCATGTGGTAATTATTTTGAGTACAGGTTTAAAGTTATGGTGCTATAATTTTTGAATTAACTTATTTACTGTCGGAATCAACGGCATTTAATCTTTAATTTTCCTACATCACGAAAAATTTGTCGTTTGCAAACATCTGACACATTGTTATCGTAAATCGTCATCTTTTTTGCGACAAGTTAATAATATTTATGGAATGATTTGACTACAGTATTCGATACATTTTTTTAAAAACCCGTTTTACGATTGCTATAAAGAGTATAGAATTCCATCGTTTGGAGATCGTTGCGTTGAATGAGTGAACAGATTTGCTTACTCTTGATCTTCAGAATATTGTTTTGGGTTTATAATTTATCGATTTACAGATTTTCGAATACATTGAAAAATTAAGGAACGATTGTGACGGTTGGAAAAACTGCATCGAAAAAATCATCAGCGGCTGGTCTGATGCTTGTTAAAAAAATTTTCTTTATGAAATGAGATGGTTTAAATCGTTATAACTTTTTTTCATCATATAATAGCAGTGGTAGCTTAATTTTTTACAACATTTTCTTTTATCAAAGAAGTAAGTTTCAGTGATCCAGAGGAGCACTTCATGCTTCTGCAAGTGATTGAAACATACTTAGCAATGCGTTATGCTGATAATGATCAAGATCAAGATATTGTTCGAAAATGGATGCGCAGCTGGTTGCAATACTTGTAAGTTCAGCTCTTGATATTCTGTTCTTAGAGTGATGATCTTATTCAAACTACAGATTTTATTGCAGAATTTTACCTGGGAATCCGCCATCATATCTAGTGAACAAAATGGCTCAGCTCTTTGCACTGGTTTTTGCTGCTGACTTTCCAAAGCGTTGGCCGAATTTCATGGACGAGGTAAATTCTCTTTGTATCTCTGTCATGACTCAAAATTGGATATCTATCAAGAACGTTTTTGTTTGTTTTAATGTAAGTCAAGAGAAGGACTATTGCAATTTATTGTTTTTCTTCACCTCAGGTGTTTTTCAACAAATCGCATCATCACCTGAAATAACGATCTTTTTCCTGCGTACTTTGATTGCTATCGATTGTGAGGTAGTTGATCAGGAAATTCGGCGTACTAAGCAGGTATTATAGTTTGAATGAAACGATGATTTATCAGTTTATTATTGCATCCGCTCAGGATATTTTTTCTCCTACCATTAGAAATGTAGAATTTATATTTCATTATTATCTAAATACGAGAGGAGTAATTCAGAACAGAAAGTCAAGAAATAAAAATCTTCGTAATATAGTTTACAACGTTTTTCTGGATAAATGAATTTGCGGAAACTTTTTGAATGTTTGCTAGACTAGTACTGTGCTATGGAATCTTGCTTGCGCTTCAACGTTTTAAAGAAATAATATAATTCAACAAGTAGAAATGAAGACGACGGAAGCTATTTTAAGATTTTGCTCGTATCTGATTTTTTTCTTGTATTGTAAAAGAAAGTACAGTAAAATTTACTTAAATTTAAGTAAGTTAAAAAGAAATAAGTAATTGTTAATTTTATTTTACTGGCAATTGATTATTCGCACGACAGCAACTTTTCTTTGTTTTCACTATCGTTTAACCGCATTTGATTTTTTTGACTTGTTTTTCTTTCTTTCAGGTAATTGAGAGAAACATACGGATAAAGGATGCTATGCGTGATAACTGCAACTATAGCTTGGCATTGATATGGACTCAGATATTAGTCAGTTTATCTAGAAAAGTTCTTTTAATTGATATCATTTTATTATTTTCTCTTCCAATTGAAAATCCATTTTTGGTTGAAAATTAAGCAATTATAATTATTTGTAATGTTGCTTACCAAAAGAGCAGTAGAATTTCTCAATCTATAAAGGCTTAAAGTTGTCAAAGTTAAGAATATCAGTATTCTGGATTACATGCAAGATTCTTTTCATATTTTTAGGCGGAAAGCAGTGATTTGAAGACTCGAGTACTTTGTTTGGATGTCATTGCTTGTTATATTGACTGGATTGATTTGGAACTTGTTGTCAACAATACTACCACTCCATTTATTATTAGTAAGTTGGAAATTAAGCAATTATTTTGTCAGTTTAAAATGTTTACATTTTCTTGACCAGTTTTTAAATATTCGTATTCTATGTAAAATTGGATAGATCTATTAAGACAATCTTTAGGTTGTTTAAAAAATGAACATACCTGTGAATCAGCAGTATCAGCTATCAGTGCAATGGTCACAAAAGGCATGGATGCTGAAAAGAAACTTCTACTTACTGCGTCTTTGTATACTGTTTTGCATGAAAATGGGTCCTTTGATTTGAAAGTAAGCATTTCTAAATAAATAATCTTTACACCAGCTGAAACGATAGAATCTCAATAAACAATGTTAAAAATAGCTTTTCAACCTTCTTTTCTGAGAAATAGCTTCCTTTATCCTGTTATGAATCTAGTGCAATAAAATATTTGTAGAAAAATGAAATCGATGATGTTCTGAGAACTGGAGCGCTCATATGCTCATTAGGTTGCGCCTTGATCGATTGCCATACATGGTACCTTTTTATTTGCCTATTAAGGTACTGCACTGCATATTTAATTGGTTAAATTCAGTCAGTAATGTCAGCTACCCTTATGAACGTAATAATTGAAGGTGCAAACTTCATTTCTTAATATGATTTGGCACAAATGAAGATTTTTGTCCCCATATATATCGGTATGTATGATATTTCTCAAGTTAGTTATAACTTAAAAATGAAATTCATATACAGTTAAATAATTTGTTTTGGTGATATCAAACAATTTTAGCTTTTTGAAAGTTGGTGATATAGAAAAATCTGTACGATGTGAGATGCTTCTTCAAGAACAAGCTGCTATTGCTTTGTTGTGTTTTTCTAATGAGGTTTTTTTGTTTTGTATTCAATGTTCACGTTTTTATCATTTTAGATAAAAGCTTTTATGCAAAACTGCGAAATTTCAGAATATGGATGCGTCTGAAACTGTTATCGAATTTCTGCGACGTTATATTTGTGTCCTTAAAAATCAGGAATTTGGGAAGCGTCACTATTTTACCAGCCAAATGATTTACATAGCCATGGATAGGTTGGCTTATTCGTTCCTAAAACACAAAAAAGAAATTAAGGAGAAATTTACTGATGATATTTGACTTAATGAGCACATGAGGCTTTGTGCTCCATGTCATGTTTTCTGCCTGTCTAAAAATGATGCTTGTTTGCGCGAACTAATTGCATTCTGACTTAATTTTTTGATTTGCTAGAATTAGAAGTCAGTTGTTGGCTAGAAACAGGAATTTTGTTTGTTTAGATACAAAGCAGCAAATGATATTGATATGGGTAATACGAATGGTGAGACTGTTGCAGAATTTATGGCATATAGAAAACAGCTTCGTAATATGCTAGCAGCAGTTGGAAATTTCGTATGCTATTTTTTATGATGTTGAGTTTGGGATAGCTACTTCTTCGTAGCGTAAGTGAGGCACATAGAAAAAAGGGTTAGAGAGTGCTAAAACCAAAAGAGATCTGGATTTACGAAACACTTTTGGATAGAAATAGAGACGTACAGCGTTTTGAGTGGAAACAAGTTTAACTGAATTTGATAAAAAAAGAATTTTAAAATTGGTTTTAGGTAATTATACGAGCCCAGATTAAGAAGCTTAGATTTATGTGTTAGTTGGAAGATTCTTTCTATTTTTTTCTTGTTACTTAATTTCTATATTTTTTTAAAAATTTTTTCGTAATTTAAAAATTTTTTTCTGAATATTGGCTCCAAAGCTTAGGAACCCGAACCAATATTGATGAAACTAGAGCCGTTGGTGCGAAATGTATGTGAGAACTGGAAACAATGCCACGTAAATGTTATTGAAGCTACTTTAGCACTAGTCTATGATCTTGTCGAACTCATACACGTATGTTACTTCTTATGCTTTAAAAAATTTATATTTTGATTTCTAACATCTAGAATTATATTAGAAGTAGAAAGTGACCTGGTACTTGTAGAGCTAGGAATTTTTATAGCGTGTTTTTTAGTCGTTTGTTATAAGTTTACATATACTTGAGTCGAACGTTTCATCTTACATCTCAATAAACTGTCTTGGAGACTGAATATTTCTTTTTATAAGAGGCTGCAACCAGAAAAGAGAGATTTGTGTAAGTTAAGTCAATATAAATCGTGTCGAATAAAATATGCAGAAGAGTTTTTTCTAGACAAATTTCGGAAATAATGGTGATTTGATCTCTGAGCGTGCAAAAATATTGATAACAGAGGTTTGCTATTTTCTCTTCAAATTAGGGTTGATTTTGTTTCGAAATTGTAAACTTTATTTTAACTGATAGCTCAGCAGTATAGTGAAGTTTTTATGCTGTTCCCGCCGAAACCGTCTGAAGTACTTACGTTTTTCATTTAGATCTTACGAAGTACAGTTAATCATTGTGGATTATCTTGTATCAATACATTATTCTTCGAAATTGCTTGTCGTTATGAAAAAATCCTGCAGAGTAGCACCAGTTCACTGTCGTTGATATCGGTTTGGATTTCAAATTTAACTTAAATGTATCTCCAGCAGTGGACAATTGTCTGTTTAATGTTTCACTTAAATAGTGACTGCTTGTAATTCACTTGGATGTGTATATAAGTTTTTGCTTAGTCTTATTCCCAGTCTGAATGAATAGTAATATGTGTCTAGATAATCATTTTTCTTTTTAGGAAGCTTTCCTGGATATACGTGGTCTTCGTCAGACTTCATTACAGTCAAGAAGTCGCATCATCTATTTATTTTGCCGCTTTGTAAAAGCACATAAGTAAGCAAAACTTATAAATACTTGTTTTGAATTTCTTTTTCATTAAGAAATATTTTCAGGCTTTTCTTGGCTAACCGGGCTGAAAATATTCTTAGACGACTCGAGTTATTTTTCGCAGAAACATCGGAAGAAGATTATCAACTCTCAAAAGAAGATCAGGTTTTTTCGTTTCCAAAATTTTGTCTACCGTATCTAGACTCTTTGGTAATTTTTCTATTACTTTATGATCAAACGGCTTTTTACTGATATGTCGTCCTTTTGTACTCTGCTTACAATTTTATCGACTAAATTATTAGATTCGTTCAATTTTATAGTTAAGCTACCAATTTTAACCATGTTAAAATTAACTATCTCCGATTTCCATATCTCCATATCTCCATCATACTATTTGTATTTGAATTTGTTTGAAGCTTCTAGGAATCATTGAATTCTTGGTTTTTATCGGCTTTCAGATGTATCTGTACGAATCTGCATCAGTACTAATTATTCACAGTAATCTAGCCGTTGAAAGAAAACAAGAATGCATGAAAATTCTCGGTTTATCATTACTTCAAAAATTCTCATGCATAACGGAAAGAATATCACGAGCAAAGAATGTGGAAGAAGTACAGCAGCTTCATCAGCGGTATGCTGATGTTATTGGTTATAGTGCGTGAGTTTTTTGTCTAAAATCGAGTGTTACCTTTGATAACCGTTTATATAAAAAAATTGAAATATTCTGTGAGATTATCAAAACGCTTGTATTTTTAGGCGTGTTACTAAAGCATTTACAAACAACTACACTATGCAGTATTGTCAGTGCACTATCATTTTTACTGAACTGATGGGAGTACGTTCGTGATTTGTTTAACTTACATCTTAGTATCCCTAACCTGTTTTACGAATTTCGTTTTTTATTAATGGTCGTTGGGTAGAAAGAAGCTCATTACAATGTAATGATCGAAATTTCGTTTCTTAAATTATATTATGTTTCTCGAAATGGCTGTCAACATTCGTGATTTTGGGACAAGGCAATAAATTTATGTAATTCTTAGGTTTTTCTGGATAAAATAACTCCAAATAACATAGAAGGATTGGGCGCATTACGGCAGTACCTACATCGGATGGTCATTTGTCTTGATGGTGAAATACTAGCTATGTTACCAACTATCTGTAATAAATACCTTGATGTCGGTTCAGATCTTAAAGTGATGCATGACTTCCTCATTTTATTGCAACAAATTTTCTGCAAATTTAAGGTGTGTTCCTATGGATTTTAGATTTTGTTTCATTTTCAATATTAAGTACGTTTTCCTCAAAAAAAATCAAATCGCTTGCTATTAAAATCGTATAAAATAATAGTCTGCTCTGGAATCATTCCCTCAAAAGAGTGATGAGCCCTATTTTTGTCATTTCAGAAACGTCTTTTGAAATTGGCTTGAATATTCCCGATTTATTTGATACTTTATGGACGGTACAAAAATATCATTCGACACATCCAATGAAAGCTGCATTAGGGATATGGTTTATTATAATCGAGCTTTTCTGCAAACACTCCTGAGCATTTTAACATACGATCTAATTATTATGTTGACAAATTGTGGTAAATATTAAAATGTGCCATCCCATGCAGTTTTCTGGCAGTAAATAACCGAGCCGGTTACTTCAGTTCATATTTTATCTATTTTAATTGAAAATAATTGAAAATTTCTAGTTTCTTATAACTTTATTTTGAAGGCAGCGAATTTCTGCGCAAAATAGCCGATTCACTCGTTCCTTTCATGAGCTCAAATGATGTACCAACGCAACGGCTTACATTTCAAATCATAAACAAACTATTTCTAAAACTGTCGAACAACAGGTCAACTGATTTCATCGAGCTTTTATGGGAGAAAGCGATTTATGGAGCGCTTCAAGTAATTTACCTATATCTGTGCGAAAAACTTTTCTATAAAAAGTATTTGATAAGCGTAATTGGACATACGAAAGTTTGGTTAATTTTTCCACGCGAATTCCACACTTTTTGTCCTTCAAAATATTTTATTATAAATACGATCTAGTCAGAACTTTTACAGACTCCTCTTAATGGATATCATGACCTTGCAGACGCTCAGTGTGTTTTGCTTCAGCACGAAATTTATGTGTGTTTACAAACTCTACGATCTTGTTCTTCGGAAAGGTAAGGCTTATCTGTTGGTGTTTACTCTCTTGATTAAAATTTAAATGCCCGACGGCACTGCTTTTGAAACCACAGACATTTTTGCAGGTTTGATCAGTGTTTACAATTGTTTCTTCCTGCAGATTTCGCCCGGAATTTTTGTCAGTGTATATCTAGTTACAAGGTTAGTACCTGATTTACTGCAAAGCTGAAATTAACATAGTTCCTAGATGATTATAAAATTTGGTGTAACGTTTTTAAAATGTGATAAACTACTTGTTACAAATAGAAAAATTACAGGGTAAACAACTGGAAAAAGCACTGGATGCGCAGTATGCTAAGCTGAGGCTAATGAAAGCGGATGATATTGTGTCGTAAAATATGAAATGAAAATAATTTCCAAAACAGTTTTATCACATGCATATACTGTCTTGTGATACAAAATTAGATCATAGTGAACTAACTACTCATATATTGGCATTATCCTGCAAAAGCGGAAAGACTTCGTGGAATCTGATACGTGAGTGCTTGTCCCATCGATTCTTTGCTGACCATCCCTGAATATTACTTTTTTCCCAAATATTTTCGCCACAGATTGCATATCATCAAAGTATAAAAGTCCTTGAACGCACTTACTGTAAAAAATGCTTAGCAGATAATCGCGGAGAAACAAATATTAAGACAACGTTGTCTCCACGTATCAGAGAACACGGTAGGTGACGTCGCCATAGTGTTTTGTCTTACTTTCCCTGTTCTCACATTGGCTTTCAAAATACTGGTGTGGTCTTGTTATCTGCATACTTTTGCTTGCACGACGTCTCATTCTTATTGGTGGTTTAAAGCTCTCATCACCGTCTCTGTATTTGTTTTTTTTTACGCTTGTAAATCACTGAATGCTCACTATAACTTCTACTAAAAATGTATAATGTTGGATTGAGTTTTAAACTTTGTTTTATTTTTACTTCTTTGACAGAAATGGAAGACATACTATCACAATTCCGCTTGACATATTTCAAGTTAAGGGAGGAGCACCTGTTTGTAATCATCTCGGAACCACTACGTTTAAAGACCAGCAGCAGTTTGACGTATGATCCATGCCGAAATCAGTCAAAGTTTACGATAGATCACGGCTAGATGATAAGCCAGCATATAATTTTCGCGGAAGTCCGCGTCAGTTTATGACAAACCTTATCAATAGATTCCAGTGTTTATCAAATGCAAGAATTTTCGCCTCGATGAAAGAATTCACAGAATTACGTCCTCGCAAACTAATGCGTACTATATGTTCTTGTTCCATGCACTCTTTCAAGCGTCTCATTGGTCCCTGCTGATCTGTTCGGAACAAAGCAATATCATCCCGTCCCTACGAGTAACGAAGTTATGGAAGAATTTTGGAAGCAATAAAGTTAAGTCTAACGTGGTTAAATAACAATCTTACCTTGCTGGGACTTAGTTGCTTAACAGGTTCTGTTATGTTTCTTCCCTTTGGGCACACATTTGTGACAGTCGAGCTTCCTGAAATGAATTTTGCATCTTTAATAATTTCGCAAGACAATAAAAATCAATTGGAAATTTCTATTATCCTTCAAAATACTTCCTAAGTTAATTTAAAAGCACTAATAATATGCCAAACAATAGTTAGACCGCTTAACCCAAATCAGGTTGACTTTTACGGAAGTCTTATGCTTTATGTCATTGCTTTCAAGCGAAGCATCAAATAAATAAATATGTTTTTAATAAATAAATTGCAGGCAAGAATTTATAATAAAGAGAAATGATAAAGCGAAAAAATGAATTAGATGGCAACCAACAATGGAAGGGAGAGAGAAGAAATCAAATACTAGAATGCAATAATAACCATGATAAGATTTTACATATTTACATAAAAGGATACTTCGATCGCACTTTCGAATTCGCCTACTTCCCCTCAATAAAACGCACCAACTGATCATAAATTCGCATACACTGAAGGTGTCAAAATGGAAATATTATCATTTACATTCATCTACATTACATGAATGCCAGTCATATTTCTCCAAAAGAAGCATATATAAACGACCGCTGGAAAAATGTTGACAGGACGAACACCCAAATCGTCCAAGGTCAAAGTTCGCTAGAACATCATACCAATCTGATATTGCTAAAGTAAATGTAATGTTTGGTTCTTCAAAAATGTTCCCCTGTAAATAAATCTTCATGAACAAGAAAATTTATCATTAAAGGTATTGGAAAGCTGGACGGTTATAAATCCCTGAGGAGCAGAATGAATTCTGATTTTGGCATTTAACTGAATTTTCTGACCGTTCCAAGTTTATTTAGTTTACCTGAGTACTCCAGTTGACGAGTCCTTCCCTACACTTTCCCGAACTTCCAGCCTTTGCAACTGTGCAACAAGTGCAGCGTTCGTGTGCCGCAGATGCTGCTCGAACTCATCAACTGATTCGAAACTTTTGGATCTAGTTGAAAGCACCCTGTGATCATTCAAAACTTTTTCGGCATTAAAACTCCGAGAAAACAAATCCATAGAGCGATTAGCAGCCACCCTACAATAATGTAGCGAGAGTAAATGAAAAATTCATCCTTATATTAACAAGTTTTCAACTGAATAAAAACTTTGCGAATGGAAAAAGGGAACGGTTTAAATCGCACTGAGCTAAAAAAATCCCCAGGCGAAACTTCCCAAGAACTCTAGAACTATCCGATCAGCAGAACTAACAATCGCCTTCATCCCTTCGCACTTCCATAATTCTCACCTTTGGAGAGAGTTGAAATTCAGATACCGGAGGTTTAGAATACTAATCGCCTGTCATAAATAGAATTGGAGGGACCAACCGTCTTATATATTTTCAAGGTCATACTCATGGCCGCTCATAATGGTTGCAAAAACATTTCAACGCACATGAAGGCGATTTTCTTGCTTGCCCACCCATTGAATTCACAAGCTATCCATAAAACTTAAGGCAATGCACAGCAATGGTCTATAAAGTTTTCGAATTTTCAAATTTGTAAAACTCTTCAATGACTCAAACTGCTAACAAATCCGACCCATCAATCGTAAAACACCTTCTTACATATACTGCGTAATGTAACCTATAGAATCTAATTCCCATCAATATTTCTCTATCCGGAGAATCTATACATATGAGAAGAAACAAAGAGACAGTGCGAAAAATTACGATTTTAAAATCTTTGATTTGAATAATAGTAAAGTACCTTCTTACATACACCGTGGAATGCTTTATACTCCATATCTACATATTATTTCTGAACAGGTGCATTACCTCGATACACTTAGTTTGGTACTAAAAATATACACTTTTTTCTTCTCGAAAAAACTAAAACGCGACAACGAGCAAGTTAAGAGAAGGCCACAATGGCCAATTAAATAAGCTTTAGATTAAAAATACTGTGTATATGTTTGCGGATGTGCATAAGGCTAACAGAATCAAAAAAATAGACGCGTACACTGTTTGAACCTGTACAGAAATATTGTACAATCTGTAAGAAAGAATTTTTTAAATTTGAAAACAAAACTTAAAATTGAAAGAATCAATCAATAAATTCTATCCAATTTTTGTAATAGCATCACAATGCCACAAAAATATGATAACATTACATACATGGCTATACGATATATAACATAAAACAGCATTCTAGCAGCAGAATTAAAAAAAATAGAGGAAAGCACCGCACCGAAACATGAAATGAATGGGGAAGGATGAAAGGATTAAACGGCTGGCATTAAAGAAAATGTTTTGAATTCAAGGCATTCAATGAATAAAACAAACTCATTTTAGGAAGACTCCAATGAACCGAACTAGTATGGTGCAAGAAAGCGCAGAGATTGAATTGGATATGATTTTTAAAAAAGATTATAGATCCATGTTCTTTAAAAATGAAATTAAAAATCAAAAAAGGAAATGAATACATTGGAACTCTAGTCATCTCAAAAATTTATGAAATTTATTTCCGACAAAAACAATCGAAATGAATCAATTACCCTCATTCAGATAGATAAATTACTTCAGATCGAAAAAGCGCAACATTATTTAAATTAAACGTAATTACGACAAAACTAATGAAAACTGTTAATTTTAGTGGTAGCTATTTACTGTAATAGAGGCACCACCACAATCGCAGAAGAAAGACATGAAACCCGCGCTCAAATGAACATACACACAACAGCCGACGACTGTGTGTTTCCATTTTCTGATTTCGCGACGGAACAAAATTTCCAATCGTCTCTACTTTTTCGTACGAAACCGAATTTCAATTTGAAAGATTAAGTAATTTAAAATTTCAATTGAAATCAATTACTCAAAAATATAGTACAATTTTCAACAACCGCTTAAATAATACATCCTGAGACTTGATGGTTTAACAAAAACAAACCTAAAAATTGTCGCGCCATGCAAAAATGGAAAGTGAAGACGCCATAAAAAAAGACAAAAAACCTTAGACTTTTTAGACTTAATTCGGTTTACTAATAGTGATTGTGGTTTTCAAACTGCGCGGGTGGTTAGCAGCAGATGCAAGCCATGTCATATGTGGAGAGACTGTATCGCTGGAGTTAACTGTTGCGTGATTTTTCATATCCATACCAAAAACCATGGATCACTCGGGAGAAGCCGATCCAGCATCGGAGTTACCAATGGTGCAGCACCAACTAAACGGGAAAGTGTATCAGCTTGATGAGTTACAGGATTTTTCGTACCCCAATCATTTAAACGACTGATGACGTTATCGGCCTGTGCACGTAACTTCTCATCTTCTTCCTCGTTCGATAATTCTGAAAAAATTATCTGATCATTCAGATTAGCTTGGAAAATTCCAGACACATTGTATATCTCGCAAAAACAAGTCGCTACTCGATGGGAAAACTTGCACAAAAAAATTACATCTTTTGGGATTACATTTTTGAGCCTTTCATGAGAAGGAAAATTCCAAAGCAAAATACCCAAAATGTTATGTGCTGCAATTACATTCAAGTGCAAAAGGAACAATTCAAACTACTGCTTTGGAACTCATAGTTCGAAAAGCTGTACATGGTAGTGAAAGGGTCGAAAAATCACCAAGAGTTAGTAATGCAACAGAGCTGATGTAATTTTATAAAGGAAATCTACAACTAAAATCTGCACAAAGTTGAGATCTACATATTAAATTCCAACTTCCTAATAATGGTTAATTGGTTTGTTGACAAAAACATAGTCCTAAAAGATAAATCTCTCCTCCCAAACTTACAGAAGTTTTAATAAACAGATTATTGCATACTGAAGTTGCTCATGTCATTATTGCAACACTTTAGGCTGTCAGCAGTTATCTTACAGTATGTGAAGAATCAATTACATGGGATTGCAGAACTGCTCTTAGATGAAAAAGCACGATCTGCCAAACAAACTCGGACGACAAATCAAAAGTGATTGATAAAAAAGTAAATTACCTGAATTAGGTGAAAATTGTGCGTTAGAGCTAACATCCGCTGATAACGAATCGCTGGGATTACAAGAAGATGCATATGAATTCTTAATCACAGATTTCGGTATAATGATAGTCATTTTTCGATTCTGCTCCATTCCCACCGTTCGTTTGTGGCGGTTAAGTCGGTCAACATTGTCACATCCAAACCTCATTTCTAACCTATTTATCTCATGCGATGCGCTTTTCGATATATGATCCGTTGTTGGTTGTTCCGAATCAACGACATGTTCTCCTCCATTTCGACCAAGCCGAATTTTCAATTTCGGAACCTTCAGAGGCGGTTCTCGTTCTTCATCAACTTCGCCTTAACTTGCAATTGAAAAGGTACAAAACAGATATTCGATTCAAAACTGGTGGATGATCTACTCGAACATTTACAAAAAGCCAAAACACAGAAAAGTCACAAGGATTACTTTTTGGTGTTATATGCAGAGATATATGATTCGTTCGTGGATCTGTCACTGATACAATGTTGTTTTTACGCGTTATACGCATAAGAATGCGTGGATGAGATGTATCATCACGGTGCAAGGCAGTATCGTCGGATTTCGTATCCCCAATCCCGAACAAGTCGGCAATAGATCATTTACCTGAATGCAGAATTTCTATTAGTTAAATGGCCATAAAATCACTATTTTCAAATTTGAACTACAAAAAAATAGAACGAAAAAATTAATACCTCACCCATTTTCCTCCCCCTCCCTCTCCCTCTTCACCCCACTCTTCAGAAAAGCAAAGGTACAAACCTTTCCACTGTAAGTTTTCATAGGATCACAATGCTTCCTCTTTTTTTCTTCTTCTTTTCTTTATTCTTCTTGTCGCTGCTTTTGTTTGAACAATTTTTCAAACTGGCATCAGTCAATGCTATCTTTATCCGAATTGGTGGTCTCTCAATCTTTTCAGCCTAAAGAGTCATTTTAGATATGAAGCTTTACTTACTCTGAAAACCCCATTTCGTTCTAATACATCTTCTTGAATGCCAATCTGAACATTTCATTTCGAATAATTTTTGACAAATTGAAAAGTGACAATTATTGCTAGTCTAAATAGTTTATTCCTCAAAAATTCAAAAATTGACCTCTACTTTATGTTCCAAAATTTGCGAACTATCATTGTCGCAAATCCCCATCTCCGCTTCACTAATTTTACTGCTATCTTCTACTGGAACACAGTTCTCGATACTTTCGTTTTCTTCAGCAATGATAGGTGATGAAATTCTTTCTAACGTAGCCGCATGTGCCAAAGCAATAACTGCCTCCAGCTGTTCAGTTGATTTAATGGAAGGTATGGTATTTTTTACAATGAACATTTCTTCAGGTAGGTCAGTAGTGACTGGCGAATATAATTCCCGATGCGAGCTCATTGAATCACTTTTCCTCCGTGATGTGCAACAGGTAACTGTAGAAGGTAAATCGAGCGACGGGCTTGAATCAATCCGATAATTTTTAGTCAAGCTTTTCTGGAATATTTAGATTATTACTTACTTTCTAATTTAAAATAGTTCTGGAGGAAAACCAAAATTTTATGAAATTAATGAATTTAATGATGGAAAAAATTTGGCAAATTACTCATAGACTAATTTAAATTTCTCAGGAGTTGAAAATTAACCTCTCCATCTATTTTGGTAATATTCTCCTTTATATCACGATCATTTGCATCTCTTTCTTTATCGGTTGCTGCAGTATGTTTAAAAACCAGCATCTCATCAGTCACATAAGAGAGCATTTTTTCTTCATCGTCAGAATTCGTACATTTTGAAACTGGAGATTCTTCGCAGTCAGACATTGTGAATGGGCTAACCGTACGAGCAGCAATTTCATTTTCCGAGAAAGTACGATAATCAAAATGCAATTTTGGCATACTTTTCGGTACCAATTCCTTTCGACGTCCTTCTACATCCATTCTATTCATATGACTGCATATTGCAGAATTAGCAACGAATTCTTCTATAAAAGAAATGTCAGTAATTCAAAGATTCAATCCAAAAACAATTATAACAAACGAAACCTCGCACTCCGCCCCAACAATTCTACGCAAAATTTTTTCTACCTCTGCCACATACAACTGTCATTCGTTTTTCCTCATCCAATAGACGACGTTCATGTTCTGCATCAAGTGAAAGTAAAAGGCACTCATCCGCTTTACTATATCTCTCCTGAAAATGTGATAAGAAAATTACTGGTTCAATTCCCTTTTCAAGCAATAAACAGAACGGTGGAGAATTTCTAGTGTTATTTCACGATTCGAAAATTAGAAAGGAACTTCATTAAATGCATAATTTCTCGAACTTGGATTAACCTGACTCTTCAAATTCCATCTTTTATTGTTATTCTTCTGATGAATGTTCTACTCGTCATTGTAGAGAGAAAACTCCAGAACGTACATCACATTAAACTTTAAAAAATTAATCTGACTTTGCGCCTAAAACAACGTATTTTTCAACAAATGATAGCTGATTAACTGATGGTTTCTTAACCTGAATAAAAGAGAATGAAAAACTACAATTTTCCACGCCAGCAAAACACAATTTTCAAGAAAACAAACCATGGCTTCTTTACACAGCAGAGATCGCATCCGTTGCTCGACAATACATCTTCTGTTGTTTAAATGCACAAAATGTCGCAGGCAGTGATAATCAACTGAAAGCAAAACATGGAATTATTTGTTTTATCATGTCAAACTAAAATAATTTGAACTTAGTCTCAACAAGAATGTACATATTTCTTTTACTTAAATTTTGTTCGAAAAAATTCTTTATTAGAAACATACAAGTATCCAGAATTTCGGAATTAAAATCAGGTTCGGAATACACATGGAACGGAAGAAGGCGTCGCAGCACATCTGAGAGATCATGGAAAGGTGAAGATAAGTCTGGATCTTCCATAGAATTACGCAGTGATAAAAAGTAGTCGTTGATCCTGTAATGTGATGAAATAGTAAGCAAGAATATGAATACAAACTTTTTATAAATTATGTTCCATGTCTGACCGATTTGGCAAGCTTTGTGAAATATGTCAGAACTAAATTAAAAACCTACAATTCTAGGAAAATAACATTAGCAATTAAGTGAATTATTTGCTAGACATTTCAAACCTTTTGGTTCTTTCGATTTTCCTCTTCGCAATACATGTAGCAGTTTCGGCAGATGATCTAAGAGTTGGTGGCGGAAATAATGGTACTGGCGGAGGGGTGGCTCGCAAGGTACCTCACGAACTACACGATGAGAATGGTGCTGTTCAGGTTGCAAAATAACAGTTTGTGGCACAGAATTTGGCACTGAGTGGATGTAATTTTCCTGTAATTGATTCTGTTGCACTGACGGTTGGTTGAGAGTCGTCCGATATGAATTATACTGCGTGGTTGATACCTCAAAAGTATAGCCGCCTCAATTATCAAGAAATTCAAGGGCTCATAAAGTCATCAGTGGAAACCAAATTTCAAATATCAAATCCAACTTTTGTAGTATGTGAAATTGAATGAGAGCAGTACTAAAAATTCCTCATACCTGCTGAACCTGACTGTTATTACGGGCATTGAATGGACTGCTCTGAAGGGTTTCATGTGTCGGAGTATAATGAGCTGAGATTGGGTATGAATTATGGTAAGAAACTGGAACTCTTGTTGGTGTTGCTGTCTCATAATTTAGTTGCTGTTGCTGTCGGTGTGTAGGTTGCTGTTGATGTTGTTGTTCGTAGCTTGTAGAAGGCTGCACTTGATGCACCACTACAGTTGCTTGTCCACCATTATGGTTATTCCTATTATGATTTCTTTGCCTCGTGTTCGCTGTCAAAGTTACTGGCTTGGGATTCACTGCTGATAATAGGTCCTTGTCTCTTAAATACAGAAACGTAGTCATGCAAAGTGAAATAGGTAACAGAAAAAGAATTGACAGATAAAAACGGAAAGTTATAAAAACGCATCAGATCAAAACAAACTATAAGAAAACATACTTGTGTTGCTGTGCAAGAGCTTCAAAAATATTTGTGCTCGTTTATTTTCAAGTTCCTTTATTTCTGCTGAATGATCCACATTATAAGCAACTTGCTGTAAAAATTTCAATTTAACAGGAACATCTCCGAAATTTACAATACTGTTATATATAGGATGAATAAAAAATTTCGCTCTTTTTTTGATTGCTTTGTTACGTGACCGAATCATCTATGAATATAAACATTTTCTAGTCTCGCGAAAGTGGATCACATAGTGCAATAAATAAAGTTTAGCACTTCATATCATAATATATAAAACTTAAGAATTTACAAGGTTTTGCAGGCGCGATATTTCCTTAGAAAGATTTGCTACTTGTTCGCTATTCTGTACACTCAATCTCATTTCAATCCCATGTGATGGAGGTAACAACTGATTTATAGATGCGTCGGTTGATGCAGCAGCAGCAAGTTTGTTAGCTTTTATTAGAACAGAGCCCAGAGTACCACCTTGACTAGTATTCTGGAACATGAAAAGGACAAATTAATGACGCAAAGTAATGCGAAAGTAAAGCGGGAATCTAAACTTCTTCGCTATGAGAACACTTTAAGCAAAGCATTTTACACAAAAAAATTAATTTCTACCAATGCAAAACAGTAAGCCAAATCAGAAAAATCGAAGACCTTTCTGCGTCCATTTCGAGGCTGAGAATTTCGTTGTTTCTTGGTAGCTACTGGAAGTGAAGTCATTGCCTGAACTGTTGTCTGCTAAAACAGTGCAAAATGTGTGAGTCAATTTTATCATTATCACTATAAATGTTATATGCGACTGGATAAAAGTTTAGAACATAATGTGTGTTAACATAATGTGTGTAGTGTATAACTACGAACTGCTCGTTCATTTAACATAATGTGCACATCACTTCCGCTTTATAAAACGTTACGACTGCATGCAAAATTTGGCCTAGGGATCTGAAGGAAACCAATAGCCCCTGCCCGCAATTTCCTACTGCATCAATTCAAACGTGAAACTGTCCAGTTGGTTAAAAGAAATATGTTTTCTGATAATATGTGTTTGTTTTTGGTAAAAACTTACAACTTGTGAACGGGAAATAGTTGGCTGTGATAACAAATGCTGCACAACAGACTGGCTCTGTTGAGAAGCACTGGATGTAATACCCACGGTAAGTGAACGGGGAATGCGAGAGGTATGCACAATTTGTTGGGATTGCTGCTGGATTTGACGATGTGAATGGTTCTGCATCACATGCCCTGCGACTGTCGTAGGTTGAGCAGTGTTCACTGTTTGTCCATTTCCTACAGGATGTGCAATCAACTGTGGCTGGGAAACTTGAGCTTGCGCCAGGTTCTGACTGCTTCCTGTTGGTTGCGTTTGCGGTCGACAAAAATTTGGCACTACAGCTATAACTGTTCCTGCACTGGTTTGCACATGCTGCACTTGAGCCTGCACAAACCACTGTCCGTTAACAGATTGCACACATCCGGGAGGATGATGCTGAGGTTGAATAACTGCTGCTCCTGAAAATGCATTACGATGAGAAATCGAATTCTGCAAAGTTTAAGATTTTAAATTTCCTTGTTTCTCTAAAAAGTTCCTGAAACAGTAGCACCAGATCCAGCACAATAAGATGGAAATCAGCTGTATTAAGTTCTACGAGGTTCAGATTGGCTCAAAAACTTTTTTTAAAATCTTAAACTTTGCAAAATTCGATTTCTTCCACAGAAAATGCTAGACCTGTACGGGTGAAAAAAATTATGATAGGTTATACTTTGGAGTCGGGTTGTTTGAGATTGCAGCCCAAAGAGGGTGGTAAACCTCATCTAAGGCTAAATATGACCACGAGACCGATAGCAAACAAGTACCGTGAGGGAAAATTGCAAAGAACTTTGAAGAGAGAGTTCAAGAGGGCGTGAAACCGCTGAGATGGAAACGGATAGAGTTAACGAAACATATCGATATTCAACCAATTAATTTGGCAAATCTTGATTTCATTTATACTTAAAAAAGCAAAAATCCAATTTCTATTATAACTATAAACTAAGTGCACACTTTTCTCCCTTTGTTCGAGTTGTAAAAACGATGCGAAATCTCCATTTTGATGGAGACCTGAAACAGACGGCTGAGTGAATTGCAATTCTGTTGGTTTAGTAATCAGAACTGGTGAACTAGAGGGAATCGACAGGACGCTCAAATCTGGATTAAGTTCATATTCAACATTGGTGAGCTCAGATGACTGGACTTGAGGTGGAGGTTGCAAAATTGGCTGGGAGGGTAGAGGAGGTACTGAAGGAATACGGCTATTACTTAAAGTGATAAAAGTTTGCTGCTCCGCACACGGTGGTGATAATTTTGGTGGGGCTCCGAAGGGTAAGGTTCGCGGGTCGGAATATGGCTTAATGGTGATGGGCAAGACCGCGTTGATACTGTAAGACCAAAATCTGTTACTCCACTTGTAGGAGGACTATTACACTTCAGCGTTTCATCTTCTAAACCCAGTTGCAACCATTCATCTTCATAATGCCTGTAAAACGAATGTATTCTAACATGAGAAATATAACCCAAAAGAATCATTAATCTTAATAGCAAGAGTGAATGCGATAATGTGCAAGACTATTTCACGATAAATAAACTTTATATAGTTTCAGAAAAGAAAAAAAAGACAACAAGCATTAACTCCAATTCATTAAGTGAATAAAATTTGCCCGATATTTTAACGGTAAAATGAAAAAACATTCCTGATTTGAGCATTCATGCATACAAATCATGCTAACAAGAAACATTTCGTCAACAATATATGAAAGGATCCAAAAGTTTCGACCCTATTTATGGAGAAGTAACTTACTCGGAAAGATCATCAAAAGGACGAAACCCGCTGGAAGACATCATATTCCTACGAACAGCATAGGGAATCACTCTTTTCTTCATGCATTTTCACTAAAGAAAATGAGTATTAGTAACAGTTGCAATAATATCAATTTCCACATGCTGAAGCGCAAAAAGTCGAGTCATCGAAAATTCTAATAATGTGAGCTCCTGAAAATATAAATTGAACTAAAGGAAAACTATCTTATGATCAACTGCTTCCGATATTGCAATTTCGTATACTCAAAACATATTACCTATCAGAAAATCTGTTTAATAAAGAAGACATTAATAACTTTTAAGATTAGACAGATTAACACCTAACATTGTTTTGAATAGCACTTCATCTAATTTAAGTAAGATAGTATGGTCAGTTCTATTCACAAAAGAAGCAAAGCGCAAAAAGCGAGCAGATAATGGAGATATTTTAATCATATAAATAATGGATTGATAAATAAAAGAGAGACTAGTAAGGATTTTCCTCTTACTGTTTCAGCAACCATCAACCAAAGTAAATGCAGAACTTATATTGAATCTCTAATTCTTTACAATGCAGTAGAGAAATAACTAGGAGGAATTCTAACATCAGCCTGTCACATCGCGTTGTGTCGGTGTTATCAAATTAGTCACATTTTGGACTCTCCTATTAAATTTACTCAACAAAGAAATGTGGAAAAGAAAATGATATGAACTGATTTTCCTTTACCAATCAGGCAAGGAACTGAATAATTTGCATCATACTGAAGATGATTTTAAGACATCTTAAGAGGTTTCCACCAACCACTCAAAACACAGAATTTTTTTCTAATAAGGTTGCGGAAAATATCCATACTGGTTATCTTGCCACTTAACAAATTTGCAAATCTCGCAGATTCTCCTCACTTGTATGCCGAAAGGATGTCGCACTAAAAATACATGCTTCACCAGCATAAACTTCTGCTTAAGACAAATTAATTGTAAAGAGTTAAATGATAGTTTTCGTCACAACTCATGGTCTTTTAGATGAATGACAGATCATAAATCGAAACGCTATTCAAGAATTCATACTTCAGTATTCCGGTTAATGTTTCCGAGATATCACATGCACGATTATTAAAATACTTCATAAATCTTGGATCTTATTTATGTACTCAAATAACTATTTTCGAAAATATTCCAAATCAGCGCGACACATTTCCCGAGCTCTTATGGCATGGCCAACAGCTTTAATTTCTGCTCATCTAAACTACGCATATTCAAACCGATTGAACTATTATCTATAATGTTACAGATTCCGAATAATGCATAAAGGGATTTGCATCCCAAGCATTTCACATATGCAACATGGCAAATTAAGGGTGGAGACTTTAAAAAAAAGAAAAAACCTGAAAAGATATTTCGTGCGATCACCGCTATGCTGCACTTCTGATATTATTTTACAATTATGATACATTAAAGACAATCTGACTGTTAATACAAGACAAAATAAGCAGAAAAAGAAATTATAGAAAAGCTTATGACAGGGAGCAATGATGAACGATAAAAATGTACAAGAGCAACGATAAGAGCATAGAAGAGAATCATCAAGAAATGCTAGTAAATTGAGGAAGAAGCGAATACATTGCATCTGACGACCTCAACAATAAAAAGTCATACCATTCCCATCAAATTTCATTACAGGCAAAGCAAGAATAGCAACACGATGAAAAATAATAGTAACTACTCAAAGATGAAGACAAGCCTGAATGATAACCACAGCTCCCTCCTCAATTAATCAGAATTTCGTTAACATCTACGGACGCAACGCATTTCGTAACGCGCATCGAGATACTTTTTGGCATGTGGCCAAATAAATAACTTCATTCAATCTTTGCCGCTATGTCCACTTCATTCAAATTTTATCGAGATTATGAGTGTTGCAGCACTGCACCGGATAATTCAGGAGACAAGGGCATGGGTGGCACACCCCATTCCAGCAATTATTAGATAGTTTCAATAGGAGGTGTTTGGTAAACTAGTTCGAAGCGTGAAGTTAGCTTTCTGACAGATCCTTCTATGTATAAGTAACAGACTACCTAGTTCGAGAAGATCCTATCTTCCCATGTATTCCATTAAAACTTAAATAGGAACAAATTGAATAGAATGTTTTACCAGTCAGAATGACAAAGCCCCTCTCATATAACTTAATGTAGGATAGCATCCCGGTGATATGAAACGGACGAGCTCATGAACAAGCAGATAGGATATAAAATAAATATATCATAACTATACTGAATATATATGTCTAAACACTTTTGAAAAATTTCCGGCTAAGTAACTTTGAATAGTTTCGCAAGCTTATTTTCTTTAATTCCACCATAATATACTAATCAATGTTTTCCATATCAGCGCAAATATTCGGGAATTATGCTATTGGTCTGAAAACAGTAACATGAATTTCAAACATTCCAGTCCTAACATTCATCATGCAAGCTTCCTAACAATCTGGCAAATATCCGGGTGCCTGCATACGAAGCCAAATCCTCCGTTTGCATAGTAAATCTAGAATTGCCTGCAACTTCTTAAGACAAGTCTTTTGAATGCTGAAGTATGGCAATAATTACAAAGGATGTTTTTCGTTTTGGGTATTTTCAAGTGTCGTTGATATGGGATTAATATCAGGAATGCAATAAGTTTATAACTAAGTGGTCGAGATTTGGATTTATTAAGCGATTCAAGATTCCTGAAAATTTTCTCGTTCTCATGCTCTTTTTTTCCTTCAAATTAACTCGCTGTGAATTTTAAACTGTAGTTTTCCCAGTTTTTTTTCTGTGATATTTAATTTCGCTGTCAGTCAAAGTTTGTAAACAATTTTTAATCACCTAATGCAAAATAATAAGCATCAACGAAGAGAAAATATTTTTCCAAAATATTCATTTCCAATATCTCATGAGAAAGGAAATATTTTGTACTGATGTTACGTGAATTAGGTGTACTGAATAAGAATAAAATATAATGTTGAAAACCAACTTGGACAAAAATTTTTAATTTCTGCTATGTCTGTTGCCGTTTTGCATTTATTTTTTATCCTTGACCTTACCAATATTTCCGTAACATCATAAAAAATAATTTGTATGTGTGTGAAGGATATTCTGCTATCCTTTTTGCAAATATCTCAACTGATAAAATGGAATGAAATATGTCATACAAATATTTCAACTGATAAAATGGAATAAAATATGCCCTACAAAATTCATAAAAATCAATGTGCGAACTATCGTGTTTTGTGCCATCATAATCAAAATAAATGAAAGCAAAAGTTTCCATTAATAATTGCGAAGCAGAAATACGTAGAGAGCTGCCGAAGTATTCATGTACAACATAAATTATATATAACATATAAATTAATGGAAAACTCCATAAAAGCAGTTTGGAAATATATAAGAATAAAAATTTAGAACAGGTAACGAATTTTTTTCCCAAGTAAACGTATCCACTTTTAATGAGAAAAAGCTGCAAAAATTGCATGAAGGAATAAAATGAAAGAAAATCGGTGTCCTAAACGGGAGTAGGTGTTGCTGCCGCGTCTACATCGCCTACAAACTCCACATATGTAAACGGGAAAGTACCTTTCTTACCGTTCAGGATTCCTTCGCAAATACCGGACGGATGTAGCTTGGTTACTTTCAAGAAATCACCTTTCTGCAACTTGAACTAGTTGAATTTATATTATAGACTTTATTTCAATATAAGCTTTAAGATTTTGCTGCACGACCACACTAGGCGGCAACAAAGAGTTACCAAAAATACATTTTATTTTAATCGTTCTATTATTCGCTCAGTCAGTCTTCTGATCAACTACCAATAATTTTAGAAAAACAACCTTGAGACGTAGCGCTTCTGTATCGTACACACTTGGACGTCTATCCAAGATTACACGCGCCAGCGTTGGCATACGTGGCTGTAATCAAATTACTCAACTTCGTTTAAAACATATTTATGTAAATCTTAAACATCAGTGGTGCTGACTCATAAATATGCATAATATTTATATATACTAACTGAAGTTCCAAATTAATTTCACTTAAGTACTAACCGTTTCAGAAAGATGTGCATTGTTCAACATATCGTCGTTGGTATCACTAAGAACAGATACACCGCTTAAACGATTTTCTGACGATATTGAAGATTCAGGACTGTCTCTTTGCATTAGAACTTCATCAAATTGTGCCTGAAATTGGAAAACATTATCAGAAGCATGCTGGAATCTGAAATTACATATAAAATTCAATATCTCAAAGAGTCTCACCAAATAATTTCCGGGCACAAGGCCAACATTACCCAAAGCATTACGAGCTTCCCACCATTCTTCCTGTGGTTTTTCGATTATATCGAGAATTTCATTTTCTCAAACGAGAGATCTGTTGGTTCTTGTCCTTCAAATGAGTATAAAGCGATCATCTAAAATAACTGCATGTAAAAGAACGAAGGAGTAGAATTATAACGGGACAAAATAAGAAAGAATATACAAAAATTAGCTCTGCTTGTTCATTATTCATTACACATTTTTTAATCATTATACGCTCGTTACAACTCTGCGTTGACAAATATCAAAAAAAAATTCGAGAACGAACTACAGGAAGTAGAAGCAATATTACTAAATACAAAAATTTCATCCCAAAATTTGATAATAAAAATAAAAAAAAGGATATAATCGTCCCTCTCCCCAAAAAAAAAAGAAGAAACGCACCCTCTTAATTGCAGCTTTTCGGAGTGGACAAACCAAGCTTACATTCGCCAAAATCCTCATTTTGAAATGGTTGAGCAAGGCAGGAATGTCAACAAAGAACTGATCAGCTATCTGCAGAGTCAGTAACAAATTGCTATTCTTTGCACATTATAAACAATCCAATTTAAAAAAATAGGTATTTTTAATGAACAAAATGACTTGTCAGTTTTAAACAAATTATTTACTTACTTTCACATTCGTCTTGCCATTATCTGCTTCGACCGGCTCAATAAGATAATGTCGAATCTGCTGATCACCGGATAATTCTTCTCTAGAACAGTGAAATCAGTAGAATGTTATGGAACTGAAGTGAGAGGAGAATTTCGACCAAGTGACTGAAAAAATATTTAAAATGAACGAAACATAATATATTAGACTAGGTAAAGTTAAAACACACGACGTTAATACCTGACACTTAAGGCATAGCTTCCGGGAGCAGTAGAATCTCGAATAAGGAACGTGCCGAGATCAGAATCGGACTGACACAACAGCCGGGTTGCTTCTTCTCGATCAACGTGAAAATAGAAATTCCTCCAGGAGTAGGGATCGAACGACGAGGACGACGACTCCTCATCCCTTAATATTCAGCGCCACTCCTGCGTCTTTAATTCTCAAGTACTTACGGTCAATGGCCCGACACCGCCACTGCTGGAGACATTATGCAAATTAGTGGCATTGTAGATTATCAGGTTCGTTCATTTCCTGAAGATGGAGTACACTCATATAGAAAGCTTGGAATGTGGTCCGGGTGGCAGCTCAATGAATTTCGAGACGGAATATGAAGGATGTTGTTGTACGGGACCGTGTATAGCAAGTACGGGCTGCACATGTCTCCTCTACAAACAAGTAAGTTCACTTTTTATAAATTTTCATAAAGTAGTTTTCTGCAGTTACTGGTATAGCCATTCATACTACTAGTCTGAATTCTCGAATTCTTTTAAAAGTTACTACCAAACATTTAGAAATTATAGGACTTAACACGGCATGTTTATCTTATTTCTCTTTCAGACATGACTACCTTGCTGCTTCAAAAGAAGAACCGTAGATAACTGGCATTTATTCTTATGTTTTATCCAAATTACATTAAGCTTATTTATTAAAAACTTTTCAGGACGTATTCAAGAATCAGAATTTTGTTAAGAATGTTGATAGCACTTTTCCAGTTTTGGAATGTTCCGTTGGATGTTCCTGTTCGTTCTTCCTAAATAATTGTAGAAATAGATGTGTTCAATTTGGCACCTCACTTCCTCTCGAGGTTAATGTTGTTATTTTAATTCAAAAAATACGAGCTAAACTTCTTGCATTTTACTTGAAGATGAAGTTTAATTTTCAAATTTTCAGGTCTTTGATGCTGGTGAAAAAGGTTATGGTTTGCAATGTAGAGAACAAATTAAAAAGGTCGCTTTATTATTGAATATATCGGTGAAGTAATTGGACCTGACGAAGTAGAAAAGCGTCAATCCAACACAAATTATGTTCTTACGATTAAAGAAATTTTCCGAGGTCGTTACTTCATATTATGGTATTCCAATGATTTATCACAAAATTTTCTCATTTATTTGCCTGCTCATCTCTCTCCGCGCTGCTTCATGCTGTTGTAGCTGTTCTAATTTAAATGAAAATACTTCAATTTTAGTTTTCCTGTAATTTCTGACTGTCAATAACCAAATTGTAAGTTTTTTTCTTAACAGCGATTTCATTTATTCTAAGAAGATTGATTTGTTGTAGCAATTAGTAGTTGAATTTAGATCACACTGAAGTGACGTATATCGATCCATCAGTGCGTGGAAATCAATCACGATTTATAAATCACAGTTGTAATCCTAATTTGGTAATGATCCTTGTGAGATGTGGTACTCCACAAGTACATGTTGGTCTGTTTGCGCTTCGCGATATACCTGCTTATGAAGAGCTTACGTATGATTATGGTGCCAATACCTCAGAATTTAGTGTGAAGAAATGTTTGTGCGGTAGTGTTCATTGCCGATTGTTTCTTCCTGCCTGTGTTCCGTAGTATATGACCTGGTCAATCCATGCACCTCTTCCTTCAGTGATCAATTTTTAAATTCATTCATTTTCGCGACTATTGTTATATTTCAAAGCAATGAAAAATTTCTTTCTTGCAAGCAGTTATGGGATGGCTTTTAACGAATGTTTCACTAAAGAAATGGATTAATTTGCAAAAAGTTGATAATAGTTTTTATTTAGAAATTTTGGCACTATAATTTCTCGAATAAGCTGTGATAATCTTACTTGTTACTTTTCATATTGCCAGTTATTATCCAAAATATTGTTGAGTTTTCAATGTCGCTACTTTCTCTGTTTCTCTGCTGGCTGTTTCTGAATATTTTATAATTTGACTTTCTTTATTTGCTAAGGAGGTTAAGTTTCTTCCTGAAATTAATTTGATGATATAAAAAGCAACATGTTACACAAGTTTATTCAGATAATATAAATTGATTTTACTTGGACTTGAAATGTAACTTGAGATCCTTTTTTCCCATGAATGTTGATATTTTATTTGAAATTATACAGGGGTAATTATGCAGTTATCTTCTTTCCCTCGATTTTTTCGTTTCGATTTCATACGGCGAATTTATGTTCAGCACGGAAATTACCATTTTTAGAATAAAAAAAAAGATCAATAATTTAAGAGCATTCTACTAATCTTAATAGTTAATGAAAATTTATCTTCTCTTTGAGAAGTTAATAAAAGTACACAATTACTTGATATTCTTATTTAAGCTAAACCAATTAAAAATGAGATAGGAATTTGAAATTACATAAATTTATGAGAAGCATTGATTTGAAGAACTGATCATAAACATATATTATGAAATAAAAGTCTTTTTGATTTCATGCTTACCCATTTGTCTATTAAAAAATGGCCTAGCAAAATCTTTTTTCGGACAGATAAGAAACATATTTGTCAATATAAATTGTTTAAAATACATTAGTTTTTCGGGAGTGTGTACCAAATATCTTTTTTGGCAATTTTTATTACTTGCAACATTTCGAAAATCTCGAAAATGGTTTTGCTTTTTCAATATGAGAATTTAAATAATTCGTTGGAGTGTTATATTCCTTGATGTTATAAACTATTATCTTTATAAGTTTCTGAATTCTTATATCAGTAGAGCACCAACTTTTGATCATCACTTAATACGTCGCAGAAGAAATGAAATTGATGCCAAACATGAATCCCTAAACAAGAGAAGTATGCGAACTCTCTAATCTTTCAATTCAAGTTGCTCCGTTCTTTTATATTTACAAAAATGAAGACGTTTTTTAAATTAATTCATCGATTTGAAAGTAACGACACCATAGCTTGTTATCCATAATGCATTCCTATGTACGCAGCCAAGAAGTTTAATTTGTGCAGATCTTCGTGCATCTTTCATATACATATTGCTACCACTGATATTTTACTAATTTTTCTTTGGAAATTCTGAAATTTGAAAAAATTCGAATTTAAAACTGCAGTAAATCACCGTGCTTTCATATATTATTATAGTGTAACATCACAGCCTGTATTTCCGATATTCATTCTTGTATTAGGCAAAAATTTTGAAATGATTTTTGAAAAAAATTAAAGGGGACACTAAGATTTATTATTTTATGGAGATTTTCACAGAATAAGAAAAAAATGTATTATGAAATATAAGCAACCTCACTTCATGGAAAGAGTGCAGTATTTTTGGTGCTCAATCACAACTGAAGGCAAAGAATCTAATACGTCACCTGGAATATGATCACTTCTGTTATGAAATAGTCTTAATTCATTGTTCTCTAAATTGTTGCAAAGCTAAATTTGTTGGAAAAACCAAAATCAAATTTCTTACGTTTAGGTATGATTTGCATTATTCGTTTTAGAGGATTAACTAAGCAAACCAGATAATCGTTAATAGCTTTATGAAAAGGGAATACAATCAGCTAGTACAGCAATTATAAGTTGGTCAAAATGAGGGAAATGTATATATAAAAAATCATAGTCATTATTTCCATTATTCCATCTTAGTATGAATCTATCGATAATAACATCATCGATCAACAATCCACAAGATATGAGGAGATCGATGAAAGAATCAAATAGTTATTTGACAACAGAATCGTTGTCTCGAAAATAATAAGGGAACTTGCTACCGTTTGAGAAACAGGATTGAAATAATTGAAATGATAAAACCAAGCAAATCGAATAATGTGGGATAATGTACACTTCCTTTGTTGTTTTATATACTGTATCTATTAATAAAGTTTTCATATAATAAAGAAGGCTAATCTTTCTCAAAAAGCGCATATAATTTTTTTAAATTCATTTTTGTACAGATTTTTGGATTTTCTTAGATATTAGATATAACGTTCCGAAATTCATTAAGAATTACAAATTTTTTGAATTGACTGTATTGCTGAAATGTAAAAATTATACGAAAAATTACATTCGTTGTATGACATATACTCTTTATTCTACTGCTTTTACGAAAAGTACATTTTGAATGATAGATCAATCTCAACGGCTTACACGTTTAAACAATTTTTCTGATTTTTTCTTTTGCAATATTTCATATATTTAATTTTGGCAAATTGAGTTTATCAAAAATTAGTGTCCACGGAAATGTATTAAATTGCTTTTGCAACAAAGAACGAAGTCTGTGTGTATCAACTAAAATCTTTACTATTTTTTGTCTAACAGAAAGATATAGAAGAGAAAAAAATAAAAAAGTATTATTTCGTTAAAATGCAACATACTGTAGATTTTATATATCAGTGAATCAATTGAGTTTCAAGTAGATGATCATCAGCTGCTTCCCAATTTATCCTAATTTTCAAATTCTAAATTCATTAGCATATATCGACTTCTCTGATAGTATTAATTATTTCTGCTATTCGTTGAAAATTTCTTCTCTCTTTGATTTATATTCCCTACAAATTTCTAACAGGATTGTTTAACTTTTTAAATTTATAGTTTTTTCCAAGCACACTTGTCTTCGCTTGAAAGTCGGCAATATAACTGAAAAAAAAAGTGACAAGTCCATCAATTTTTTTCACTATAGACTTCATGGAAGTTTTTATCCGTGTTTTGAAATATGATTACAACATTTCAATGCTAAGACAAATATAGAAGTGTCAACAAAATTGAAGAAGCAATTTGCCGCCAGGATAAATATAACTTCACAAAAATATACTATTTTTAGCCTGACTATCAGCTAATGATTCCAAAGGTAAAAAAGTTCAGTATAAAACATTTTAGAAAATACGGCACAGATCGCGCTGAATCCTGAATTTCTGAGATGTATCTTAGTCACTATCAATTGAATCAAACATGATGGACTTTTCATCCAAACTCTATGTCATCATATTGTACTCCCCAATGCTTCAAAATTTCTTGCCTTTCACATTCTTTTAATATGATGTGTCTCTTGTCGTTGGAACGAGGCCTGTCTTCGACAAGCCAAGCTTCATATTAACTGCATTATCTTTGTTATATCTGATTTTGAATAACTGAATTTGTTTCCAAAATGTAAAATAGCATTCATTCTTCAATTTTCTTAACAAATTGACATGGCTCCATATATTTCGCAATCTCGCAATTTCCGGTCTTCAAAATTAAACCCATTTTTTCTGATAACTAAGTAGATTAGTAAGACGTCCCTAATTTTTGAACGAATTGAGCTTCCGCTAATCATATTTTATCATCCGTTAATCTTCCTCTAATCATATTTCATCTGATTAATTTCGAATTAATTCAGAGCTTTTATTATAATTAATATTATTTAGGAGAAATAGTCTTCTTTTGTCTTCTTCATGCGTATTACACTATTTACTTGATTTCTTATGCTACGGATTAATTCGTTGCCAATATTTCACACTTATCGCTTAAATATAAAATATTTTTATAAAATCTTTTACTGGCTTTCTCCTTAAGAATAACATTTGTGGTTTTGTTTTTCTTTAAGCAGAAGCAAATTTCTAATTCTCTAAATTTGTCATTAAAAAAATTCCAGTGAGCTTGAATTGCTTGAGTTCGATTAAAAATGATATTCATCTGAATACAGAACTGATCAACTTTAAGAGTCTGACTTGTAACTAGTACTGGTTAAGTCAAAACTGGCATCACAAATTTTTAGTAATTAGATAGTAACTATTAACTAATTGCGGTATAATGTTCTGATAAATTACTGAATCATAATGGTGAGGTTCATACCTGTATTAGACTGGGTGCATTTATCTGAGCAAATTATTTCCCGAAAACCAAATTTTTTTCCTTAAAATAGAACATTGCAGAATGAGCCGTTTCATTATCAAGTTGTTTTTTTTCGTAACAAATCAAATTAGCAGAAATTATGTATTGAATATTCAAGAAAAAAACTGATAAAATTAAAGCAATAATGAATGAAACTTGCACTCTAAATATTTTAGTATTCTCAATTTTGCAATGACAAATTGAATCAAAGGAGTAGATAACTAACCATTATCTGGTGATGGTGAGTGACAATATGACCAGTGCACAAGCAAAGCTTCGTCCTTCGATTTGGCAGCCTTACTCAGCTTCTCCACTCCTTTCTGAGTTTTCAAGAATCTCAAGTAGTCCACTGCCAATGCTCTTCTTCGCCTATCAAACTCCAGTCGAATGGTGGCCATATTTTAACTCTCATTTGCAATTCCCTTGCTGCCCCACTACTTTCCCTAATTCTCTAATTCAAGATTTGTTTGGCAGTAAACAAACTTTGGATTGATTTGTTCTATTTTAACGTTATTATTAATGTTGCTTTAGTTGCTTGGTAATTAATATTCAAATTCTAAGAAATGTTGTAAAAAGTTTAAGTGGATTCAGGTTGTATAAAACTAAAGTATTATAATTAAAATAAATTACCTTACTTCATGGAAAGCAATTTTCATTGTCTTTTCAGTTTGCAAAAGTTTGCCTCTTCAGTGGCTGATCTGAAGCCATTTAAATGTAAATCAAATTAAGTCCACTTATCTCTTGGAAATTCGATCTTTTTGTATTTCATTTGTTACTATTTGTAAAATACTTGAATTAATTGTAAATTTTTCGAAGCATCTTGATAACAACCTGTAAAATGCATGCCTAATAAATAACCGATAATTTATTCCTGCCATTCGGTTTTCAAAGAAGCTGCAAACATCTGTCAACTTTACATTATTTTAAACCTTAGGTGATCTCAATATTTATCATAACTTTTAGATCTGGTTACAAAAGTTTGTCTTTTCATTAAATTTGTGCTCGACAATCATTTATCATGTATTCAATTAAAATTCTTTCTTGGAAAATAATTTCACCTGCAATCTTCGAATTGTCCTATACACCTTTAACTCAGAATATTTCAGGCTATTATAACAGACTGAAAAAGAAGTGAATGATATGATGATTTATTGAGACATAAGTTCTTTTACGAACAATAAAAATTGAAAGTAAAATTGAATTGGGGCTGAAAAGTTGATTGATTTTAAGTAAACGATAACTTTTAGGTTGAAACAACCTTCGTGATTTGACCTGATTCTTCTTCCTGAAGATATTTTTGTACACGGGATCTTCTGCAAAAATGTACCTTTGGGGAAAAGAATCTGGTAAAATAAAACATTACTTTGTATTGGTGCTCTGAAATTCAGGAAATATGACTAACTCAGCTTATCCAAAAAATTCGTCAATTAAGAGAAAATGTGCACTCAGTCATTCAGACATCAATGCATCCTGAATGAAAGACGCCGATTTTCCCAAAACAATAAATCTAATCTTTTTCTTGTCTTAGCTTTGTTATGTTTATCATCTCTCCTCCTTCAAATGCTTAACCTAGTTCAACAAATATATGGTATAAATAACTACTCCATAATATTTAAGATTAAAAAACTGTTTTCGTAAAAGCAAAAAAACTTATTGAATTGGGGAAATGAGAGAATGAACTAATGTTTTGTTTGAAAAATAAATTTTAATTTTGAAAAAATTTCGAGAAACTTCCTTTTAAAGTCTAGAATTTCGAATTCAATTTAGAAATTACTGATTATGATTGCAAATATTCTAGTAATGGATTTCGTTAAAAAGGCTAGCTTTTATTTTGTAAAAGGTCTGGGTTTTCATGTTTCAATATTTTTGTAATTCCTGATAAATTTATGAAAAGATAATTTGGTGGCACTTTTATTGCTAAATTATTGGCAATAAATTTTGTTAGTGACTTAGTCTTTGAATTAAGCTGACACTATTACTCAAAATAATATGATTTTTGCTAAAATTTTAAGCATAAATATCTTGCAGAGTTTTCATTTGTCGTAGATGACCATCAAATGTTTGTTAATTAAAGCGATTTAAAATGCTTCACCAAAGAAAGAGTGAATAACATGCAAGAAAATAATTGAGAGGAGATTTTTGATGGAGGTAAGGATGAAGAGATTTTTTAAGTAATTTATTGAATTTCTTTTTCTCTTGCGATATTCAAAATAAAAACCGTTAATTTTATGAACTGTTAGAACTCGTTCAGTTAGAATTTCCTTACCAGAACCAAAATATAGCTTTTAAATCGGCTTAAAAACTGACTTTAAAATATTCACATTTTAACATTTATAATTTTTAAAATTGTAACTAAATTGCAGTTTTATCCATGTTTTTTTTTTTCGCAAGCAGTTGTCTAGCAACAGTATCAGTGACCGACAATGAATACACCATCCATATGTTTATTTTCGCTTTTTCAGTTTATTATTCTTGCCAGTACATTCGGTTTGTTCAGTTCTCAGATTTCAGCTATACAGCAAACGAAAACTTTTTCTGTAGAAATAAGCAAAACAGAATGAAGAGTTCAAATTAGTATAGACAAGAATTTTTTGATGTATTCAAAAAGTTTGGAGTGATAAGAAGATGATTTTAATTCTCATAAGTTTTGTGAGTTTTCGTAAAAACATGCGGCACTCCTTTTCTGGATAAATATTTATGAAATATAAATTGATAATTATCCGTAATAACTACAACATATTTTGATTTATAGTCTTTTTCATGTATATTAATGGCTAGAAATATTTGCCATATTTAAGATGTTGAATCTCTGATAGCAAAACCTATAGTCGATTGTCACTCACTTCTTTTAATCTCAAATGGATTTCAGGACCACCGAAACTGGATCCAGAAAATGGCGGGGAAATATGGTTTCAAGTAAACCTGACCGGTATTGAACGTAGTAAATTTATTCTTCCGTGCTATGCTACTGGTAATCCAGAAACGTCAGTTTCAAGTTTTGTTTAATATAAAACCCTCGAAAAATATTAAAAATACCAGTATTTGTAGGTTTTCCAATCCAAAAAATATCTGTTTCTTAACATATTACTTTTCATTACTGAGTAATTTAAGGAGTAGCACACTTTATTTTTTGGCAAATTAAGTATGACAGAAACATAACGCTAAAAAGTAATATGTTCAGACAATACTATTATAAGTGATATGATCAGATGTAAAACAAATGAAATCATTCATGTTAAATGTTTAAATGATTTCTTAATCCGAAATGAAAAACGGTTCCGGAGAAAGCAACTGCATCTAAAATCCATGTATCGATTTTAAAATTGCGCATAAAGTTTGGTGCTTCCATTCCTTTTTATAAATATAGCGAGTTGAAATAAATTGTTCTAAGCAGGCGAGTCTAAAATAACTGTGAAAGGCTTTCAATTTTGCATTGAAAGCATCTAATTTGGAGTATGGAGCGATTTTGATCATTTATGACGGAATTTTTTCAAATTAAACCAAATAAAAATTATAATGATCCGTTTATTTGTTGACATATCTTTTGTCTATCCCTCAAACATTGTAAGTTTATTATTTTCTAGATTTGAATGGTTCAAAGATGGCAAAAGATTGAAAGTTGATGGCAATCGTATTGCATGGGAAAAACAGTTCCAAAGCGGTAATATAATAATCAGTGACGCTCAAGATGAGGATCAAGGATACTATCAATGCCATGTTTCCAACATCTTTGGAACTGCTGTTTCCAACAAATTTCATGTACAAGTCGGAGGTAATTTATTCGTAGGTGACACCTGATGAAATGTTTTCATTACAATTTATATAATTTTCGCGCGCTGAATGACTTGAGGAATATATAACTTTTAACTTTCCGTCCTAAAACTTCGAAAAATTCATTACTTCCTGAAACTTCGAAAAATCCATAAATTCAAAATTCCAACAAATTCAGTGCTTGATCATTTTGCGTCTCGAGGTTTGCGTCGATTGATAGTGGAAGAGGGACGAAGTTTGAGTATTCAATGTGATATTCCTTATGGAGTACCAAAACCATCTGTTTTTGGCTTTATCGCGATGCACAACGGACAGATATCATTGAAACTATTCAACATAAACATATTGTTGTCGATACAGAAGGTTAATTTGCTTTGCAATTTTATTTTACTGATAAATTTCCTTAAAATTTAACAGCTGACAAAAAATTGAAAACAAAACTTATTGGTTTTTTAACAATCAGGAATTTTTTCGAAATTTTTACTTTGTGTCATCATTTTTGTAGGTACCCTTCATTTCACAGCAGTAGAAAAGCATGACGGCCGACAAAATTTAATTTATCAGTGCGCAATAACGTCACCTGTATTGCATGGGGAATATCGTGCAGGCAACGAATTTCAACTTATTGTCGATCGTGTTACAAGTATCTTTAGTTTTTATATTTTAAATCGATAATTTCAAAGGCTTTTTTAACTAAATATATTTTGAATACAGGCGCAAAAAGCACATTTTACAGAAAACAAAGGAACGACTATACATAAGCTGTGGTTTAGTCCAGATGAAGTATCTGTCAAAGTAGGAAGAAAACTTAAACTGATGTGTATCTTTGGAGGAAGGTGAATTTCTTACAATTAATAGCTCATTACCATCTGATCTTATTTTTTTGACTGGAACTTGTCCTTGGCATATTTGTGATATCAGTTACCATTATTTGTACAAAAAAAACGTTATCAAGTTCAAATAAATTCAGGCCTTTACCGAATATAACGTGGAGTAAATTAAATGGTGAATTACCGGTTACTCGGTTAATAGATTTTAAATCGCAAGAAGCTGAATACGGTAAAGCTCTGATCATTGAAAATGTTCACTTGGAAGATGCCGGAACATACGAATGTCGATCACAGCATTTATTTCATCACATGCATGTCACTATCACTGGTATCAACTTGTTTTTCAAACTTTCACTTAAATTTAAGTTCAAATTCGAAATTTATTCCAGCAGCCCCATTTTGGATAGATGAACCACCACAGGACATTGACCAATCAGAAGGAAGTGCCGCTGAAATTCGCTGCGTAACATCGGGCACACCAATTCCTATCGTTCAATGGTTTATCAACGGCGTACCATTACATGGTATGATTCGATGTTTTGATGTATTTAAACCTGTAGGATTTAAATTTTTTTCAAAAGAACTTTTTCCTCAGTTTAATAAGCACTATGATTGTTCATAAATTGATCCTGGACGTAATATTCGATGTTTGTCTATTTTTCTCGAGATTTTGTTATTGTGATAGTTTGGTAAGATGTGAAAAACTCTCATATTTATTTCTAGCTTGTTATTTATTGAAGAACTAACTTTTCTAGAAGATTTATCTATACTTAACAATAATTGTTGTAGTGCATTACAAATGAACTACCTACTCCTATTTCATACATCTGAGATTTTCGGAATGTTGTGCGACTTTGGATTATCCATGCTTTCCAGCTTAACTTGGTTTAACTTCAATTTTTGGTTTGGTCATGATGATGCTATAGAGTTGGCAGATAACGATCGACGTATGATTTTAAATAATGGTCAGATATTACGAATAGTAAATCTGGATCATGATGTTGATACAGCTGTGTATCAATGCAATGCATCGAATTCGCTTGGTTATGTCTTTGGAAATGCTTTCGTGAACGTTCGCGGTAATGCAACTAAATCGTTACATTTTGTTATTTCAAACCGTATCAGTCTTGCGCAAGTTCTAAACTATCTCATTCTGTTTATTCAAATATTTTAAGCTTAAGAAATTTTCATTATTTTTATTAAATTTTTAACCACGGAATGTTATTCGGACGGAACCTACCGTTTCAATTTTGCCATTATCAGTTGAAAAACTCTGAATAAAGCAGACTATATTCTGGCTATTTAAATTAGCAAGTTAACAAATGTCTATTCAATCAAACTTAAACATTTATAAATTACTGAGACAAATTCATAAAATCCAAATTAAAGCCAAATTTGATTATAGCTTATGCTCCATATTTCAAAATGCCAAGTCGTCGTATCTGGAATGTGGTACGTAAATCAACTGTAGAAATGTCTTGCGATGTTGATGCAGCGCCGGAAGCGTTTGTTAAATGGGTGGATGCTAATGACCATTCTATTGCTGTTATTCTTGGGAAAATTCATGTTAGCTTGCTTGAATTATTAACTTTAATGTAACATTCGGTAGTGCTATTTGCAGAAAGTAATGCAAGAATCCTCATAATCTGTCGAACCTTAAAATCAATCAATATTTTTGGCTTTTGATACTGAAAATATACATATGTGTATGCAATAATAATTTCCAAAACAGTGATACAATAATAATTCCATCAATATTTCTGCTGTCACAAATATCCAAACAACCTGAAATTGTAACCATTTAAAATTAACTAGAACTTCTTCTCTAATCAAACAAAAATCCTTAAAATCTACTTTTCTTTCCAGATTTTTCCCAATCACACATTGCGTATATCGCAAGTAAATTCAGCTGACGAAGGCCTTTACTATTGCAATGTATCGAACAAATATGGTATCAATCGATCTGTCAATCGATTACAAGTTTTCAGTAACCTTTTTTCTAATTAGTAATCAAATTTAATTGGTAGGAGGCATAGAGCATAGATCGAAGTTTCATATTTTTGTTCTCAATTACTATCTGATTCATTTTTAACTTATTAGGTCCTACGCACTTCATTCGTATACCGAGTCCAAAAAATCAACTCTGGAAGCACATGAATCAATGGAATATGTGTGTGAAGCAGTTTGTGATCCTCGACTTACGATTGAATATTCCTGGACACATAATGGAGTACCAATTAATGATTCTATCCATTTTAAGTATGCTTTATTTTAGTTTTTGAAATTTCGGAGCGGCTTATTTCTGAGTCCATTATAATCTTTTCTAATCTCATTGGATTTCATTGGATTCTTTTATTTTTAAATTCCAACTAATTAAATTGATAAATTCTGAAGAAAATCGGGATTCAAAATACTTTAAATTCAAAACATTTCAGGCTGTTAAATAATTCGCTGTTAATCGTAAATGCTCGTGGCTTTCATTCAGGAGCCATTGACTGTATCGCTCTTACCGACGTCGATGTCAAGATTTCAGGAATTGAACTAACCGTGCTTGGTACTAATTTGACCTCAATTCAAGTCATGTTTATATATTTTTTAAATTGGAAAGCATTCTTTGCTGGAAAAGAAGTTGGTTTAAAAATATGCATACATGAAGCAACCTTTCTGATTTTTTCAGTTAACTTCAAATTCTGCAAATTTATAGATGTACCTGATGCGCCAATAGTAATGGAAATAGATTGCAACGAGCAAAGAGCAATGATAAAATGGCGTCGACCACATGATCACGGTGATCAAATCAAACAGTTTCTGGTTCAGATGCAAACTGAATTTGAAGAAGTGTGTTTTGTCAGATAAAGTTTCTTTTAGAATTTGTTTTCTAAAGAAAACCGTATTTCCAATTTCAGGGATTATGGCAAACTGTTGTGGAAGAAGAAAATACTGCTGCTGATTTTTATCAAGCTGACATTGCACTTTCACCGTGGGTGAGAATTCAGAATTTCGATTTCCAAAAAATCCGATTAAAAATGTTGAGTTTCCGGGGTAATTGCCTAATCTGATTAGTGAGTGATCGATTTAATAGAATCTATACGAGTGGTAATATTTCAGGTGAATTATACATTTCGCGTAACAGCTCGAAATTCACATGGTGAAAGTGAACCAGGTTTCAAGAAAGGAATAATGTGTTCTACGAAAGCTTACTATCCATATACAAATCCAAGGGATGTCCGAGCCGAAGGGAATGAACCAAACAATATGATTATCGAATGGAGACCTATGGACAAATATGATTGGAATGGTCCAGGATTACAGTACATAGTCCGTTATAGGCTTAATGAACCAGGGAAACTTGGACAGAAATACGAATTGAGGATCCTTTAGCTGTAAGTACTTTCTGATATATTTCTTTGTAGGTAGGATATTATAAAAGAATTGCACATATTCATTTAAAACTTTCAGAATCATACAGTTGTTCGGGAGCAACCAACATTCCGAGAATATTTGATTCAAGTTGAATCTTTGAATAATTTTGGTCGCGCAATTGTGAAACCAACAAGTGTCAAAGGATATTCAGGAGAAGATAGTAAATTCTCTGAAAATTAAATACGAAAATAAGGAATGTTTGAGTTTTTAAAACTTTTAAAATTTTATTATAAACACATACTTTTGCAGCTCCTTTGTTGTCGCCGGTTGGTTTCAGCACTTCTGAATTCATAAATTGTACAGCAGTTCATCTCATATGGAAACACGTGGATAGGGATACTGTACGCGGTCATTTCAAGGGCTACCTGGTAATGTTATGAATATTTCTAACTCCAGAAATTGAGATATGCGTAGATCGTAGTTACTCAAATATTCTCTTCATTTTTTTAGATTGATTACTGGGAAAATGGGAAGCCATATACTATAGTGGATGTTGGGGTTGAAAAACATAAGAACGAGACGATTCTTTATGATTTAAAGCCCACAACGAACTATACGGCACGTATTAGAACAGCGAATAATCGGTACCTAAGTGAATTTCCATCAACAATCCAATTTACAACTCCCGAAGGAAGTAAGGAATATGAAATTCTCAAGGATTGATCTCAAGATATCTAGCAATTAATAATGTATATATTACAGTCCCATCCAAAGTACATAATATGAGGGTACGAGCAGTTGGAGCAAAAAGCTTATATGTTACATGGGAACCTCCACGAGAACCAAATGGATACGTACGCGGCTATTTTATTACTTTTGAAAGTACGATGTTCTTTCAACATTGACTGTTTTTTAATAATTTTTCTCGAGTCACAGCATTCAATTGATCCAGTAATTCAGGCTCCATCGTCACGAATTATACCTAGTTTTTAATTTGTGGTATTTTGCAAAATGGCGATTTCTTAAAAATGGATAAATTTTAAGATTCTTCAACAGGCGTAAGGGAAGAAACTTTTGTATTAAACCGACAACTTTATTATTTAAATGAGGAAGGTGAGCCAGATACTGGCTATAAGGTTTCTGTCTGGGCAGAAACGAAGGGTGGTGAAGGACCAAAAGTTGTGCGACCAGTGCGAACTTGGCCACCTCGAGGTATTTCTTAGTCATTTCAATAATGTAAAACTCGGAATTTGGTGCGATGGAGAGAATGAATGAAGAAAAATAACTAACTGTTATTTATTAAAATAAACTCTGCGTATAAACAAAAAACATTTCTGCCATTCTCTCCATTATTTTTTCTCTTTCATTTTGAACTCCTTCACATTATACGGAATTTGGGGAATGTAATTATTATTCAAAATAAATTTTCTCATCGTATCAACAAATTAGATAATTGTAGCGATCATCCATACTGCTTTTAATTTCTAAAATATGTTTGCAGAACCGGATGTACCAAATTTCACTGTCGAAGCGATTTCCCCACCACAGCTCGAGTTCAATGGTTACCTTCGAATGGCACCGAATGGGCTATGCCAGGATCTACTTTCCTTGTCAATTATTCCATTGCCAGTAATAATCTTAATTTGAAAAAAATGACTTTGGATTTTGCGAAATTTTTGTCACTTATTGCAGTAAGGGAGATTTAAATTCTCATTCCTAAATTTCAATAATATTCAGATAGTAACGATTGGATAGAAAGTAAGCAAATAAGCTTGCCTCAAACTGAGGTACTGTTAAACGATTTGGAAGAAGACACACGGTATAAGATAATTGGCATCGCTAAAGAAGGTCAGAGGCAACGAACATCCGAGGTAATTACAATACGAAGCCTAAGCCGAGCTACGATAACGCACATATCTCATGGTATGGATGCTTTAAATATCTACGCAAACTAAAACTAAGAATATTATAAAACTGAGTAGTACTGAAATACTCTGCAAATTACGAAATCGGTCGATATTTAACAAATGTGCATAGGCTATGTGTAGCAAAAGAAAGGTATGCAATAGGAAGGGAAGGCAATCAAGCTGATTCTGCATTATTTGGCCTGCAATATGACCATTTCTTCATTTCCTCATGATTGGAAGAAAGACTTAAATATAAAGGACTTAAATACATATCAATTCTGATATGAAATCCAATCTAAAGATCTTATCGAGATGTGGAGAGAACAGCATCAATCGATTAGTTTTGCCGCATTGCAGTGTTTCTGAGCTTGGATGCTGCAAATGATCAACTTGGTTTAGATGTGGCTTCACATATGTACTTACAGCTATTGCTCATCCAGTTATGTTATCGCCACAAGATATAATGCTGTGAATGATGAGCTCTCACTACTTTTATTGTTTTGCAGAAAGCTTGCAAAGCGCAGCTTGGTTCATCGCAGTATTGTGTGCAGTAATGCTTGCATTATTCACTGCAGCGGTACTGTGTTGCTGTGAAAGACAACGAAATTCCGTCAAACAGAAGGAGCTGGAACGAGGTCATCACATCGATATCGGAGAAGACCAGTAAGTTCCCGAATTTTTCCAAGATTTTCATAACTAAAATTTAGAATTGGAGATACTTTGGTATTCTTCATTTGCAACTGCCCTCAAATTTGCATATTTTCCACTATCCTTATTTTATTTTCGCATTCCTATTATTTCCAGGAATTTTATGGAATACTTATATGGATTTAAATGATTACCACGTATTGTTTTTTTTTTGCACATCACGAAATTCCGTCTATTAAATCATATTTATTCCATATCACTCGTTCCTAATTCGTGTATTGCCGCACCGGTTCAATCGACATTCAACTATGGATGTGCATCTATTTGCGTCGCCCTGTGGCTATTTATTAACTTTATTTTCAGTAATGGGGACATGTAAGAATGCTTACGTTGATTGACTTAACATTTGGTGCGACATATCCTTTGGACATGAACCAGACTGCAATTGTACATACCCGAAAGACATTATTAAAGGCAGAATTAAGCTCATTTCCTTCCATTTTTTATTGGAGAGTTAGATGAGATTATATAATTGTTTTGACCGAACAAAGTTCGTTAATCGATTTATTCAGCAAAACTGAAAAATAGCAAGCAGTGAAATCTTCTGGTTATTTTGGTATTATTCAAATTTTTAAAAACCTAACAGTGCTAACATCTTTTTCACAGAAACAGTTATATAGTAGCTCGTCAGTCATTCTTTTGTGAAGGAACAACAGCCCTAAATTGTCGATTCAGGTCATCAGATCTAGTTCCTTATTCATCTGTCGTTCGTTATGAAGTCATGAAAAGCATGCAACAGAAATCATTTCTGCAAATTGCATAGCAGCAGCACAAATGCGATTTATATTAGTCTCACTATAAGCAAGTAAATATTTTAGACCTTCCGTTATTCCGCATGTTTGAGTATATTGATGAGTGGGAAGTTATTCTAATAAGGTAACACTAGTACTTTTCACTCATTCGGACTAATCATTCCGCAGTATATAATGTGTTGCCTCACAGCAAAGATTCTAAAATGTTCTAAAAATGACAATCATGAAAAAATGGGTCATTTAACAAACCTGCGAAGGAGAATAACCACTCAATATTTATCCGGAAAAGAACACGTTTATTGGTAAAATAGTAGATTGAAACTAAAGTGAACAGATATTTCGTATTCGCTTCATGAAGTGAGTGAAGTAATAACCATTTCTGTCTCATGTCGATATACTAGCCTTGTTAGTCAAATGGAAACGATTTTCTCAACTTACTTAAGGTGCTTAGCTTAATTCCACTAGACTCATTTGGAGTATTTTTAGCAGAACTAATTCGAAAAAATTTCTCAAACCATGCTTGTGACATCAAATGATTTCCCAAAAGGTTTGATTCGTCCAAAAAATATCGTGTATCACCAATTATAGCATTGATCGGACTGCGTTCAATTTGAAAAATTTCAGTGTTTTATGCAACAAATACATAGTGGCTATAACAGTTTTCAAACACTCCATAAACTGAACCAAATCGTAAAAATCTACTCTGCTAAAGAGAGAACCACTTTGACGAAATATAATATGAGGTTCGTATTTCTAATTTAAATAAGAATTCATCAATGGAATGGGAAATGTATTCGTGCAAACAACTTGCAAATATAATGTAAGTAATTGATTATTTAGCAAAAGATTATAAAATTTGCAGTCAATTCTTTGCATCTAAAAGGCATCGATTTTATAGTACGTTAACTTTGGTTAGAAACAACGCGGCTCAACTTTGAATTCTCTCTATGTGAAACTGATTTATTATGAATATATAAAAATTATACACTTCCTCGTAGAGTCCTAAAATAAGTTAGAATATCTCCATACCCAAAACTTATTAACGACTAATTAGTCTGATTAAGTTAATAGGACGATGATTCGAGGTTCTGGGTAGTTGAGAATAATAAAAGTTCACAAAAATTATTTTGAGAGGCAATAGATATGATGAGTCAATATTGTAAAAACAGCTTCTATGCAATAGTGTGCATGTCATCAAGTAATAACCAGGACAAAGCACATTTGTTTCCTAACATATAGTACACATCACTCTGAACCATTCCAACAAGTTTCGCAGGAATCGGATATTTCTGAGGAGATATTTGGATTCAGGCAATTTCTCCGATACGTTGCCAAAGTTCAGATAGCAGTGATCTGAATTCTCTAAATGGATTTAAAATTCAGTAACGGAGTAGAGCTTACAACGATGACAGTAACTGTGAGTTATGTTGCTTCCCAAATGATTTATAAATACACGAAACCAGAAAAGGGAGAAACTTATCCAAAATTGTTGAGTGTGCAACAAACCGCTATATAAAGCTGTTTTTTTTTTTTTTTTCAGAATTCGAATATAGAATTCAATTTTGTTGCGAAATCGAATACTCTGATTGTCGGTAGTCATTTTCAAATTAGTCACACTCGTTTGCAGTTCCGCAAAAGCCTATAAAGAAAAGCGAAATATTTCTTTTCCCACTTGGATAATCAATCTGGCCGAATCAATGGAGACGATATGATCCAACTGTATGCATTCATTACGTACAGCAAATTACAGTTCCTTTACTTTGATATATATTCTTATTATTCTCGTTTGCATTGATTTTTAATTCTGCGCAGAGCATAGATAACAATCCAGTAACAAATAAACTGGCAATTGTAACAGCAGTGCGACAAAACGCATCAATGAGATTCTGAAATAAGTTGTCTTTGAAAAATTTCTAAATTGTGATCCGAAACTTTGGATTATATTAGCAAACATTTATAAAAGCATCAGAAAATTTTCATTATTAATACAACAGCTTATAAAATGAACTCAAATTCGACTCCCATTTCTTTCTATACTGATATTCTATGATATCAAGTTCGTATCAGATAGTATATAAAACAACTAATGGATGGTCTCCATCAATGACATTCCCTTTCTCATTTTTTCATTTGTGTCTTCTGGTTCAGTTTGTGGAGCTCAGTTGCTTCGCTTCGAGTAGCACAACTATGCACTGCGATGTACAATCAAAATCTCCAGTCAAAGGTTTACATAAATGCAACAAGACGTAGATCGTATGTAAAAATATAAAATAACGACGGCATGAAAGACGCTATATCTTAAATTTAGTGATTCAATTATTCTGGTACGAGTTTGGAAATCTGATATTCTTTAGCAGTAGCTGCAAGTGAAAACGATTTCCTTCCAGCAATAACAGCTGTTCTGCTTGAATGCGAATAGTTTTGAATGTAACAAACTGCGGATCAGACGTAATAGATAATTGTATTCGTCCACCAGCATCTTGAACATGGGCACACCATCCGTCACAAATGGCACTGGCCAATATATTAATATAGCAGGTAATATGTCACATCAATGCTGAATTATGCCCATAGCATTTTGGTACGTTAAGCATGTCGTTCACGAAGGTAACAAACTCTAAATAAAATCGCTTCAATTATATTCTTTTTGAAAATATGGAAAGATCAAAAAGGAAAAATTTTATGATCATTAATTCGTTTTTGAGAAATGCTAATTTTTTCTCAGTAGGAATGGCATATTGATCAATGACTGTAAAAATCATTTTTTTATATAAGTCACTAAAAGCTTCTTTACGGAATTCACATGAACAGGCAGTTTTGTCTTTTGGAATTCAACAGATTTGTAATTAAATGAACAAAGGAAAGATTTTCCTGTATAAAAAGTTTTCTTTGACTGATTCTTCAGTGATATCAATAGTTGCCAATCTTCAACATTTCTTCTAATTTTGTGGAAGTACAAGAACTGTCTGTATCAAATGAATAATAAATTTACGTTGAAGCGAGTTTGAATTTTTCCCAGAAGATACCAATTTATAAAACTCTACCGGTTTTGCAATTTTCACTCAAGGAACAGATATATCAATAAATGAAACTGATAACTTACGTTCATGAATGCTACGCTGTATAATGTAAGGAATCATTTATTTGTTGCAAAAAAGGGTTTTTGTTTTATTTGAAATGAGAAACGTGAGTACTTTGGCTGGATAGCGGGAGAAGCGCTTCGCCGATATTATTCTATTTATTATGGTGAAACCATGTAACGATAGTTTTTATTAACGGAGAGCAAACCAGTAATAGAAAATAGTAATAACGGAGCAGCCGTTCCTCAGGATAAAAAAAAAAATTAATAATGAATAATGATGATCCACAATGAGTAGACTGTTTTTATAGTGAGGATGTTTACCAGTTTTCCAAGTATTATGACCAGAACTGACATAGGTTTATACGGTTATAAAATTGATGCGATGATTGATTATGAAAATATTTAGAACTTTTCAAAGTTATAACCACTAAAAGTATAATGTATAGGATTAGAAAACTAATAAGATTGATGATGAAGATATTTACAAGTTTTGAAATCGTTATATGATTGCAGAACTTGAGAATTAGATGATTTATACCTTTAAAAATATGAAAGAACCGAAATACTTTTATAAAATAAAAGCATCTTTGTTATCTCGATCTGCATATACTAAAAATATTTCGGTTTTTCCGACATTTATCTAATTCTTATCTTTGTTCCTTATTACCATTCTTATCTCCAATGGTAAATACCGTAAACTAATTCACATGTAAACAGTTTTGACAGAACAAAGCCTATGTACAATTTTGAAGAACACTTCCCTTCAAATACTAGGCTAATACATAGTGGGAATGTTTTTAAAAAACATCTCCACTATAAAAGGGAGTGTCGCTGAAACTGCGAGGAAAACTAGAAAATTAGAAATTCAATGCCTTCCTTTGTGTTGGATTTCAACACAAAGGGGTATATGTTGTACGTGCGTATCCTACTGTACGATGTAAGCTAAGATTGCCGCTTTTGTCTATGAGCATCACTCTCCACACCCTAACAAAGGTCCTTTTCTTTACAGCTACAATTGTATCAGGATCCTCCACTCACGAAAGAAGAGGATCCTGATCAGCAAACCAGTATAATATGAGCTGTTCATCGACGCGGCTGGTTTATTCAACAGGAAGGGCGTCTTTCTTTTAGTCTCTCATTTTTTTCTTGAATTATGCTATCATCATTAAACTTGTCTTAATGATGTCTTTGAAATTGTATGATTGATTTAATCACCGTTCGTTGATGTATTATCATGTTACCGTAATAAAGGTTTAGTTACCGAAGTTTGAGGTTCTTTCAAAGTACGAGAAACAAGAAACTGAAGAAATCTGTGGGAACTTGAAGAAAACAGTTACCCATGTCAAGTTAGTTACAATCAGAAAGAAATCGTTGACAAGAGGTCTTATTCATTTCAAGGTTTATGGTTACAACCAGCAACTTCACGAGCCATTCATCTATCTTTACAAGCTACCCCAAATAACCCCTGTGCTACCAAACGTATTTTAATTTTGATTAAACGACGATACTTCCCCGTTATGTTACGTGTATTTGCTCGAGTCAATAAATATTATTGCGACGCGCCTCGCACTCTTATAATAGGAAGCATGCCAACGAGACATCTCATCATAGAGCCTCTCTTTCTCCCAACAAACTCAAACACATTCACAACAACCTATTTATCTCACAGTACTTTGCACGAACATATCCTCACGAGAATTGTAATATTGCTTCTAATTTGTCCAGTCTAGGTTAGACCATAAATGATCAAGATTGGTGCTACCTGATGAAGGTCCAAATGAAGGATAGAATGAAAGCAGTTGTGGACCCATGAATTGGTAGAGTATAGTGGAATTAGCGAAGCGTTGAAAGTTTGCTAAGACGTGAAGGAACTGAATCGGAACCAACTCTAGCACTTACATTACAGAAAATCCTAACAAGCTCCATAATTATTTTATTGATAGACTACCTATAAGGGATTTGAATAAAAAGTGCGCTTACCTAGCTATTTCAAATTCAGTAACTTCACATCTGGAACATCCAAAAACGATGCTTTCTATTTCGCCTTATGATGACCTTAAATCTCAAGCACGAGTTTCAATCCTAGTACTACCTTCGATTAGTCCCAATTGTGTCCTGATTTGTGGGATCGAAAATATTCCCAAACACGATAAATATTAGAAATGGAAAATGTTTTTATAAAGTAGACTATAGAAAACTATAAAAAATGTACAGTACAAATAACTGATTGTCCAAAAATCAAATCTGGTGAATGCTAAGTGGTTGACTGTTGACAACTTTTAACCACTATCGCATTATGCACATTTCCAGCTTGAAATCGATGAAAGGCGTTAACCAGTCTGAAACTATGCTGCAATTGTTATATATCGTTATAAAAATGAATCATAAAAATTAGCCAAATTTAATTTTTATAACTCTAAGGAATAGGACATTTGTTGGCGTGAGGAGGGAGTGCTGCTCATATACAAAAGCGTCAATTTTAACTTATATAGTACAGTATTTAGTAAAAGCACTACAACCTATATCAACCCATTCATGTGAAACCCAATACAAAAGGAAGCATTGAATTTCTCTGATTTCTTAGTTCTCCTCGCGGTTTCAGCGACACTCGGGAGGCGAGAAGGATTTGGAGGCTAGACTTTCAGATCTGGAAATCTCTAAAGGATACAGATGTCCTACATTGCGAGTCAACCGCGAGCCATTCAACGTCTTCGCGTCAGCAAATCGACAATGTCCGTCTTTTCCCTCGATCAGCTTTTCTATTCAAATTTCTATGGCCTTCTCCTTTTAATAATACCAATTCGCCATAAATTGCTTTCGTCGTACACACGAGGATTTTTATACGCTTCTCGCATTCTTTTCCTCAATTCTTCCAAATACTATCGGCGAAAGCCAAAGCATGCAAATAGTTGTATAGAGATAAAAATGTTAAAAAGACATTGATGTAAATAGCTCGCCAAAATCATGGGATCAGTAAGCTGAAGCGAAGCGATATCAAGATTTCCTCAGTCAAATCACACGATTACTCACCGATCAACAGAATGAGATCAATCCGTCTACGGTCGACAAGCCGAAAGATATATAAGGGAGTGGTTGCGGTTTAACGAGTTTGAAGCACAAATCGACGACGACTCGACGGTCAGATAGATAGCAGCAGTTTAAGGGCATGAGAAGCAGCGGTGATTTTATGAAAAAGAATGACGAACCCCAAGAAAAGGTACGATCTATCAGTAAGCGTTACGGTATTGTTCATATTCTGTAAAATTTTTTGTTTCGTGTTTGGTATTCTTTTGTATTCCTCATTTGATTTAACCTTTGTATAGGCACAGTATTGTGTTTATAATATCGTTTAAGTCCAAAATAGGGAAAATTCTCTCCTTATATTCGAAAGAAATTAAATTTCGGAAAGATCTCCTTCATTTAAAATTCCTAACATTGTAGTGCCGCGATCAAATGCGCAAATATAGGAATAAGCACGAACACAGAATAATAAAGAAACGAACAAATATCTCTTATTGCCTATTGAAAGGATGTATCAACCCTTTCGGTCAGTTTCCTGTACAGTCACTACTGTTTCTCGGCCTTTGAACTGCGTTGCTGTTTCGTCGAATTATTCTCCGAACTGTTGCTCCTATTTGACCTGCCGAATGTCGGGTTTCTCCCAGTAATCTCTTCTTTTATCTAACTGCTCCGCTTCTCTGATCAACAACCACTCGGCTAATTTAAAATTTTCTGATGTTAGTCACTTCCCTTCAACCGAGATCGGTGTAACCATGCTGTCCTCCTTTCTTGTTTGCTTGATAAATTTGAGCGCCCAAATGGTGGTTCTTACGAGTTTCAACCACTTCCGAACCGACATGCACCTATAAATGAAAACTCTGTTTCCTCGACTGTTTGAGTGAATAGATTTGGTACTTTTACTGTTCTTCGCTTTCTATTTTTCCTCATATTCATCTATAAGCTTATATTTCCACGGAGCGATTCGCTTTCAGGCCCCTTAAACCATGATGGCCCTTCCCACCACAGTTTATATCGTTTGAACTCTAACGAAGGGATGCTATATCGACTGGATTATCTTTACTTGGAATATATCGGAATGAGAAATTTAGCTTTCGTATTTCTTCCAGCCAATTTTGGATGAATCTGGGTGGAACTTCGATAGATTTTGTATTCAATGTAGTGCATATTTTGAATCCGACCACAGCATAACTGGTAATTCTTCCAATTTCAATTGCTGTATGGCAAATTTGGCGGCTCGTACGCCAATGAGTATTGCAAGTAATTCCAGTCGTGGTATACTCATATCTTTGTTGAAGCAAATCTTGATTTAGCAAAAAGCAATGCCGTTTCTTTTTCGTCGTTGTATCGATTCAAAATGTATATTGCTGCTGAATATGCGATCTTCGAAGCATCGATGAAAACATGCAGTTGTTGTTGCTTTGAGAAAGTCTTTGCTAGTCTTGGCAGTTCGATAACATCTGTTTGTCATTCTGCTGTAAGGATTTCCATGTTTCCTTATCATCTTCATCAAGGGTTTGATACCAAGAGTTATTTTCCTCCACAAGTTTTGAAGAAATAGTTTGAATTGAATCGGGAACCAGAGTTCCGTTTAGTAAGCCTTTGCTCGATCCATGGTTTTAATGTTATTCTGATTATGCTTTTATCGTTTATCTAGGTGATACCAAGAATTTTTGTTGATGGTCTCTCGATTCTATCCTGTTCGGCTATTACTTTATTGAAGCTTTGATCGCTGGAAAGAACTTGCGAATATTCATGCTGCATCCTTGAAGATAGCTTTTACTTCGTGATATTTTTGCCAGTGCATCTCTTGTTCTTTCGCGGACAATATAGCATTGTCGACGTATAAGTTCCTTCGATTTTCAAGGCTGTTTGGCTTCCGATGTTTACTAGATGATGATTGAGTGTAGCCGATAGTAAAAACGGTGACGATATTACTCCAAATTGAACTCTTCGGAATCGATAACACTCCAGATCCTGTTCGGTCACTGCGTATTAAATGTTTTTAACCGAAGAAATCTGGTATAATTCCTGTCAGATAAATGCAGTTCTAATTGCAAAATGCCTTTTCTACATCAGCTACAATTACATTTCTCATCATTCGAAAGCCTAATGATATTCCCACTAAATCAGGAAATATTATAGGTCCTCGATATAAAACTTCATTTGAACTTTTCGTTCCTCTAAAGTATACAGAAGCATCGTGAACTGTTCGAAGTTTTATTATGGGTTTATGAGAAGATACAACCTTATGATGGGGTAAACAGTGAAGTATACCTTCTCGATCCATGTCTGGATAAGCTTGTTCTATTACTCCTGACTGCAGCTGGTCTTTGATTGTTTCGGTATATCGTTGAAGTATCTCCTTATTGTCTTGGAGTCTCTTGATCAATGTTTTAAGACGATCGAAGCACAGTCCATGATGACTTTTTAATTTATCTTTTGATTCCTTCCAAGGCCAGCTGACTTGATATCTTCCGTTTTGTTCCGTTATACTTCTCTTAAATTGCTGGAGAGCTTGCTCTTCATCATCTTCATTTGGTCGATCCTGGATACCCATGAGTTCTAACTTCCAGAATTGATCAATGTCATTGTGATTATCATGCTAGCTGCACATGTTACAGATGTTTCAACTGATATTACATTCTTGTTGCGAGCACTATCTATATAGCCATTTCCAGCTAGCATCGGTCCTAACTTAGTTTGAAGCAAGAAAAATCCTTACTTCGACTCTCGTACTTCGTCCAGTTTGATGAACTTGAAAAAGTCATTGACGCTGATCAATATGTCGGGTTTTTTCAGTAGTCTCTTCCTCGAAGTTTTAGTTGATTAGCCAATTTTGTAGAGATAAACGATAGCTGCGGTTGAATAATGCTACTGCTTTCGTTTGAATTCAGGATCTTCTGGATTCATAACTCTGATTTCTTTGCACAAAAATAAAATTCTTTTGGCTTTGGTCGTCTTTAATCAGCTACTGTGTTTCTTGCTGTCTCATTTTCCTTTCGTTTAACTTTTCTGATTTGATCTCTTTGCAGAGGGTGACATACAGCGACGAATTATGATGCCCTTTGCAATGGAAATAATTTCTTTGGATTTCGACAGTCCTTTGCTAAATTGCCTCTTTGCAGACAATTTAAACATGCTTCGATTTTTCTTCAGCGTTCTATCGGCTGTTTGGCTGTGGAAAAACTTGATCATTCCAATGGTCTTTGTTGCAAAATGAAAAAGCCATTTCTTGATTAAATGCAGGTTTGGATGTTCTTTTCGATTTCTTCCTGAATTTTGTTGTTCTTTGTTTTCTGCGGTTTTGTTGCAACTAAAGCTGAAGTTTCTTTTCATTTTACCTCTCGAAATCGTCGATTTATGTCTGATTTGGATTCTGGATTACTTTCCTTCTTGTTGATGAAAGTTTGACTGCAAGTCACTTCTTCATTCCTTGTGACTAGTTTTCGTAGGAAACTGTCGGAGTTTATTGACCGACCATCGTATTTGTTTCTCCTTTTGTTGATACACTTTATCCAGTAATTAAACATTCTTGATGCTCTTCTGTTCTAGATTTTCCCTATCGCCTGTGGAAGCGCTCTTTCAGTCTTGCTTCGATAGTCAGTTTCCAATCTCCACCATTTTTCTTTCATAGAATATAATTCGCTATAGAGCGATTTCTTAATAGTAAATGGGTTTCCAAATTTTTCTATCAAAACTTTCCCTATAATGTCGTAGTTTTCTGGAATAATATCATAGCCTCTTACAGCTTGTAAGGCATTGCCTTTTAAACACGACATTAGACAATTCAACTTTTAAATATCTGATATTCTTTGGAGATGTACTGCAACACAAAACTGTTCCAAAATTCTCTCTGTACCTCGGATCACCATTATATGTCGGTAGTGATAATTGAGGCAAATTTACTGTTCTATGAAAAGCTAATTTGGATGGTTCTTGTTGAACATGTCAGCTCTCCGCTTTGGCTTAGCCGCTGAAGCGCTAACTCGATATCATTCTTATACATAGAAAGAGCTATTTTAGCCTTTTTACCACCACTTATTAAATTAAAAATACCTTTGTCTCCATCAGTTATCTGTGCGAATTTCTCCTCCTCTTCTTTTCTCCTTGACGGAGTCGATACACTCTTGATATACTCCAACCATGTTTTATTAATTGACTCCAGAGTTTCTATATATAGTTCGAGGCGACTATTTCTTTCCTCGATAACTCTCTTTTTGATGACATATTGTTGACATATTTCTTCTTGTGACGATTGTTGGTCTGGTTGCTCCGGTTGGATATCTCTAACTTCATCCAGAAGTTTCTCCAATTTTCTCATTGCCGGTTATGAGCTTTTGATTATAGTGGCAGACATCCCGGATCGTGGTACCACAATGTTGGGTATTTTAAATGGAGGAGGAAATCTTTCCGAAATTTAATTTCTTTCGAATATAAGAAGAGAATTTTCACCTTTGTTGGGCTTACACGATATTATAAACACAATACTGTGCCTATACAAAGGTTGAATCAAACGAGCAATACAAAAGAATACCAAACACGAAACAAAAAATTTTACAGAATATGAACAATATCGTAACGCTTACTGATAGATCCTATCTTTTCTTGGGTTTCGTCATTCTTTTTCATAAAATCGAGTCGTCGTCGATTTGTGCTTCAAACTCGTTAAACCGCAACCACTCCCTTATATATCTTTCGGCTTGTCGACCGTAAACGGATTGATCTCATTCTGTTGTCCGGTGAGTAATCGCGTGCTTTGATTGAAAACATCTTTATATCTCTTCCCTTTAGCTTACTGATCTCATGATTTTGGAGAGCTATTTACGTCAGTGCCTTTTTTAGCATTTTTATCTATATACAACTATTTACATGTTTCGCCTTTCGCCGACAAGTACAGCTCATAGACAAAGGCGATAATTTTAGCTTACATGGTACAGTATTTAGTAAATACGTACATACAACCTATAACCACCCATTCATGTGAAATCCAACACAAAGGGAAGCATTGAATTTCTTATTTGCTAGTAGTTCTCGTAATATCAGCAACAGGCTCTAATCTTGCAACCAGATTCGAGAGGAAGACTGCATATACTGAGACAGGGTAAGACAATCGTCAACGACGATTTTATTTTTATGCTCTTCCGATTGCAAATTGATTTGCAAAGCATTTCTACTTAATGTATAGTTCCATGAATCATAGGAAAACCTGAATTTTTTAAGCGAGATATTCTAGACTATTGCAACACCCGGATAGTGAGAATGATAGGTGAAATACAATTATTAGTGATCACTGATGTATAAAATTTACGTAGTTAACATGTGATTGCTCTACTGCCATAATCATTTTATTGGACACTGTAGAATCCATTTATGGACAAATAGATGTTGCCTTATTCTAAAATTCCGTTTCTCAGTTTTTTTCAGCTTAAATTTTTTGGAGTTAATAATTTAAGCTCATCACATACTAGTTTCTAACTCGCTTGGCATGTTTTCTGAAGTGCGAGCAAATATTTTCCATCTTATATCACTGACAACTCTATGATATAAACTGGAAATAATTTATCAGAACCTCGTATATCTTAAACTTAAGACTAAACCGGGAAAAATTTCATTGCTGTTATTTTACAGCATGCTTTTTTCTGTTATTATTGTAGTGAAAACAAAGATAAGAATGGTGAAATTCACGAGAATTTACAAGTTATGGACGGCACAAGTGAACATATGAAATTCTTGAGTAATGATTGGAGTTTTAGATCCACTGTAGTAAATGGGAACTTTCACTTTTCGAAACTTTTCTGGTTATCAAAGATGGACATGACAGATTACAACTGTATCTGTCAACTAACTCTTTGCTCTGTTTTCAAATGTGCAAGTATATTCTGAAAAATCTTAAAATTTGACATTTGTGAATGAAAAATTTATTAAATATTTACTATTATTTTAATCAGAAAGCGTTCCTTGTTACTTAATGTCAAATTTGATTTTCTGACAAAAATAAGTACAAAAATTAAATCTTATTTTACCTTTTTCTCTGAAAATGAATGAAATTAAAATTGCGACATGTTGTTAAAGAGGAAGGTGAAATTAACGTTAGATCACTAATCAATGAGACGGAATGAAACTGAAAAGTGAAACGATTAGTTTTTGTTTCATCAACGCTTCAGCAATTCATCATTAAAATATGTTCTAATCTTCAAATTTGGTCTAAATTACCTTTACTTTTGCTGGCTCTTTAAAATTAAACGGTTTCACCTGAAATATGGATTTCAACATAACAATGTCTATTCCCAATTAAATGCCATCCACTGGAAATAGTCCAGAAACATTCTTCACTGCACCGGGTAAAGTAAGTTGGATTAGGTATCAAATATAAGACAAAAATATCTGGATTATTGTCGAAGCACAACTGATCTGCTCAGTGTAGAACCCAGATGGAAGAGGTACCAAATACAAAGAGAATCATGTTCAATAGTACATTCAGAACATATTTTAATTGCATCGCAATTGCGTATTGAATATTTCAGGATCGACAATAAACATTTCGATTTTTTGTGCGTAATTCTTATATCTAGATAAATGAAAAGCAATATAAAAAAACAAAAACAACGGTAACTAAATTTTGAAAAGATTAGAAAGAATACCAAGTACCGGTTTTTCTTCCTTTGGTAAAAGTTCGGATATTTCTCGCAATTAAAAGAGATTATTAACAGATCTAATAATCGATCGACTAATTTATTTTTAGTCTTAGAACCTCGAAAGTGATAGGAATTTCTCACAACACATCCCGATGTATACTTTCCATAAAACTAGGAAGTTAGCATCAAATCACTGTAAACCAACTTCTGGTCAAAAAGTCTTAAAAACCAGAAAATGACCTTTGACCCCATGACAGTCAGATAACTTCGATCATCAATAAATTTTATCGCTGTTATTAGAGCACCTATTCTTAATTTCTAAATTTTGAAAAAGGTAATGATTTTATCTTCATCTGCAAAGCTTACATACAAATTCGTTGAAAATTTGAGTTCAGGCATAAAATGGATTTCTTGCTGAACAAGTAAAGAATTAACAAATCAGTCATTGCCCGATAAAGACAGAAATGAACGGGATTCCAGAACTGTCGGAAAATTCCGAATCAAGTTTAATATTTTTATGTTATCCTTCCTTCTCCCCATCATTTTTTTTTGTGCTGAATCATGTAGTAAGTGACAGTACTTAATTTCTTACTGTCCGACAGTTCACCCCTATGTGTATGATTATACATGTAGAGCTAATTTTGTCAGTATCTGCTTCATCATTGTTGCTATTGTAAACCTCCTTCCCCTTTCTCTCTCTTGTTCTTGATACTTAATCTTCTCTTACTGTAGCCGAGTCGTCAGGTTCACACAAGCACTCTTGCGGCAGTCAGTTTTGTATATTATGCTAAAGATAGCCTCTATCAGTCGGTGGATATTCGGCTCATCGCTTCGTCCAGCTTTTCAGTCCTTATACTTGCGCTAGATTTTTTCGTGTAACTTTAGATCCTCGTTAATTGTATACTGGATATATTCATTTTAATAAACTATTTGGTCAAAAAATAAAATTTTCGCCATGTCATGATTTCGGAAGAACGGGCAACTAAGATGTAAGAATTAAACTGTGCACTGAAAGCCTTTTATTTTGTCTTCCATTAAAGGTCGCTTTGAATTTTACTGTCACTGTCATATTTGGTTCGAATCTGTCCACATTTAATGTATCCATCAACATTCATGACGCATGCATTTTGTATTTTGGTAATGCAGATGTGTTTTCTGAATATTTCCGTAATAAATCCAAAGTGAAATTTTTAAAAAACAACCATCAATTTCCTACAAAAATCGCTGCCAGTAATGTCTGTCATTTGCTATTACCGGGATAAGAGAACTAATTTTAATTTTTTTGAACTTTAATGTAACTAAAACTGGAAAATTTAATACTGGCATTGAGTACAATAAATATTAAACATGAATTAGTTTATATCCTTCATTTTTGCTTCTTCAATGATAATCATTTCAAGGCATCACTCTACCGACTTGAATATTTAGCTAACGTATGCTTAAAATTTAGTACTTCAATAAAAATTATAACATTAATGCAGTTGTCGCATTCAGTGTGAGGTAATATAACGACATCTGTACCTAAAAGACATCCTTCGTTAAATGGGTAGTTGATCTGATTTAATTTTTTTCCAGCTCAGTGTAGCATGCTCTCTGCCCTTCCGAAATTCTGAAAGGTTAATTTCATCACTCTACTATATTCCGCTGCTATTCCATTACTTTAGTCATACTGATTTTGGAATAAGATCAAAAAGTTCATGGCTATAGCAAAAGTCGTTCTCCTATAAGGATGATCTTCCAGGTGTATGAACTATTTGTCGATCCTGAATTTGAAGAATCTCAAAGTACAGAAGGATAGAAGGATAAGCTCTCAGAGAGAGATCCATTATATAACTACGATTCCAGCTCATGTCTTCCTGAAGCGATTCTATCTCTTGCCGATTATGTTACGGAGATGATGCATATTTTATCCGATGGAGGTTTGATTATTCTTGCTAATGTGGAACGATATATATATATCAGCTACAGTATAAAACTGGCATCGTAAAACTGATTTGGAAGACCTATACATACCATTGGAAAATACATATCTCTAAGAAATAGAGATCACTAGGAAATATGCGTTGATTAAAAAATTTTTATTTTAAAATTAGAAAGCGAAAATAAGGGTTCCGAAACAGTATGGCATTTTTTTATATCAAGTTTTATTTAGTTTGACAAGAACTTCTTTGTTATTAAATATTTTTTTTGCAAGTGAATGATGGATTTTTGGCTGCACTTCAAACGATAAAAATAAGTATCGACTGTCAGTGCGCTTTTCTAGTAATGAGTCACAGTAAATATTTTCTGATGTTATTTCGAGCCTTTAAAAACAGAAACAAAAATATATGGCAAATGATTGCACAGAAGAAAAAGAGAGGAAGGGAAAAACAAAAAGAGTAAAAGCTGTGAATAAAGACAGCAAAATAAATATACTGCCTTCCTTTAATGATAATCAAAGCGAAATATTTTCGCTTGAAAATCATTCGCTGCAATTAATTTACGAGCCCATAGCACCTCGATAATGATAGATAATGTGATCACAATAATAAGCATTTCAGTATCCTGTAACTTCAAATCTTGGAAACTGTTCTAAACAAATTTGAAATAATTATTTCAAACTTCAAAATTTTCCGAAATAATTCCAGATGAAGAGAAAACTGGATAAAAACGTAAGTGGGATGAACAACTCGATAGGCCACATGATTGATTTCGCTTAAATCATTTCAGAATTCATGAAAACTCAAAAAAATTTATACTGTATTATACATAGTATATCTTCTAAATTTTTTGAAAATTATCGACATTATTGTCTATAGTATGATTAAATGATCTGTTCCATCTTGAAATCAAATAATGAAATAGTAAAATTCAGTTTCGTAAGTGAAAGACTGGAAAATATTTTTAGAATTCCATTACAACATGAAAGTTTTTGTTTTTAACATTGAAATTTGATAATTCAAGAAATTGAGAATAATTTAAATGCAAATATTTCCATTGATGGTAATGACTTTTTGCGCAGAAAAAGTTAGGATGAAATATCAGAGGAAGGAAATGGAGAGAAATAGAGGAATTATGAATTATGAATAGTTCTTATGCAAATGCAAGTACACAGGGAAACAAAAAGATCAAGTGGTATGCTGGAAATCTGATGAATTTGTCTGAGGTGACAAACACAGGGATGAATAAATCTGAGTAAATGGGTCCGATAAATGTAAAAAGGAACAGACATGAGCAGGAAAACATATGACCATGACAAGTGTTTGTGGATGAGAAGCAAACGAAATGAATTGCATACTTTTTTCTAATTTTTAAACATGTTATTTAACTGCACAATATGTTGAAACTTTCCATTAGAAAATCGGTATAATTCAAGTGATAAATAATTGTTTACTGGCATTAGATAGTTATTTGTCAATGAATTTGTGCATTCTAAGACATTTTTACTGTTGTTTCAATTCAGATTCGAAAAAGCCCCAAAACTACCATAAAGAAATTTGATCATTCCTGTCCAATATTGAGACAATAAGTAACGATAAATTTTGAAGTGGTAAGTACTTTTTAAAGGAGGAAATCAGAAAAATAGAGATTTTGAAGAATAAAAAATTCAAACGAATTGCGTGAACGGAGTTTGATAGAGAGAGATAGAGAGAGAGAGAGAGGGGAAGAGAAAAAAGAAAGGAACGCTGAAATATGACATCATTTAACGTAAATTTTCAACTGTAGCTTGTCTTGCACCATATTCTACAATTCCTTCGGAGAGCGGTGGTGCCATAGCTAATTTGCCTGTTGGGAAGTATGGATTAAAATATAAATTGTTTTCGTCGTGCTCACCGTTTTGATAGCCGGTTAAAAGTGAATAGACATAATTTGCACCGCCGTGCCTTGCTTTAACAATTAGTGATTTAAGGGTTACCTTGGAAAAGATTAGTTTGGAGCAGTTCTGATGAATCGGAGGAATCAATTTCAATAACAACAGAAATGTGCGTAGCGACAAAGAGATGGAACTCCCGCGTGGACACGCGGTATTAAAGTTAACCGTTTTGTTATTAAGCCTCTTTCGTGATAAAGATCAGCAAGTTAGTATTTGCAAGTCAATCAAATCTGTGAATACAGAAATATTAGTTGTCACTCGTTCCCCAATCTTTAGCACAAAAATAAAAGGACCTCAAGGATTGCAGTCCGCTATATAAGACATCCATCCGTTCCTTTTCAGACCTACATTCTTAAGCAGGAAAGCTATATATGATATCCCAATAGCTGTTTACGAACGGTCTGGACTTTTCTTACTCCGATAATTTAAAATAAATTTTAAACTATGGTTCACGTTTCAAACCTTCAAGAATTTCCAACTATTACTAAATAATAATCACTATAAAACCGAATTAGTGCTAATAAATACTAAATTCTAAATCAGCTGTATAAACTTCTATCATGGGAAATTTTCCTAGAACTAATTAAGCGGTATGAGAAAAATATTGACAAGATGCATAATTTTACGGGACCGTTCTTAAATGATCGTCATCATGGAACTTAAATTTCCTTTTCCTCCTGCTCTTTAATATTCCACTTGAGAACATCCTCAACTGCCTTACGAATTTAAGACTTACATCATCTTCATAATTTATTAATGTTAGAATGTTCTAAATGCAAGCATAATCTGACTCGGAAATTGTAACAAATACCCATAAATCGGAAACCGCTACCAAACATCAAGAATTACTTATTTTAAGATCGCTACCAAACATCAAGAATAACTTATTCGATTAGTGATTCGTATCAAATTGTATACTCAAGATCTTCCAGAATATAGAAATCAAACAAGTTTAAGTCAGTTTAGCTTTATTCTTCTCTTTGCTGTACCACTAAAATTTTGATCACTTCAACTTAGAACGTATTCCCAATGACTTCCTGTGTGCAGCATATTTTTCTTTTACATCTCTCTTGCACTAGTTTATTGGAAATGAATTTGGAGGAAGCATATTTTAATGTCCAATGAAATATAAAACGAATAGCAACAAAAAAAAAAATCAATAACAATGAAAATCGAACCATCATTCATTTGAAGTGTTCGGAAAAACTAGACTGAGCTCTTAATAAATTCCTGTAATATAAACCGGTTGATTAATAGTATTACAAGTTTAATAAAAATTTATGATTTCCACACAATGCAGTCTTAGATTAAAGTTACTGAAACGAAAGGATAATTTTTAAGCTAATAAGTTATCAAACTAGGAATTAGATTTTTTTGTATCTGGAAAGACCTTGAAATGCCATCTATTCCTTCGAGCACAGCAGGTGCAGTAAATAATCAACAACTGAAAAAATTTTTGGATAAATATTCAAGTTAAGTCCATACGTAACAGAAATAATGAAAACATTTACAAACGCCTTGTAAATCATATTACAATTACTATGATAATATTCCCATAAACAAAAAAATTTCGAAACAATTTTTGAGAAAGCTGACGAGTCTCTATCAGGAATTTTTTAAATTTGACGATAAAATAAGTGACTATAAAAAGCATAGTTAAAAACATAGCACAGTTGAGTGTACATATCCGCAAGCAAATTTATTATAATGCTGACAACACTCAGATGCATCTCTCCACTATAAAAATCTTTGATTTAGGACCAGATGACAGGAACTTTCGTAAAAACAATCCCACAATTCTCTACCACTAACAATATCAAACAACTAATTAAGAATCATATAATTTGAGATTTAAACTTTATTCATATTTTCAGCTCACGTTTAATACACTGAAAATCTTATATAGAAGATATAAAACAATCAGCAAAGAGACAACCATTAAATATAAAAATATATTTCTTATGTAAATATATATAAGAAATATATAAAAACATATGTATGAAGTAAGTGACGCGCGCAAAACAAACAGAATATTAAATTATAAAAATGAAAGAAGAGTCTTCTCACTTTGTGAAACGTCGATGTTATGTGTCATTTTCATCATTTGAGGAATCATCACATGCTGCTACTACTTCAGTACCGTAATAGCGATCACCAAAATTACCCATTCCCGGAATCACATAGTATAGTTCATTGATACGCTGATCTATTGCAGTTGTTAGTAAATTAACCTGAAAAACCAATATATATATGACCACTACCACAAATAACAATTCTTGGTTAATGATAATACATGCTGATAACGTACTTTAGGAAATGCGTAAGCAAGTGAATGTACACCAGTTCCGGCCATAAGCAGCGATAACAACAGAATATTTTCTTCAAGCACATCATGATCCAGCAGTACACGAATAGCCATCATTGCCGCTGCACCTGCAAGGATGCGCACTATATTGTTAACGCTGTTGCAAAACCAAACCTAAATATCTTAGACGATTCTAAGCAAGAATTAGGAATACTGCTAATTCCGATACAGTATTATATTTGTGTGGAATTTTAGACAGGTTAGGAAGGTTATTATCCAGCTTATAAATTCAAATACAAATTTGATTCAATATTGCAGTTTTACATTTACATGAAAATATATATCTAACTAAGAAATAAATTTAGAAAACAGAACGGCTGTGCTGGATGTATAGGACATCCCATCAGAAACTGGGTCTTGACAATTCCCATATAGCTCTGAGGTAACAATGTAATATAGAATTTTCGATACTGCTTCCAAAATGTAATAATGAGAATCGAAAAAACCTGTAGCGACGGTAGCATCCATCAACAAAACTTTATATCGATGAATATTCTTCGGCAAGCGCAAATAGAATAATTCTGGTTCCATGGTTTTTTCATTGGTTTGTATCAAAATTTTGCCCATTTTGCAATCTTTCACAACAGCTCTTAACGCATGTTCCATTGTTTCGCCCGCACGCATGATTGTAACACCGCATATCTGTGCTGTATTTCTTTTACCAACAAATCTGCAGATACAAATATGATTCTATAATTCATAGAGATTTCTTCACTATAAATCAAATTTTATAATAATTTCACAACGTAAGAAATTCAGCCAATATATACTTTTCCATAGTCGGCGTGGTAACTGTAGCATCAGCAAATGGCATAAAATTCATGGCATTTTCGATCAGTATTCGCATGAGTCGATCAGAATAAAAATTGAATTCATCCCTGCAGACTGGAAAAATAAGGGAAGCCTCATTTCTGCTTCCTAAGAATTAATTAAGTAATGTTCAAATGTAAAGTCCTCGAACTCCTGAAAATTATATAACTGACAAAACCACCTTGGAGTCTTGCGATCCCTTATAAATGTGTGCAAGCCACGAACTTGTGGTGTTTGTGGTACAACTGTTAAAGTACGTGGCAATTGTAACGGCAAATGTTTTTGTACCATACCTGCACGTTGAGAATAAGGGTTCTTCGATGCATCATAACCTTAAAGTTTAATCGGACATTGTGAGAATGTATAACATTTGCCTTCACTGTGAAGAAATTTGATTTCAGCGAAATGCAAAGGAAGGTGGAATTCAAATGATTATTTACCTCTTTCAGCAAGTTGAGTTTTCACTTGTTTAACAATGAGATCGATGGCTACTTCATTTTCGCCACCTCGCGGTACAATAATATCTGCAATCTTCATGCCGGGTGCTATAAACGTATCAAAGGCCGGCTTTACAAATCGCAAATACTGGGTTAAAACACCTTCGAGATCTCGTCCACGATCCTGAATGTCTCTTTCCAGTCTTCGTGCTAGCCGTGTATCTGGATCCGTATCCACAAATACCTCAAAACTGTCAGTGAAAACACATGTTTTTAACCCTTTCCCCTTTTTTATAAAAAAAAAGAAACATATGTGTTTAATCAACCATACTTTCATATCCATTAAATCAACCAATTCCTTATTGTGAAACGCTAAAATGCCCTCAAAAATGAGTACATCGGCACCATACATTAATTTCGGCTGCTTATCACGTCGGTGAGTAGTGAAATCGTAAACTGGAACCTATAAAGGACTATCTCAAAATCTCGGAGATATTTACTAATTTTGGATCTTCTAAAACTTTAAAATAACACACCTCAACATTTTTACCATCCCGAAGACGCCGAACAGTTTCGCACATTAAATCAAAATCAAACGCTTGTGGATGATCGAAATTATATTCATTTTTGGCTGCCAGATGATGCTGTTCCTCTGTCAGCACCTTTAACAATTTAGCTGAAGTACAAAACTTAAATAACTTTAAAACATCTTAAAAGATTTGCTAACTACTACTCAAAAGTCAACGGCAAATTCGAAGGATAAAAATTTGATTCAGAAAAAGTACTTTGTAAAAGAATCCATGGATAAAACAGTAACCCAAGGCATTTCCAATCGTTCAATTATTCGTCTGGCAACAGTAGTTTTACCGGACGCTGAACCGCCACAGATGCCGACTACGTATGGTTGTTTCAAAATTTTTCCTTCCCGGTCATACCAAGGTGGACGCCCTTTCGTATATATACGCTGTAATTTATCCAAAAGTGACGGCCGTAGCAATAAAAACTTCACTAGATTTAACAAAACAGAAAACAGGAATAGGAATAATTAATTACTTAACTCTTTAATAAGTAGTTTATAACAACCAATAATCAGATGAACGAAATAAATGAGGAGAATTAGAAAACTCAGTGAATAAAAAGAGTACAGACAATATTATAAAAATTTCTTACACGCCCACTTTCTGTTGTGATAAGGTGATCTTCGGATTTTGAGCCCGAAATAGTACGCATACAGCGATGTAGAGGAAGAGATGGAGCTGTAGAACCACTAAAAGTTTCAGCAGTAAATATAAAAAAGGTAAAAAGATAGACGGATGCTATTGAATAATATAAAGTGCCGATTAGATGTTGGAAAAGGCAAAATAGTTGTAAAAATCAATATTTTATATCCTAATGTGTGTATTACGTGAATGTAGGCACAAAAAAACGTGAAGCATAACATAAATCATGAGACACGGAAATATAAAATGAAGTTAAACTCCTAAAACTATGCCTTCTGTCGTAACTGCCAACAATACTGCAAGAATGCATAGAACGAAAACAATACCTATTGTTAATGTCACTATGTAGCGTTGTTGAACCAATGGAAGCATCTGGTAGTGAGCCGGCAATTGTTACACGACGTTCTACGTGCTCACGCATTTCGTTTCAATCCGAAAATTTTAACTTGCCCCTGTGAAATAACAAAGACTGAGTCAGTCTTAATGCATCAAACTGGTGCCAAGAATGTCTGCATTCAACGATGCAAAAATATATCAACGAGTGCCTGCAAGTCGAATTTCAAATTATAACAAAAAATTCGAAATATTCAGGAGAAAAGAGGGAAAGACTTGCTCTTTTATCTTACGTGAGAAGTAAAAAGAATCTGTTAAACATACGAAATGAATGTTTATTCAGAGGATTGCTAACTGATGTAGTACAACTCAAATAAAAATCAAATACCAAAACGAAAATAGTGTGAGGAGTTGTGGTAAGTAGAGTAAACGAAAGACGATAGAACAATGCATACACTACTTTAGACAAAAAAAACTTGGTTATGCAGTACGGTCAGATACCAAAATATAGGCCAATTATAGATATGAGTCACTCAGTGACAGAAACGCGATGACACCTGAGACGAAGTAAATATCTGGAAGAGTTCAACATACTGATGACATTTCCTACGCAACAAACTGCGTCGGTTGCATGCAATCCCTCCAAAGACATCGACCGTCTGAAGAAGAAAAAAATGAGCACGCGGGCTATTTTCTTATGGTGCCTGTATTGTTATTGTGATGGATTAGATGCTCCATTAGTCGTCAGCATACTGAGTCAATCATTAGACAGGGAATGAGGGAAGACGCTTAAATTTGTTTCATAATTGATTAAGTAGAAAAGCTATTAGTCATATAGCTACAGGTAAATCATATAGCTACAGGTAAGAATTATGTTGTAGACTTCCCGCCGAAGACAAACGAGTTGTAACAATTTGTTTATCGACTGCATTCGAGCAGTACAACTAAAGCCTTGAAGCGAAAATCTAGGTATGGTAGCTAGAAAATTCAAACAAAGAAGATATGTTAAACGACTGGTTGAAGACATTTGATTAGGGGATGTATTATAGGAAAAAAATCGATGAAGAATACCTTGACTGCAGAGCTAGGCAGGAAGAGAAGAATGAGAGAGTAGATAGGTAACTCTCTCCAAATTTTAACTTCTCAAGTCCTTCCAATAAAATTTTAGTGGAAGCAATGCTTTTCAAATATAAAAACTCAAGCATGAAAGGTTTGTCGAGCAGACTGATATCAGGACGAGATTCTAGATAACATACCTGTTATTTATTCAACGATTCTTGTTTATAAAGCCTTATTTAATTTGAACGAAAATTTTAGTTTAGTAATACTGAAGATCGATATCTAAACCTAAGGATAAACTGTTAAATTCGATTTTTAAGTTTTTGTAACAGCTTATGGGGATGACTAACAATTCTCTTGCTGGAAAAGGTCATCATCTAGATATTGGAGATGTAAACTATAAATGTCTATAAATCACAGCATTTTAATGAACACTTGATCGCGCACGTAATCTGTCTTTCAAAAATCAATACAAGAAAGCAAGAAATTACGCAAAAATGTTAGAAATGATGCAAATTACAAATGCAAAGGAATACAGTGTCAACGAGACAAGCTAAACTTTGATCTCTTAAGCGTTGTAGAAGGGAAAACAAGGTGGAAGTTTCTGTGCAGAATGAGAGAATGATGAACATTAAAGGCAACAGTCAGTATAACTTGTTGTATACTGAATGACAGTAATTAGCAAGAGCGCACAATAAATAGATGAAAGAATGCAAACAAAACCAACCAACCATTCAAGATGTGCCACGAAATTTCCTCTTTTGTTGTTGTTGAGAATTCTTTTTGACCTTAGAGATCAAGTGAGTCTCAAGCCTCTCATAGAGAAATTTTGATGAAAAATCATTCTTACTTTTCAAGCAACCACTTAAATTTCATTTTTCAGTAAATCCATTTTCAGTAAAATTTCTTAATATTTGAAATTCAAAATTTATGCGGTTTATGTGAAATGAAATGAATTTTTCAAATTTACCCATTTCCATATCTCGACATTTTTTTAGATTTGTTGAGAATTTAGAAGAAATGAATTTCAAAATTAAAACATAAAACAAATGTGTTAGCTTCTCCTGGCTTATTAATCAGATCGAATGACCGCGCAACGTCCCCCGATCCACTCATTTCAAGCACATTTTTTATAAGTAGAATTAAGCTAAACTTCCAGCCAAAAAACTTTAAAGTCCAGATTCCATCTTACCGTTCAGTAATCCTATTTTGACCAAATTCTGAAAAACAGAGAATCCACGATTGGTGACCTATTGAGAAATTTATATAAGCACATTTGCTTTTCATGTCAAAACTACCATCGTCTAAGAATTTCTTGTCACTCAATATTCGCTATCCTATTTCTTTTCAACTTAAACCTGCAGCACCGCATTCAAGCATGATTTTACTATTGACATTCAGAAAATATTAGATCCATATATTTCTGAAATTGCCCTAATTTCTTCGATTCGTTCATCAACTATCCAGTGCGTGTGAAATTCCTGCTCTTCAACTATATGAGCAAAGTACAAGATACTGGATCTTGCAATCTCCTAATTCGTCTCCGCGGCATCTCGGAACATAATTATGAATCCACAAGTTTTTTGGAAAAATAAGTAGAATTTCTACAACAATGTGCTCAGAATTTTTTTAGCTCACTATTAAACTGATCTTCATTACCAATTTCGAAATTTTTTTTTAGTTTTTTTGCAAAATTTTAGTTCACTGTTAAGCTGACCTTCCATTACCAATTTCCAATGCAAGTGTTCTCTTTTTAAATAAATGAGATTCAACACAGCATCCCATGAGAGAATAGTGTAGTAATAACCAGAAACTAAACGAGCCAAAATATCCACTTATTTGCTACCACAAAAATACAACGCAAGATCGTTGGAAAGTAACTTTTTTTTTATATGTAAAGAATCCAGATTATCGAGCAGGTTTGGTTTTGGTAGAACGCAGGGTATCATTTGAAATTGTCTATTTTTTGCAAGCCTAGACTTTTTATTAATGTATATAAGATATTCATAAGTGGAACATTATGAATACTAGGAAAGTAAGTAAATACGATACAACTTAGCAAATCAAATTTGTTTCGAAAGTGAAATTTGTATGAGGATCCATGAATTAAGAGGTCTGTTTATTTTTGTTTCTTGAAATGACTAATTTTTTTCGGTTGCTATCAAAACATTTATTTTCAACTAATAAAACCCACTTTACAAGCGTTCCTGGCTTATTTCGAAATTCATAATAAAGTGCACAATAGCGAAACATACGAACATAGACAGACATGGTTCCTCAAATCTAAAATAAGTTGAAGCAATCTCTCTGCCCAAGATATTAGCCAAAATGAAATAGTTTTAATAATGGTTTGCTTGTAAGAGTGAATTTCGAAGAAATATCCTTTTTCCAAAAATTGAAAATTAATCATAAAAACTTAATATAAATAGCTATCTGAGCAGGAGGATTATTCGAAAGCATCCTTTTAAAGGTTACAAAAGTACACTAAAACAATTTAATACATGATTAAAGTTAGAATAAATGAATTTTACTGTATCAATTGTGTGTAACTGTACAAAGCGCTTTATAGAAGTATAACAAATAACTTCGCGAACAAAAACTTTGAGGTGGTTTACACTATAAGAAATACAAACCTGGCAGATTCTATAAATTGTAAAAACCCGTAAAAATGATGAAGCGAAATGAAAAAGAGCGCTGAACACTAAAGATATGACCGGAAGAAACGAATGTGGCAGTTAAATTTCCTAATTTTCTTTTTCATTTGAAATGCTTCTATGCCCAAATACCTTCGGCGTCATCTTCCTATAAGAAATTCAAAAATTAAGACACATCATTAAAATGTAACGCAACAAAAGCTGTGCATTCGATGATATTTACTTTGCAAAAAAAGATCGAAAAGTTGATATTCCTCTAAAAACTCACTGTCAAAATAAAAGAGATCCTTTCCAACTAAGAGGTTAAGTTAGGATCATGGAAAAATCTTCACAAGAAAACATCGGAAAAATTAAACAAAGTTTATAAAAATGAAAGATTTGTCATTGTTTAATATATTATAGTGCTAAATCACGTTGGACATGAGTGTTAACTTGACAAAAATGAGCTTATACATAGATGATTTTTTGCAAAAGAAGCCTAGCCTGATCAGTAATAACTTGTCGCGGTGCAGCAAGACTTGCTGAAACACTGATTGTTGCAGCTGCACTAAGACCGCCTTCTCTTGAGAGATCGTTGGCTAAATATTTACAAAAACAGTAGGGTAAAAAATTCATATTTTCAAGGAGCATAAAGAATTCTCTATAAAATTTTTTTGAAATCCTAAACTCTATTTTTTGGAAACATTATTTGCAATAATGATCGCTTACCTACACTTAAATTAGTAGAATTGAGAAGTTGAGAGCGACGTTCATTTTCTTCTTTCAGTTTTTCCATCAATTTATCTTTATGATGGCGTAGAGTCTCTATCTCTTCTCGGGGTCTCTCTCTGGATTGCTCCAGCAAGGCAATGTGAGCATCTTTTTCGGCAATTGCTGCTACTAACGCTTCATGCCTATGAATTCGTCACAATTATAATAATATATAAATCTCGACTGAATTTAAATCACGACATTGTCTTTTACAAAACCCTCGAAAAAATCTAACTTTAGCTGCAGTAGTTGCTCGATATGCCTCCGTTTTTCAACTTCCAAAGAACGCAGTACTTCTTCGCGTTCATTACTTGTTGACTTTTTCACATGTCGTCGAAGTTCATTTAATTCACGGCGACATTCGGTTAACTTAAACTTGCTATATTTTGAAAAAGTTTCAAAATTAAAAGAAAACACGATATTCTTTGCTTTTCTAACATGAAAACATGAAAAATTTAAGTCCAATTAACTAAACAAAAATCACTTAAAAAGAACAAGAAAATAGTATTACACACCTGAGCAGCAAGTTGCTGACTAAGTTGTTTTTGTTGAGCCACATGAAGCTCTCTTTCAGCCGTTATACTTACTGACTCACGCAAAGCTTCTTCTAATTCCTCCACTCTATAATATCAGAAAAAAAAATTCATCCTACTAAAAAATACGATTTCAGCCTTCAAGTCCAGGGAACGTAAAATAAAAAAGAAAGATGACATGAAAAAAACAAACAGACCTAGACTTAAGAGATCCCTCAGTTGAAAGAGTAGAAAATTCAGGTCGAGTTTGACCAACCGTCGAAGCAGTATCACTTTTGTGGATATCTTCCAGTTTGCTAAAAAAATTGAAATTGACTTTCAGCTTGGAACTTATTCAAGTATATATCAAAATATTCTGCTCCAGCGAAACTGTAGGAATGAAAATAATTGTAAAGATTGAACCAAAAGCATACCTTTGTAGCTGCTTGCAATGCGAAATTATTGAAGTTTTTCTTTCTCAAGTGTTTGCACCATTCGAAGGAGGGATTCAATTTCTTTTCTCGCTTCAGCAAGCTAAAAATATATGGTCTGTTCGCCATTAAGCTGACCAATCGTCAACTTTCAAAAAAATTTTTTTAATTCTGATATTAACAGTGCATTAAACACCATTTTAGGAAACTTGTGACTATAAACAGAAAAACTGCATAAAGAGAATGCATCTTGATTATAATATTCTAAACCATTTACCTCTTCATCATTTGAAAGTTGCGGTGCACGATTTTTGCACTGCCGTTCTGCTGTTATCAATTCTCGATCCAAATCACCTATTTTTTCACTTTGTGATTCTAGCAGTATTTCTCTGAAATTATTAAATAATCGATTGTGAATAAATTATTTTCCTTTTCAGCAGTTAACAATCTGACTATCAAAAGATCAAAACAAAGAACAAGAATTTTGATTCTTTTGATAAATTCATAAGTTATTGGCGAATAATTCTTCCTCCCAACATTAAGCTCAATATTTTCTTCTCAATATGTTGGCATGTTACACGGATCCTACGCTGAAATGATATATATGAGGGATTATTGTGGCAATAATAATAAACTGGTAAAATCCAAATTTTATCTAAAAAGATGAACACTGTAATAATAAGAAAGAAAAGTTACCGATCGGATAATTCTTTCTGCAAACTTTCAATTGTTGCTATTAATTGTCGATTTTCCGCTTGAAATGTTTCCAGCTGCTGCACTTTTTCCTTCTCAGCATTGTGGCGTAGCTCATTAATTAGCGACTGCATTCTTATCTTCTCCCTGCAACTACTGGTTAAGCAAGCAGTAAAGAGAAACTGACAATGAATTCACGAGAATATTAAATAGCTAAGTTTTTTTCGTTTTTTAATTTAAAATTTAAAGCGGTGTTTTAGAATAATTAGGTTAGACTAAAACAGGAAAGCTATGTTACCTATTAGATTCATCAAGTTGCATTTGCAACTCTTCTTGTTTTTGCACGTCCGGATTCGTCAGAAGTTTTGCTTCACTTTTTCCAGCTCATTTTCCTTGTCGTGTAATAGGCTTTCCACAGTATCAATTCGTACCAACAACTGATTGATTTTTGCTCATAATTCTGTATGTAAATTTGTTAATACTTCCCTTGATTAAGCCTAAATTTGGTAATGTTTCCCCTGAATCTAATGGATAAATATTTAATCTAGTGCTCTAAAAATACACTACATCACTCTAACTTACGTCAGAAGAAATTATACTCACTCTATTGCTATCGCAAAGATCTGAAACTCGGTTCCTTTCGACTGTTAAATCTGCTTCTAATCGTTCAGAAATTTTCTCCTTTTGTTCTATTTGGATATTTTTGGTTTCCAGTTTAGCGCGCAATGCTTCGATCTGAAAATTTCCAACATTTCCCGCAAAGAAGTTTGGAAAAATGAAGTAAAGGTTGTATTCCAATAAACTTGTTAAACTATTAAAAAAAATTAAAACACACATTAGTGCCACTTACGTCAGATTGCAACAGCGTTGCATGTTTTTCCTTTGCTGCTGATGATTCACGGAAAACTTCAACACGTTTCCTAAGATCTTCAATAGCTTCCGTTGCAGATTGCAATCGTGTCTGTACTGCAGAGAGTTCAGCTATCCTGCGAAATAAAAATCGGAAATGCATATTGAAGAAAAAGAGCTTTCCGATATTATTAATAAGACAAAACTTTCGGTCCCTACAGAAAGCTAACTTTTGTGCCAGTTCCAATTCACTCCGCTCCATTTTCATACGAAGTGTATTAATCTCATGAGGTGTTATAGTTTTATCAGTAAAATCGCGAGGAAGTTGTGCTCGTTCTGATCGCAACATCGCAATTTCATCTTCTAAATCTGCTATTCGCTGGTCCTAAAATCAAAACCAAGTGTTTTCTAAACAATAACTCTCATCTGAATAATTACGGCAATAGTGATGTAACAAGAAAATTGTCTAAAAAAATGTGCACCTTAGCAGCCTGAGACGGTGAAATTGGTAGCTGAGAAAAATGTCGTTCCATCGATCTAATCTGCTCTTCTCGGATTTCAAGCAACGATTCTAACTGATTACATCTTGTTTCTAGATCAGCCATACGACTACTGCCATCATGATACGTAACTGCATTTGTGCGCTCCATAAGAAGTCTAATTGTTTCATCCTTTTCAGCCAGCTCACATCGGCAGTTTTCAAGTTCTGTTTCCAACTCGAAAACTTGAAATCTAGATCCGTCCTGAGACCCGGCCTAAGAAATTATATCACCTATCAATGAAGACCGCAACATTAACTGGTGCAAACATACAAGACGGCACTAGTGAATGAAAATGTCGCATAAAATTGTGTACAACGAAAGAACTTTGTTAACTTGTCTCTGCAACGCTGCAAGTTTTGCCGTTTCTTCCTTTCGTAACTGTCTTTCACGCTTCAATTCAGGACTCCAAAATGTTTTTATAGAACTCATAGTTGCATTCAATTTCTGCATAGCCATTTCGTAATCTTGCTTCAAGAGGTTATAAGCGCGAGAAAATTGTGTATCCGGTGACCCGTAAGCGTCACCACTATATGAGTAGGTACTGAAACAACTTCAAATCACGGTTACAACTTTAAAAAGAAAAAATGAGACAAGTCACTGAAACCGATACAAAAGGTCTATCCGGTCTATCCTAAAGTAATCAAAACATTATCTGCAAAGTAAACATACTTTACTGGCTGCTTCCAAAAAATGCATTTGTTGTTGTTGGATTGGATAACGATGGTCCAGAATACTGAGATGAAATTATATCCGTATTTGTTGTAGAAATGTTTAAAGGCAGCAACGATCGAGTTTCATTTGTTTCGTACTCATCTAACTGTATTCCGTCAAGAGATTTGTGCTGCCTGAATTGTTCAATACCAACAACTTAAAGTTAGAAAACACCCTTACTTACGTACAAAAATCCATCTTAACGCTCGAGAAGTTAACTTGAATGAAAAAAAATCAGTTTGTTTATTTAAAACAAGTGAAGATATTAAACGTTATTTTTGGTGATAAGTTTATAATGTGCATAGGATGCAAAGAAAACAGATTGAAAAAATTTGTAAAACCCAGTAACGAGCAGAAGGAAACGCATATTATGGAAGACTTTTCAATAAACTATAAATTTATCGCAAAATCACAATCCAATTGCTCGTTATTCAATATGCATTCCTACTACGCTTTGAAAATACTGACTAAAACATGATAATGATGACAAATTGGAACACACGAATAGCAAAATTCACTTCGGAATAATAGAATATATTAATATCAGGAAAAATCAGAGATCGGATATCACACAGTCATCTAGAATTTAGAATCAAAAATCATTCTATTAGTAACGATCATAACTATCATTACTATATGCATCAATGTGTAAATCAAGTGCCCCAAAAATTTCGGTTTTCCTTCTTTGATGAAAATTTTCCCACACTACTCTATGCGTAGATGCCGGAAGTATATATGGTGATTATTATCAAAACATATTCCTCTCGGCGAAAGCCGAAACATATAATTAGTTGTACATAGATAGATACGATAAAAGGGTCAAATAGCGAGGCGGCGAGTATTGTAAACAAAGGAAAATCATGGTATACAAGAGACATTGAAGTTTAAATGGCGTGCCAAAGTTATAAGAGGTCGACAAGTTGAAAGGATAAAGATATTTTCTATCAAAGCACTCGGTTCAACAAAGTGAGATCAACCAATAAAGAGGCGACATGCCAAAGGATATACAAGGGAAGGATTTCAGAGTCGGTTTAGTTACCCAAGTTCGATCAGCAGTTCGGCAACAATAATTCGACAGTGACTCAGGAGTAGTTACTCGACGACAATTAAAGCTCAATTCGACAGTTATTTAAGAGGAGTTATTTGATAGCAGCAGTTCGATGAACTGGAAGAACAGTTCGGAGGACAATTCGACGCAAGGAACTACAGTTCAAAGCCGAGAAACAGCAATAGTGAAACGAATGGAGAACGACAGATTAAAGGAAAAATACGACATCACAGTAAGCATTAAGACATTTGTTCGTATTTTTCGATTTGGCTTATTCGTATTCTTTGGTATTCTAGTGTATTATTTCGCATTTGACTCAGTCCATTGTATAATCGCGATATTATGTTTAACATCGTATAAATCCAAATAAACCTATTGTTCGCCTAGAAAAATCACAGTAGCCAAAAACGACCAATCTCTAGTTAGCAATTTCCAATCAATTTCAAATATAGAAAAGGATTCGCTCCTCCTATTCGAAAGAAAGGAATTTAAAAATATGGAACTTAAAAAACACCGGAGACATACCCGTGTTCATCATTATATAAAATTTTGCAGTCATTTTACACATATAACTATTAACAAAGCAGAAATCATTCTTCACAATGAATATATAGCCTACATTCCTTATTGTGAAACACTGAGAAATACCTTGCCTATCTCAATTCTTCAAAAAAATGAAAAAAAATTATTCTTTTCTGCCACTAACATGAGGTTACTAGTGATTATTCAACAAAATCTCCAGATAAGTGTACTATCACAAAAATTCTTCTCTGGAATCATGGTAATTCATGATTTTAGTAAGCTTTAAAAATTTGATTGGGAAGTTCAATTTTCACGACAACCTTTATTTAAAATTCATTGCTGGTTACTAATTGACTATCTCGATTTAAAATGCAACAACAAAATCTGAAAATATTACGCAACAGTGTTATTTGGTCAAATTATTACAAAGTAAAAAAATGAACCTTTGTAAAGCAGCGAAACGTCGGTCACCGGAATAGACAGAATTCATTGCTTCATTAGAATTCATCGTAAAATTTGACGGTCCAGCACTACGGCTGCGATAGACTGCTGCAGCACCGTTCTGCCAGCAATTGTTAGACTCGTAGCGAGCAAATAGTTGCGTTATCGGAGTCTCTTGCGCACTTTGCTGACGATTCCAGTTACTACCTGCACTTATCGAGCAGAAGGTTCCTGGCAGATACAAACTGGTCGGTCTGAATGTAATTCCCGAGTATCGCCTATAGAATTGTTTGTTTATCTCGAAAATCTCGTTGCAAGTGAAACCCTAGATATTTTGATTCAGCATGTTCTATGAGTCTTTCCGATCCTAGTTTCTAGACCTGTTTTTTCTGGATTCTTAGATTACTGTCGGAACAGAAAAGTGTAAGTAAAACTGAAATTCTAAACATATACGAATTCACTACTTCTTAAACGAGAAAAAACAGCGACCATAAAAAACTTCTACTGAAATTCAAAAATAAACTTCATAATACTGTAAAATGGCTTTGTGTTTCTCATGGCGAAAAAAGGCTGGAAGATATTTGGTGTCAAAGAGTAGACATAAAATGGATTTCAGGACTAAGTGCGACAACAGTATATATATATACATGCATGTAAGCTGAGCACACATATATGTATATATACATACATACATATATACATACATAAAACATAGATATATATATACACACATACGTACATACATACATACATTCATGCTTACACGTAGTTAAGAAATAAGACGGTAAGAATTCCGGCAAATCTGCAATAACGCATCGATTGATGCTTTAGCTTAATAAAATGTCTCATTCCTCTTAAGGCGAATTCTTATTGAAATTTCATATCTTTGATCTAAGACTTTCCATTTTTTCCTGTTTTATTCATTTTGTGTGCCATCTTTATAATAATACAATATTATTCACTAATCAATAACAACATCAGGTAAAATTTGTTGTGAACAATTAATTTGCCTTGATATAACTAAAAACATAAAAGAAAAAAATATTTCTCATGAGTGATTTAAATAGAAAACATAAAATGACTAACTACAGCATAGAATGATTCAAATTTCATTTCTAAAACGATAGTGATTTATCAAGCAATTGCCGACGACCAAAACCAAAGCCTATTTTTCGAAAGCAACTAATAAAGCTGACAAAGACCTTTATTTATAAGGAAATCGCTCTTAAGATTTTTGCTAAAAGAAATAATCCAAAAATTTAACCAGTAAAATGTGATATAACCTGTCGAAATACCAAAAGTTAAAATTGATTAGAGAAAATTATATGGGATGGAATCAACGAGAATCTTTCTGTGCTGCAATACAGATTATTATCTTATTTTACATACCATAATATAAAACTTGGGTTTAGATGTCCCACATCAATATTTCAAGCATTTAATATAGGCCGAAAAGCTGCATTTCTTTCCACATTTCAGATACATTAACGTATCTTTCAATACATAGAAGTCTTTTTTGGGCCCATAACAATGGATGGGATACTTAAAATAAAAAGGTGTAAAGGCCCATAAAAGTTTTTTTGGAACAAAAATACAAAAGGCTGGACTGGACTTGACAAAGTTTTGCTGATAACACATTTATTTCAAAAAATGCTATCTGAAAGATTAACGTAATCTGAAAGATTGTAACTCATACTTCGACGAACTAGGGACGAAATTAAAATTCATTATTGCTTCTGCAAGACGTTCCGATCCAAAAATAATAGAAGCAACTTCGATCAGAGCATAGTAACGGTTTTCATGCATATATAACAACATCTGCAAGAGATACAATACATGAGAATAACTTTTCATTTATTTTCGTCATCAATCTCAACCCATTTTAAACAATTCCATAGAAATATTACTTCTGCAAATTATTTGCCTAGAATATCTTTAATTTATATCATCACAAGTAGAAAGGAAAGTTGATGGTGAAACATCTATGATGAAATATCAAAATAAATAACCTACCACGATTTCATCTCGCTGGTATTGCTAAGTTCAGGAAAAGCGGCACAGAAGCATAAAACAATTGTATCATTTAATTTGAAAATGAAGATGAAAAAACTGGGAGTTAGAAGCAACTTTTCCCAAAAGAAAACTTGAAAAACTTGCGACCCTTCATATAAATGAACACAAATTTTACTTAATCAGTAAGAATGAACTATCAACTTGAAATGAATTTAGTTCCTTCAGGCACTGGTCAGGAAGAACAGGACTCTCATCGCATACAATATCACTTCTTTACAATTCGAACTACTAACCTGTATTTTATTAAACGCGACTTGTGCTAACTTTCAATACTCACTAACACAATCATTTCATCGATTCCATTTTATCATCTATTTCTTCTATTTTGTAGAGAAATTATACAATCTTTCAAATGTAGAACCTTGTCAACTAATCTTTGATAATTAGATGACTCCAGCTTAATCCTCTAGCGCATTACAAACCCAACTTCAACAATCAAATCAAAATCCCACTCCAAAAAGCTACATCTGCAACACTCATTAATGCGGCACCATTCTGCAACGGTCTTGGTTACTCATATTGTACACTGTAAAATATTTCGGGACTTTTGATAGAAGTAGGATTCATTGTTGCCTGCTCGCAATTGTAGATAAATGTGGATTTTTCCAAATAAATATACGAATTTCTGCGTAATTAAAAATATTTTGAAAGTTAAAAATTTTCGTATGTGACTGAACACGAGCTTTATATGCACAGATTGATTGTGCTATTAGACATAACTGGATTAGAAGTGAATAAGTTACAGTAAACAAAATATGGAATAGAATGTTTGCGAATTGATGAATTTTAATTTAGGAGGATATGATATCAGTATACTTGGCCATTATTTATTTCTTTATTTGTAAAAACCAGAAAAAGTTGCAAACCGAATTTCCTCCTTTTTGTTCCGCAGATTATTATTTCAGAGAATGACGTGTATACTCATGCAAAGATTTTTAACTACACAAACGCTTTCTTTCAGAAAAATTATTACATTGCATTACATTGCAGAAATCTTGAAATTTGAATAAGCATAATTAGGGAAGAAGATGCGCTGCAGAAATAGACAACAGATTTTTATAATCAAATATTTTAATTTCTAGGAAAAGAAGCAACAAATTTTAACACTAATCAGAATCAAATTTTGATAGTTTATTAGTCCAAAATGATTCAAGTAATACGAAAGCTTTGATGCACTATTCTTTAATGAAGGAATTTGAACTGGATGAGTTGATTGTTTTATGAGGTACTACATCATGAAATATCTATTTTAGCGGGATAGCTAAATCTCGGTAACCAAGATAGAAATAAATGACTAGTAAATTCCAATATATGCGCATTGCATACTACTTATGAGATCAATTATAAAGCTTTTACGACGAGAATCATAAGTCATCAAGAATTATAAAATAAACGGTGCTTTGGAAAAATTGGGATATATACAGATTTTGAATATTTCACGAATTCTAGCAAACATTTCAAAGATTAGTGGCGAAGTACAAAGACAAAATAATGGACTACAGCAATATTAAAGAAAAACCGCAGAAGGCTTCTTTCTTTCTATATGTACTGTTTAGTCATTGACCCCTTCTATTGTGCATTTATAGTGATAGTTACGGCGCAGAGCTACTACAATGTGAAGCATCTTTTCAGATTCGTTCTGATCCTTTCACTATCAAATGTCAAGTGGAGAGGAATCGTGAGAGATTGGTATAAGGATTTTTTTTCGGGGATAATAAGTTGACGTATATGCAGCAAGCAACACATGAAACAGGATATTTTATTGTTGACAAGAGAGAATCAAAAGCAGGTGACAGGAAATGTACATCCGCCGCTCCTCTTCAATTGCATTCTAAATATGATTGCTTTCTTTTGCTTCCATTTTATTGAGTAACTCATTATTCATTAAAATAAACAAACAGAATTTTTATGAACTTGCATTTGAGCACGTCGTTTCCTTTCACATTTGCTATCTTCCTTTCTTTTTCCTCATATTTATTTATGGCTGTTTCAGCTTTTTTCTAATGAAACATGAGTCAATGATAAGCAAGAGTTGAAAATATGTCAGATGATTCAGTGAAGCGATGCTGCTAATTATTTTAAGGAGTAGTGTGGTTTGCTTTTTTTTCTTTGAATTTGCCAGGATCAAAATTTCGATTGTAACAAAAGGAATTTAAAATGTGCCAAACAGTGATCAAAGCTATATAAAAAATTAAGCAGTATCAACAAATTTTCGCTTACAATCAATTATAATAGAACTGTACAACTTATCATGGCTGCTTAAATTTCAATCCAACGGTTAAGCAGCTATCTCTTTGCTGAAGTGATACATTTGAAACAATTGGGACCAAAAAACTGGTGACAAATACGGAATATCATGAAATCAACTGCATTCTCCTATATTCCATTACATAATGTCTACATATTTATAGCAATCACAAAGCGAAATTTCTTCTATTCATTTCGCCATAATCCAGAACTTGAAATCCTAAATGTTAATAAATTAAATACTAATAAATGAATTATTGAGGATTTACCTTTGTACACAAATCTTTTTGCATAATCTGGATAGATCAGCAATCTTTCTTTCTCCATTTCAGAAGCCAAGTTCTCTAAAACCATTCTAAGAAATGTCAGAGGCAATTCATGGCATGATAATATTTTCTTGCATCTGTTTGACAGTATCATGGCTTGTTGACAACTGCATTCATTTCCACAAGTTCAAAGAAGCGGTTAACAATATGAAACAAACACCAATATTCTGGAATTCTCGGCTTAAGTTTGTTCTTTCACTTTTCAGTGGAATTATATTTATATTCATTTTCATGACAATTCCTTACTTGGAGACACACTGTCTATGAAAATTTATTTTGATGTTATGAATCACATTTTATTGCTTTCATTGATTTGCGTGCGAAATTGTCATATGCAATATGCTATGTTTTTTTTCTCGATAAAATTAGTCGAACTATGTGATGCTACTCCGTATTATAAAATTTCTCTTTCATGGAATTTTTTTATTTTTTTAATGAAAGTTATTGAAATATTAGAATCTATAGCTTTATCTGATTGATGAGAAATCTTAAAATAGAAAAATCTAAAAGAACATAGCATAATAATTCAAGCTCAATTTTTCTGTATTCTGCTAATCTTAGACATTAAACACTTACTTGAATTTGCAAGTTCTTGGAATCCAGAAAATGCGGTGGGAATTGATCCATTCAGCTCATAATTTAATTTTTCTAGGTAAATCAGTTTCCGTTTGATGGAAGAAATACTATCGCAGAAAGCAGTTGAGAAAATGAAAAAAGTACAGTCGGTCAATATTTAGCTGTGTACAGCACAATCGCTCAAAGAATCGGTTAGATCAGCTTTTTCAAGCTCGTTATGTGATTCTGTTTCATAGATTTTTGCGAAGTCCCTTTAATTTATTTTCGCAAAATTATTAAAAGAAGAGAATTAAAAATCAGAAACTAAGATATATACCTATTAGTGTATACTGCATATTGCTGAGACGATATTTAAGTGACAGTAATGCTTGATAATTATTTGCTGAAAGGGCCTGATTATGGTGTAACTTAGTATATAAATTACATAATGAGTATTTCTAAAGCTCTTGGTTATTGATCAGAGAAATAATTGTTGTTTCAAGTTACTTTCCTATAGGAGAAGATAGAAGAAGAAGTAAGTAAAAGATAATAGCTCAGTTTATGGTTTATGGTTTTTTTGTCTTGAATATCAGGATTAGTATTGATTCTAGATGTGAAAATATATCCAATCCAATACATCTGTTCAGGGGTGCATTCCAACGACTTGTTCAAATTTATGAGAGATGTTTCTTTTTGTTTTCAATTTTCCAAACTATTTTAATTTCTTTAGAGCCTGCTTATATTTTTCAAACTGCTATTTTCACTATCAAATTTATGATTTAACTGAATACCAATATGCATCAATTTATCAAAAATTTGAATATGGTTGTATCAATTTAATGCGGTAATAAATTAGCATTGATAACTGGATGAACATTTCTCCTAAAATATTTAAGCAAATAAATCATTGGGAATAATCAGGTCAAATTAAAATTATGCTATTCGTCTCGTTACTTCGATAAAAAGGATTTGGCTAACTGGCAACATATGGTTGCACAACTGTTGGCAGATACACATTTGCACGTGTACAACATCAAGCCGATGGGTAAGTATCACAGGAACCCTACAGTAACCATACTCTATTGCAGCTACATTCATAATTATTTTTCTTCAAACATTCACCATCATTCATTCAAATTCACATCAATCTTCAGAAGGTTCTCTTTCAATTCTGTAATGCCCTTTTGCTTTATATCAATTAATCATTGATGTTATTGTTATTGCTGCCATTGATGCATTCATTCATTACCACAAATGTTGGATAGCTAAATAGAATAACCGATGTTCTGGACATTGATGATGAGTGGTATTTCAAGCAGTCGTGAACCAATAATTATCTATAAGGTTGTCGATCTATCAATTTTCTTTATTATTGTTGATTCTTAATCGGAACTGTTCATTATTATGGTTGTTTTGAGGACGCTGAACAAAAGTACTCGCTACACGACACATTGAGTGGACACATCATAAATTTACTCAGGTACTTACAGTAAGTGAATTTTGAACACCACACTTTCATTCTCCTATTTATGACTCAACAGCCCATTGATGCTATTAATTCGATTTTTGCTTGGATATTTCTTGGTCAACGTATAGTGAGTCTTCTTAATCACTTTTTCATTATTCAGCTTTTGTTATTATCAAAATAATTATTCTATCAAATTGGATTTTATTCTACAGTATTTACTCTCAAAAAATGCTGCATGGGCACTATCATCAATTTCCTCCTTTTCTCTTTTAGTCAATTTTAATTCACTAATTTAAAGCATCTAACAGTTTTAATACTATCTGTACTTTAGATTTAAAATTTCACCTTTAATGAATTTTCCATTGCAAAACCCTGTCAGTTATCTTCTTTCACAATGTTGAAAAAACAATACGAAACTTCAAATTAAATTTCTTGAATTACGAAACAAACAGTTTGCTCGTAGAAATAGTGAACAGTTAAGAGTGAAACAGGTTAAAAAGGGCAAACTTCTGGAGGCGTGTCATCTAATTTCACAGCTGCATTCATTAAAGCGGGGAAGAGAGGCGAATTGAGACGTGGACACAACACGATGCACGAGAAATAGAAGAAATCACGCGTATCTTAATTTCCTTCATTCTCTCTAATTCGATTATCGGTTAATAATGCATGGTTCTATAAGTTCACTAATTATCAAAGTTATCTCATTAAAAAGCCTGCACTTCAGCACTTCCTAGTGATCACAGAGGAAAGTTAAAATATTATAAAAATTAAAATGAGACTAATTCTTCTTTAATCCAGTTATTACTTCTACAATGTTATTTTCTGTCATTAACTTTCTTCCATAATAGAATCCCTTTTGGTTTTTATAAACGACCGGTTCCTTTGTGCATCCATTTTGTCTCGAATTTTTGTGCAATTTCGCTTCCATATTCATTCTATAAGAATCTATCTTACTTTGGCACTTTATTCCTCTTTAAACAGAAGTTTTTTAATAAGAGTTATTTTGAAAATTAGAGATTAAATGATCGATTTAGCAAGCTTTCTCACTCTTCCTATTTCTTAATGTCCCACATTGCCCTTTAAGAAAGAACTGCATCAAACCATTAAATTTTATTTGCTTCGATCACTGCCGTTTGGATAGCCTCAGTCAAATAACTTCTTTAAAAATAACTGAATGAAGAAATTTTGATTACTTCTTTATAATAACTTTTTGAAGTATTATTCGTGCCTAGATGATTTATTTCCATGTTTATTTGCTTTTATAATTATTTGTTTGTTTTTTCAGGTTTATGACAAATGTTTCATTTAGTTATTGTATAAAGATAAACGAAACTGCACAAGGTTAAAAAAGCTGAAATAAATGAAAAAAAAATCTTTAGCCATATTTTAAACTTTAATGCATTCCTAATAACTGAATTTATTAACATAAAAGTTGATTATTCTGCCTACAGCAATTTTCTTTTCGTAACTCAAGGAATTCCTACGAGATAAAACGATTAAAACTATTTTCTCCCACAAACTATTGAAAATGATTCATCTTCTACGCTGACCGATTACCGATGGTTTATAGAAATCGCTTTACTGCTCGTTAATTTCATTAATAATTAACCATTGCCTTAACTGTTCCTGCAATTTTATGTTTTATCTCTCAGAACAAGGTCTCATCAGGAAAAGTATGTTTTATGAGATAAAATATATCATATATGTAAATTTGCGAGTACGCAAGCGCCGGCAAGACAAAAAGCGTTTTTATTAGCTGCGGAAGACAAGTTTTAACTATCGTTAATCATCATTTGATGCTCGATAAATTCTATAAATTATCACGATACGAATGTACAAAAAGTAAATTTAGGCTGGACTATAAGAGAAGATGTGGCGACGTATTAATTTATTCTTGATAAGTGGTATTCGAATGTAAAAGAAGCAGTTTCCGCAATGATATAAGTCAATCGTTTTGTTGAATATGATATGAGAAGACATTACTGTAAATTGATTTTACTGTAGGGAATAAATAGTGATGTTCATGCCTTGTCTTGGAATCATCTTCCAAAGAGTTACCGATAAGAAAATCACCGGACACAAACTATTTCAAAGCTTCATTCAGGTTGTTCATCGTTTTCTTTTTAATATCTTGAAATTAACCATCCAGAAAATTAAGGGATATGGAAATGCTCCTAAAAAAGTATGCAAACTTTGCTTAATTTCTATCATCAAGAGATTGTGTCGAAAAATATACTACTTAGGAAAATAAAGCCTGCTTCTGGAACACGAATTTAGTGGAAGCAATAAATTCCACGAAATATGTTGGGTATATCAAGCCATCAACGCTATTTATAACTTCGATGAACGAAAGATATGTGCAAATACTACGCGATGCTTGGATCCGGCAAATCTTGAAACCAGCGAAAGGATACCGAATCGAAACTCTCGGTAAATGATTTTAATCTACTTATCACTGACCATCTCGTTTTTCTACTTCTTTAAAACTTTGAACGCTAATAAAATTTTGAATATTGTTTGAATCCAAAAGTTTTTCAAATATTTTTGGATTCAAAAAAAGTGTCTGAATTTCGCTGTCACTTTTTACTTCACCAGTTCCCGATTTCTGTTTGGAATAAATTCTCAGAAAACAACGCTGAAATTTCAGCATAAAGTTGAAATGATTAAGAATCTGACGAAATAATAGAAAGGCACTATAAAATAGAATGAAAACATGGACTGGGGTGGTGCTATATATTTTATAATGAATACCATGAGAAGATAGGGTTAAGAGGGACAAGAGCCGAGCACCTGCCAAGGTATGAGTGTCTGAGAGCCTTCAAGAGTGGAATTGAACACACCTGTTAGCATGAAATCCGAGATAAATATAAGGATAGTGGATAGCTACCATAAAAGCTTTATTTTTACGTAAATTTGCACATGCAAACAGATGTGCACAACCGTATAATGCTATTGCCTTCCATCTTATAATCTTCACACTCAATTCAAATTCATTCAGCAAACCTTCTTTACTTTGCTACTGATCTTATCTCTGAGGACTCGAAGATAAGATCAGTATCAGAGATAGGACTAAAATTTTGAGGTCAATGCACTCTTTTTCAACATTCTTCTTCGATGTTCTGATTTCCACTAAAAATTGAATCAACAATTTGAAAAAAAAAAAACGAAAACAAAAATCATGATCAAATAACTGATATTAAAAAACAACCCAGTTCTCAAGAATTTAGCAGGTTTTAACAAGTTTAAGAAATCCGTAAATAACTGAAAGAAAAAAAAATTGAAACTGATCAATTCCCTTCTCAACTTAATTATCTACGAAGAACGATATCACTGTTTCTTGTTCTTGAAATAAAATCAAAGCTAACTTGTAAAAATGATAAATCTGAATATTAAATCACAAAGAATTAAAGAAATTATATTTCAGGTGATGTAGAAAATATTGGAATGAATAAAATTGATCAAATACATTTGGTGCCATTGTTGGATATTATTTGTAATCTGGTATTCAAGATGAATCAAAATGGCCGTCCGGCAGCTCTGGCTGCTTTACAGGATGAGATTCGTAAAGAATATCCAAAAATAGAACCCCCTTCAACAGAGACATTTCGGCAAGCCATTCAGACTCTTCTGAAACAGAAAATCTTGGACTATGATTTGGAACAACTGCATATCTGTTTCCCTCCCACAATCCCTTCTCCTTATCCCTTCAACAAAACCCTTCCTAAACGTACCGTAGAATGTCAGACTGGACAAAGTATCATGAATGGCTACAATCCGCCGAATTCATTAAAAATCAAGAAAGGTCTTTAAATACATCGCTGCAATTAAAACTTGAGAGAGGAAAAATTTGACTTAAATTTTATAACCCCAGCTGTTTTCTTAAATCACATAAGTTCTTGTAGTGACTTGCAGAGTTCAGGCAAAAAGTATATTCTTGAAACATGAAGACGAATAAAATAATCAATTTTAACAAACTGATTTCCTCCCTTTTATTTAGATTTTCTGGCCAGATTTTTCATGAAAAAGACGACCTCCCAAAGACGGCGCAACTCAACTGCAATTCCGGTGACCATTCTGGCCAATGGAAACAACATCTTCAGTTGTCAATTGCCGGTGCCCAATCAAACAGCAATAAAGAAATATCTCCCACAGCACAAAAGTAATGTTCTTAGAGCTCTCCTTGGAAACGGTCGTTTTATTTCTACTGCCTTCTTGGGATTATCAGAATTTTGCGCTAAGTTGTGATGTTTGTGGCTTGGGAGTATTTAGATGTGATTGAGGTTCAGCATACTATAGTTAAGGGTCAAGATCTAGCAAATTAGTCGTAAGACTTTTGCGACGTGATGTGGTCATGGAAGACATAGAACTTATTAAGTTTCTCAGCATGGAAATTTATTTTTATCATTACATCGAGTAGTTTGTGGTTAAGACTTTTGATAAATTGATAGCTATGAGAGTCCTCTGTATAATTGCCAGCTTTCGCCCCGTAAGGAACATTATTTTGCTGTTGTGAAGGGTCGGGTTTGCCAAATTTTATTGAAGATTTAACAGCATAAAATATTTTGTTTTTCGAATACTGAAATGAATAAAAAAACTAGAAATTTCCATACTTAGTAACGATCGATTGAGGATGCGAAATAATTGTCAAATTTCGAAAGAAGGCTAATCATTATGTTGCGGCATTGATTCGCAGAGTGTTTTGTTGCGGCTAAGGGTATAATGAAAAATATTTTCTCTCCAAATATTCAGTCTTTCTTATTTGACTTTGTCACCTCATTATTTTATTGACTGTTTTCTTCAGTCATTTTTGTTATGTTTTCATAACGTTGAACACTCTGCATGGTTTTCCTTCTATTTCCTTAATATTCTGCGTATATGTGTGCGTTTGCTAGCTCATCTGTATATTTGTGTACTGTAAACTTATTTTTGTGAAAACTTTTTCCGATAAATTCTTTTCCAGAATGGATATGTTTTTAGTAGAAAAATATTTGTATGTTTTCAAAATTTTATTTTAAAAGTTGTCTTCCTCGTGACAAGTGTTATAATACCATCCGATCGCTAAATTACATGAAATTTTTTTCTGACAGTTGTCACTTTTGATATATAATTTACTAATTTCCCTATTTTTATCCGTGAATTTATAAACAAATGATATTGTACACTCCTACATTTTCCCATTTTTTATCCTATGCTTTGTGAAGCCTAATTTTACAAAAGTTAGAGATTTTATATCTTTTTCATGTCTCTTATCGCTGATTGAGTTTGATGCCAAATTCCAGCAAAGTTTTTTTTTATTCTTTTCATAAATATAGATCAAGTTCTTAATCTTCTTTGTTGGGAATTCATAAACTACGTTTATCCCTGTCTTTTATCCGCATTATTTGTTCTTGTGAACAGTCATCACTTGATTTGAAAAATTATCAACAGTTTCGAGTGAATATTATAGCTGATTAAAGATTTGAGCATCAAATACTCAGATAATTTTACATTTAGGATTTGCTTGCTTGCTTTTAGTTCCTGAAGATTCAGCAAAGCATATTCATTTTTGTCTCTTTTCAGTCCTTGCTATTTTCTCCGTAGTTTTTAAAATAAAGTAGTCCATTCCTAATATCTGGTGCGTGATCTTAAACCGTGAAGAGCATGAAATCTTCAAATATCCTCAGTTTCAGTTGTGATTTGCAACACTATCGTACTTATAGGTATTTACGAAGTTCCTAACTGTTAGGCGGTCTTGAGTTTTGCATCTTTTTAACGCTTTTGAATTATTTCACGCTTCATTCTAGAATTCTAATGTATTTCATTGTCGGTTTCACATGCCTACTTTCAAGTTTCAGAAATGAAAAAACGAAGGAGGGATTTTATTGAGAATCGGAATATTTTAAGATAGCAAGCAAAATATATGAAAATTGACATGGTCTTTTTGCAGGGTATATTTACCACATAAAAACGAATTTTATCGAAGATGGATAAAAATGAACGATCAAGACTCGCCGAATAATTGCAGTCCTGTGGATCCACCAGAATATTTTCCATGTTTAGCTAATTATAGAAGTATTAATTGTAAAATCAGACGGAAAAGGAGATCAAGAAAGAAGATGAATAAACTCAATCAAACATCCACTCCAGTTCTACGGGGTTCCGATTCGGCATTTCTCTCTCCTCTATAATTACCCGTATTTCAAATTGTTTTTGTAATACCAAATTTGGTGACATCTCTTCTGAAGAATCCACCGTAGTGAATCGAAATCATACGTATATCAATATGTTGAGCAGTGAAAGCACGCAATTTGAAGATATCACACAAGTTGGAAAGATTTTGCCGACAATAAGTATTAATAATGTTTGAATGATATCTGTATCTCTACAAGAAAGTTGTACTTTCTAAAAATCTTTTGTTGAAAATTGAATTAGTGAACACTGTTAAAATACCGATAAGTTAAAGGGAATCATGCTCAGTAGACTGCCCTAAAACTTTATGTGTGTCTTTTGATGAATTTTGTGGCATTCGAAAACATTTATTTGATGTGTTTATGGACTTATCATTTTAACGGTGAAAACTCTCAGTTTTACATGAGCATAATTCCACTTTTTACTTAGGTACGTGAAATTCTTTTTAAGCCTTCCCTCTTTTTTTTCATAGTTATTAAATTTCATTTGGGTGAATGAAATTTCTCTTTAAAGAAATCAAACTCAATGCTAAATGAAAGAGGAGGAATGAAGTTAAACTTGTCGTGGGGACCGAATTTATGAACTGAATTCTTAATGATTTACTTCGTTTAGACGAGTTCATTTTTTATCGTATTTAATTACAGCGCTCAGTTGATAATCTGAAAGATTTCGTAAGCAGGCGGTCATCTTTTTTGTTGCGGTCTGATTGCATACGATAGTTATATTTTGGAAAGAAATTCGTAGTTTTGTCCATTTCGCATTCTGCTAATTGGACTGCTCACGCTTTCGTCAGTCTTTCCTTTGCCATTTAATATGCGGTAAATTTATCTTGTTTATTTGACATCTTCGGAATGTAGGCACTTTTTGAATGAAAACTAACTATTTTTGATGTAATCAAAGCATTTATGCAAAAACTTTGGCATAAATGCTTTGATCGATTTTTTGAAGGTGTAATACTCCGTGTAAGTTAAATAAAAGTGTGATATGCTGTAGAGGTTAAAGTAAAAAGCACTGAAATTAATTAATACAATCTAATTATTTTAAACGCCATTTCTCACATTTTGATTCTAGTACCTGGTACAAAGCACAGAATTTTTTTGCTATCATATTTATTCAGTTTCATTATTTCTGGAGCACTGGATACGTTGTTTATGTACATAGGTTCGAATTAATCTCTTGTTTTTTTGTTAGCAGTAGTTTTCGTATTTTCCATATTCGTCTAATAACTTCAAAATTGCTATTACCACAAAATATGTTTTTTTGTGATTGTATTTTGGTTGGCCTAGTTGAATCATCAAAGGCAAAACTCATGAAATTCGTAGGTAAGACAAGTGAAAAATGTTTGTGAAGTGAAACTTCATGATAAAATGCTTAGGTAGATACATATTCAAAGGACGTAAGAATCGTGCTCCAAAGCTAGTTATGACGTTCTATTTTTAGCTGATTGTTTTGAGTGTCTTGGCAGACTATTATAAATTCAAACTGTAGCCGAGAAATGTTAATTGTCTGAGGTCAGGCTGAAAAAAAGTTAAATGGTTGGAGTAAGAAATCCAGCATAATTCTCTGCTTCATCATCGCTCTTTCATCTTTAATTGCACTTCTGAAATTGTGACTTATTCAAGACTTTCCCAAATTTTATAATAAAAAAAAAAACGTTTATTCTTTCTGACGTTGAATATCATCTTATTTATGAATGGTTGTCCTTTTCTGTGTTTTCTGAAATTCCTTAATTCTGTTCGTATTGTTACTTGCTTTCTCAGTTGTAATTTTTGTTTAAAACGTATGTATAATGCGTTTTTGTTCATTGTGGAAAAATCACGTTGTTTAGGAAATTTTTTTTATGTAAACAAGTTGTTTTTGGCTAGCAAGCTAGTTTTATTGCTATTTCATTTATGGCTGATAAACAAACCAATAATGTAACAGTTGTCAATATC